>OY723240.1:552004-896434 GCA_963210315.1 Rhynchopus euleeides | reverse complement strand
GTGCTGCAACCACCCGCTCTTGGCTGACCCCCGACGTCTGGTGCGTTTCCCACTCCGGGTATTTGAATCCTCACCCTGTACCTCTTCAGGATCCTCCATCCCCTGGGGAACCCTTCCCCTCGAGGCTTCTTCACGTCTCCGACATATTGGTGTGTGCCCACATGACCCTTCTTCCTGACATCCTCGATGTCGTTTTGCACCCCGGGCGATGCACTGAGACGGCCGTATCCAGGTAGTCAGTGGCCATGCCCAGCCCCTCAGCGTGACAGTCCTCTGGTGCGCTCCCAGCACCACCACCGCGACGCTCGTGCATATTCAGCCACCATGACCCGGCAGCTCTCGCCTGGGGACAGGGCTCGGCGGATCGAGAAATCACAGTCTGAAACTCGCCTCCCAGCTCCTCCGCAGCAGTCTACTGTCCGGCCGTCTTAAACTCTCGCCCTTCGGGAGCCCGGCCAACACCCGGTGCTTTCCGGCGTGATCTCGATCGCTCTGTGGCTCTCTGTGTCCTCTCCGGTCTTCGCTGGCTGCGAGCGAGTTGCGGGGTGAAGCCCAACGCGCCTCTTCATGGCGCACTGGAGACGCTGCATGGAGTGCCCAGGGGTAGGTGTGAGAGGTGCCGGCCCTTCTGGGTGAAAGAGGGCGATCGCGCGCACTGTCGTCTCCTGAACTCCGCTCGAGCGGTGGACAACACGTTCCTGCGGCCCCCTTCCCACTGGGCTGATCCCCACTGTACCTGCCCCATCGCCCGCCTCGTAGACAGCGCATCAAACGGAGGCCCTGTGGCCCCACGTGGCGTCGATTCAGTGGTAACGCCCGGACTCAGTGTGGAGGGCGTATTTCCCGGTGCGTGAGGAAATTCGAGGCCCTGGAGGTGTGGGCATGCCAGAAGGATTCTCGGAGTCGCCTTCTTAATGAGAGAGGTGAGTCCCCGCGGACCGGAGCTTGTCGCACGCTGCAGTCGCTGTTCGGGCTTGTCGAGTAGGCTGCTGGGTACTCGGGAAGACTGGCTGACTGCCCCCCAACCTTGTGGAATGATCTCGGCCCGCTGCCATGGCTGCGGTTTCGGTGGACCCCCTCAGCGGCGGCACCGCTGACACAGGCGATGCGGACGCGTCTCTCAGTCGCTGCTTCTTTTGCTCCCCGAGCAGTGCAGCTTGGGAGAGCGTCTCGGCTGTGTTGGATACCTGATCTCTGTGTATGTCCCACGGCACCTCGCAGGTGTCCAGTCAGCAGCTCCCCTTCCCTACATGGAACTGTGAGGTCGTACGTCTCAACACCGGGCCACAGACGCCCGGAACTCCCCCTGACCCCTGTGAATAATGCAGGCTTGAATGTGTGTCCCCCGGCAGGGAGACTATGCTTCGACGGAGTATGCCCCGCTTGGGGCGTGTGCGGGCATCCGCTTGACGCCGGGGTGCGCGTAGTCGGCATTCGCGCAGATAAGCTGGGCACGACAGACGTGCCGGCTTCTCAGGGGCGTGTCCGGGGGCGTTGCATTGGTACACGAAAACTGTCGCCCTCGGAAAGCTCACGTCGCGTCACCGTGCTCGAGCTGGATCTGGCAGGCTGTGTGTGACAGGCCACCCTTCCGCCTTCAGGTGCCGTCGCTCGGGCAAAAAAGGTGTATTTCTCAATCAAGAGAGTATGCCCCTCACGATTGTGGCACGATTGTGTCTCCCCGGGTCAGGCTCGGTATTCCAGTCGAAAGCGTAAATGCCCCTCGGTACTGTGCTGGGCGGGGTTGTGTCTCGGTCAGGAGAGGAGGTGCCCCTCAGGCAAAATCCTGCGTCTCGCGGTCGGGAGTGAGTGCCCCTCGGCAGGAATGTGTCTCGGCCAGGTGTCCCTCAGGCAGGGAATGTAATGTCTCGGCCCGGTGTCCCTCGGGCATGAATGTGCGTCTTGGCCAGGTGCCCCTCAGGCAGGGTGCCCCGTAGGCGGAAGTGTATGTCGCGGCCAGATGCCCCTCAGGCAGGGTGCCCCGTAGGCGGAAATGTATGTCTTGACCAGGTGCCCCTCGGGCAGGGTGCCTCGTAGGCGGAAGTGTATGTCTTGGCCAGGTGCCCCTCGGGCAGGGTGCCTCGTAGGCGGAAGTGTCTGTCTTGGCCAGGTGCCCCTCGGGCAGGGTGCCTCGTAGGCGGAAGTGTATGTCTTGGCCAGGTGCCCCTCGGGCAGGGTGCCTCGTAGGCAGAGGTGTCTGTCTTGGCCAGGTGCCCCTCGGGCAGGGTGCCCCGTAGGCGGAAGTGTGTGTCTTGACCAGGTGCCCCTCGGGCAGGGTGCCTCGTAGGCGGAAATGTATGTCTTGGCCAGGTGCTCCTCAGGCAGGGTGCCCCGCAAGCGTAAGCTGTAGGTATGTCGTGGCCAGGTGCCCCTCAGGCAGGTAATGTCTCGGCGAGATGCCCCTCGGGCAGGAAAAATGCGTCTCGGCTAGGTGCCCCTCAGGCAGAAGTGGGTGTCTCGGTCCGATGCTCCTCGGCAAGATCGTGTCTCGGTCAGGAAAGTAGGAGTTGGATATCACTGACGTCACTTTGCTGCATCAGTATCGACCCATTTATCAGCACCCGACTGTTGCTCTTGGTCCCGCCTTTGTCAGCGCCTCTGTGACGGAACCTCCAGCTGAAGTATGCGTTTGGAAACCTTGAGCGCGATCAAGCGTGAAGCAGGTTTTCGGCGAGGCGCGGTGATAGTCTCGATGGCTGATGGGAATGTCCTCAATCCGCTGCGGCCACGGGCGCAGCGCTGTCCCGCTGTCACGTTCATAAGCGGCGGAGGACCACCTTGAACACCACGGCGTCATCATCCCCATCTTTTTGCGCCCCTCCTTCGTGCTGATCCCCCCGTGCACCTCGCCGTCATTTATTAGAACCAGTGCGTGGGGGTGTTGTTGTCCTCAACCGCGGCTTCGGCCCTCTTGAGACCTGACACGAGCATGGTGTGAGGGTCGTCTTCTCGGTCGGGATTTGGTGCCCCTCGGGCAAGATTGTGTATCTCTCGGTCGGGAGAGCGGGTGCCCCTCGGGCAAAATTTTTGTCTCGGTCAGGAGAACAGGTGCCCCTCGGGCGAGATGCTGCGTCTCTCGGTCGGGAGAGTGGGTGCCCCTCGGGCATAGTTTTGTCTCGGTCAGGATAACGGGTGCCCCTCGGGCAAAACTGCGTGTCTCTCGGTCGGGAGAGTGAGTGCCCCTCGGGCAGAATATTGTCTCGGTCAGGAGAACAGGTGCCCCTCGGGCGAGATGCTGCGTCTCTCGGTCGGGAGAGTGGATGCCCCTCGGGCAGAATATTGTCTCGGTCAGGAGAACAGGTGCCCCTCGGGCAAGACTGCGTGTGCAAGACTGCGTGTCTCTCGGTCGGGAGAGTGGGTGCCCCTCGGGCAAAAATTTTGTCTCGGTCAGGAGAACAGGTGCCCCTCGGGCGAGATGCTGCGTCTCTCGGTCGGGAGAGTGGGTGCCCCTCGGGCAGAATATTGTCTCGGTCAGGAGAACAGGTGCCCCTCGGGCAAGACTGCGTGTCTCTCGGTCGGGAGAGTGGGTGCCCCTCGGGCAAAAATTTTGTCTCGGTCAGGAGAACAGGTGCCCCTCGGGCGAGATGCTGCGTCTCTCGGTCGGGAGAGTGGGTGCCCCTCGGGCAGAATATTGTCTCGGTCAGGAGAACAGGTGCCCCTCGGGCAAAACTGCGTGTCTCTCGGTCGGGAGAGTGAGTGCCCCTCGGGCAGAATATTGTCTCGGTCAGGAAACCAGGTGCCCCTCGGGCAAGACTGCGTGTCTCTCGGTCAGGAGAGTGGGTGCCCCTCGGGCAGGGTAGAATGCTGCGTCTCTCGGACGGTCAGATCGTGTGTCCCTCAGTCAGGAGAGGAGGTCTCGGTCGCTAAAAACGCGCCCCCTCGGGCAGAGTGATTGTGTCATCGCTGTTGTGTCACACCAATTGCCTCTCGGGCGGTGTGTCTTTTTTGATTTGACAACTCCGGTTTGGTGTACCTCGATGAGCTTACCTTACCTTGTCGTCGGACACAACATATCATCGTTGTCCCAAACCCCGTAACCCACGTGAAGTGGATCATCTGAAGTGCAGAATGAGGTGGAGCAGGTGGAGCACGAAACATAAGTAAACCATAGCAAGAGAGGCCAGCAGCAGTCCCGAGTCCATCGCGTTCCTCGTAGCATTTCCCGTACCACACAGGTGTGTTATGTGCAAAACGTTTCTGCAGTTTTGAGCAGCCCAGCAGGGGGCACCCCATTGCCTGCTCTTGACGTGATCCCCAGACATACACTGTATTACACAAACCCAACCAAACAGCTCTGCGGCCTGTGCTGCATGGTGACAGTCCTGATCTGCGTCATTATCGGTGGCGTGATGGGCACCATCGACGAAAGCTCCTCATCGAGCGGCTGAACCTAGCCGCCGCCCCCCCCGTCCCCCACCCCACACACCACCACACCCACCCCGGGGGCCATCTTGACGTCACACACGTCCTCCCCACCCCCCCGCCCGCCCTCCTCGACACAAGAGATCGTTTGCAACACCTTCTCCCACCTCCACCCCACCCCCCCCCCCCCTCAAATACCTGACCCGGGGTGGTGTGGTGTGGTGGTGTGCTGGGTGGACCTTCTCAACACTAGGTGGGGTCTCCCACACATAGATCGCTCTCCCTCCCCTCCCCCCCCTCTCCCTGAAAAGCCCTGCCTTTTCAAGCTGGGGGTGAGGAGAATCAGCCAAGCGGGGGGGGGGGGGGGGGCTCTTAGTTAGGTGTGTTACTCCCCGATAGGCGGGTGGGGAGAAGGGGGAGAAGGGGGGGGGGAGTTCAGGGAGGTTAGTAGTCTCCCCTCCCCTCCCCCCCCTCTCCCTCCTCTTTTCCCTTCTCTTTCCTGCCCTCCCCCCTTCCCCCCCCCCCCCCGACGACGCTCCGACTGCCGCTCCCCAGACCCTCGCTTGGGGGGGGAGTGGGGGGAGTGCGGGGGTTCGGTTGTGTGTGATCTGCCGTGGACACATTCGTGAAACAGAGCACGGGGTGGGAAGGGGAGTGGGGTGGGGTGGGGTGGGGGTCGTTGTTTGTGCTGGTTCGTTATGTATACCCCTGTGTCGGGGGAGAGGGGGGGTGGGGGGCGCTGTGCATGGGGTGACCATCGTGTGCTGACAGCAGTCTTCTTTGTAAAAGCTCAGGATACCTGGTGTTCGCGCAAACAACAAAAAAAAACAAAGAGAACGCGTGGATGCAGGGTGGGGGGGGTGGCGGTGGCGGTGATGGTAGTGGTTGGGACCACCCACCCTCCCCATTTGCTCGATCTGTGAACCGCTTCTGCTCTCTTGTATTCAATGTGATGCTATTTTTTTTCTTCGGTGAAAAAAAATAAACCGTGAACGGCAGGGTAGCCCGCACTTGCCTCACCACACCTGCACCCAGGCGCAGCCGCAGTCTCGAAACCAGGGGATTCACTGTGAACAGCAACGGGCTGACCCGGTTTTCGGACGCCAGGGTTTTCCCGAAAATCTTAGAGACACTCATCCCAAGGCATACGCTGTAGAGGACCCGAAAACTGGGAAATTTCGGGCGAAAAGACTCTCTGGATCGAACCATCCAGTAGCTGGTTCACTCCGGAGTTGGCGAGCTCAAAGCCCACATAAAACGGTCCAAATTCGTCACCTTTTGTGGCACGCAACCCCACCCTGCGGTGTGAGGTTGAGAGCCAAAATTTGACGGGACAGCCCTAACCTTTGCGATGCCACCCCACTCCTGAGCTGCTGGGTGGGTGTGATGCTTCACAGAACCGAAGCTGCGTCACACACTGTGTGCTGTTGCTGCTGCTGGCAGGCCTGGCTCGATGCTGCTGTGTGCCAGTATTATTTGCTTCGCTCGCTAGGGCACATGGGTGGGAAGGGAGGGCGTAGACGGCCTGCATGAAATCAGCGGCAAGTGTTTGTAGGGGCTGAGTCTGGCCATACATGGGGGACGGGGGTTGTGCATTGTGTGCAGGATGCCATACGTTGCAACGAGCTTGTGAATTTGTGCAAAGAGCTAGCTAGTTCTGAACCAAGAATATGCCAAAAAAAAAGTACAAAACGGAGCACGGGGTTCTGCGCACCCCCACCTCCCCCACCCGAGAGTCAGGCGGTGCCAGACCTTCATCCATGGCGAACACCGTCCTCCGTCTCCTCAAAACCTTGCCATCACACCCACACCTACACCACACAGGATGCGGCATCTGCCGCAACATGACCTCCACGCCTGGCCTGTCGGTGCACGCCGGCATCCTTGAAGGTGTTCCTGTCCTGATATGCGACGGCATGTGCTACGACAGTTGGACAGGCGAGTGTATCGGGCCACCCAGCTCGGATCTGGAGTGCGGGGCACAGCAGGCACTTCTCAGGCTGGAGCAGATGCACGACCTGCAAGAGGGCTGCGACGGCATCGCCGCGCTGTCCGCTGAGATTACAAAGCTCGTCGCATCGTGCACACGGCTGCTCGACCAGACCCTGCGCCTCGACCCCACCATGGCCTACCGCGGTGCGATGACGGAGATCGCAATCCGCTGCGAGCTGAAGCACGGCCCCTCTCTCGAGGCAGCCCCAACGCAGGTGTCTCTGCAGCGTGCAGCAGGTGACAGGAGCCCTTACACAGCCACAGAGGAGCGGTACTGCGGTACTGCAGAGCTGAAGGCACGCCTTGGGGAGAGGAGAGATCGCCTGGCAGACATGGCGAGCACCCTGCTTGCAATGCTGATCGAGGCAGACCCGACAGGGCGGGGCGGTCAAATGCCGGATGCCTGTCTCTTTGACGACATAGATTTCTGACCCCAGGGCGGGGGGTATTTGGGTTGAAAGTGGGTGGCCCGGCCTGGTGGGGTGTGGTGGCGTATCTTGGGCACTCCAGGAGGAAGCAGCAGCACAGAGGGTGGTCTAGCCTAGCTGCCGCTAGCCCCCACGCCCCGTCTGCATGCTGTAGAATGAAGCTCTGCCCGGGGAGGGGAGGAGTGGTGATGGTGGTGGTGTTTTCGTAAGAACGAATGAAATATTGTAGTATTGTATTGGGCCTGTGCTGGTCTCCCCCCCCCCCCCCCCCCCGTGCCGTGAACACCACGGACTAGTCGGGCAGTGACGGGTGGGGTCGACTAGTCGGGACGACGGGTGAAAACTCGACAGGCGGCACCCGTCGACTCGACGGGTGGACCCGTCGACTCGACGGGTGGCACCCGTCGGCACGACGGGTGAACCTGCTGAAACGACGGGTGTTCCACCCATTTCCTGTTGATATGGGCCAATTTCAATTGAAAACTAGGGGAGTACCTTGCATGGCATCAGGTTATTTTTCACGCCGAACTATCTTCCCTGCACAGACCCACCCCCCATTACTTTCCATTTACAATTCCTAGTTGGTGATGGGGCCTCAAGTGCATGTGCGACGGCTGTTCTCGTGGATTTTCATTGTTCGAGGGATCTTGACTCTGACAAACTGTGTCAGTTTGACAGAGCAACCTACTTCATGAAGGTGATCACTTTTCTGCCAGGCAAATTTTCGCCCCAGCCCCCAACCCTTGCACAACCCACAAGGCAGCCTCCAAGATACCGTACCCTCATCACCACCCAGGCCAAGATACCCCAAGATACTATCATCACCACCCAGGCCACCCAGACGAGCCACACCAATCAATGCCAGCGGCAAAGCGTACTGCAGCGCAGGCCCTCGCCAGCGCTGTGGACATGACGGTGTTTGTACGTGCTTGGATCAACACGTATGTTGTCGAGCGTGATGCTGATGGGTTGAGCCACATGGCCCTGAAGCAGCTTCTCGGCAAGCTGGCGGATACTACCATCAAGTCGACTGATCCCATCATCAGTCTTGCCCTGTACAAAAAGTATGAGAAGCTGGGGGGTGGGGTGATCAGCAAGTCGACCGCGAAGGATGGTCGCACGATGTACGCTGCCCGTGTCAATAGCGGGTCAGACATCGAGTTTGTCGGGTTGGGCCTCCGGAAGAGCAACGGGAAGGACCACCCGACAGGGCTCAAGGAGATGGCCGACGCCTGCCCCGCGCACTGCAGCTATGGTGAAGCTGTACGAGGCGGAGAAGAAACAGGCACAGAAGACCCAGCAGAGCAGGCTGGCCGTAGGCATTTTCGACGGTGCCTTCGCAACACGGTTGGTGACAGTTGCCGATTAGCAGAAGGATGAGTACAGAACGTGGTTCACGTTCAACTTCCTGAAGCAAATCGCAAGAGTGCAGAGAGGGGTTTTTGAAAAGGCGAACGTGATGTTTCGGCTCGCCTGCTTAGGGTAGCAGGGGACCATCTTGAGCTGTGGTCGGCATTTAGTAAGATGGGGTCATCTTCGCACAGGAGCGCGTTTTGTACCACACCACGAAATGACTGGTTGAAACAGCTCCACGCCTGCCACAGGGCTAGCATCCAGGAACTTCATGAAGCTGGGTTTGGGAGCCTGTACGCAGGGGTGTTCACCTCCACAGCGTACACGATCACACCCCCCCTGCACGACATAAACGGGTTCATCGCAATACTCGCAGAGATCTTGCCTGATGGACCTGCCGTGCAGAAGGCTGTCCTTGGCAGCTCAACGTGTTCCAACATGACGAGAAACCAGGTCAGAGATGTTCTGAGTCGCTTACTCACCATTGCCAAGACGAAGGGGGTGCAGCATCTACTCTGTATTGCAATGGAAATGCTTGTGCATTTCCGCTACAACGACATCCCCATCAAGTACCACCAGGAGGGAAAGTGCGCGAAAGAGTTCATCTTCTCGCTCATCGCAATGCACATCCTTGTGTTTGTCCTGGAGTGGGTGTCACCTGGGAGAACATCCGAGGGGCGTGGTGTTACATATATCCATTCGATGAGCCACTGGTTTGATCCAGAAGATGCACACCCCCTCGCCCTGAGTGACGAGGAACTGGAGAGGGGGAATGGCGTCTCCAAACGCCATGCCCTGAGGGTGACATCGCAGCAGACCGCCGAACGGGACCTGCTGCTCTTCGAAATGCAGAGGACCAAAGGCAAGGGGTGCGGCCTGCTGGACCAACCGACCCTCCTGAAGTTCGGCGCGATAAAGCTTTGCCGCCGTGTCACTGCGAGGAACGCTTGTTGGAAGGGAGCAACGGCAGCACTGCAGCGGAGACTCGAGTCCCTCGGCCTTGGATCTCACGTCACAAAAAGGGGGCGATGGGGCCAACAATTTCTGGGCGACCCGGAAAACACCACTCCAAAGGCAACGCTGCTCGCATGCATCTGCAAGTCCAAATCCTGGGGCAACAGCGAGGATGTGCCAGAAGTGCCAGAACCAACGCCATCCGGTACAGTGCCTGTGCAGCAGCATATCTGCATTGTGTGCTCCAAAGTTGCCCACACGAGAGAAGCACTGTTTGCGCATTATGATGCTGCACATCGGCCACAAAACAACGCGCCGTGTCAGACCTGCACTGTCACATGCCAGGAGTGCGGCAAACGGACAACCGAAGGGACTGAGCCAGCACTACCTCAGTCACCATTCGCGCGTGCTGACACAAAAGCGTTGCTGTGTTTGTTTCGAGCTCTTTAAAGCCACTGTAAAGCGCGACGAGCACATGAGATCCGCGCACCCGTAAGTGAGGGGGGGGGGGGGTGTTTGGCAGTTCAGGTACGTAGGTGATTTTGTTTGTCCTCGAGAGCGGAGTGACGTCGTGGGAGGGAGTTGTTGTGAGGCCCCACCCCCAGGCCCCCTGCCCACCTGGATGGCTCACCCCCCTCCTGGTGGTCCACCGGTGGGCAGCCCCTTCACCAACTAGGAATTGTAAATGGAAAGTAATGGGGGGGTGGGTCTGTGCAGGGAAGATAGCTCGGCGTGAAAAATAACCTGATGCCATGCAAGGTACTCCCCTAGTTTTCAATGGAAATTGGCCCATATCAACAGGAAATGGCTGGAACACCCGTCGTTTCAGCAGGTTCACCCGTCGTGCCGACGGGTGCCACCCGTCGACTCGACGGGTCCACCCGTCGAGTCGACGGGTGCCACCCGTCGTTTCACCCGTCGTCATTTCACCCGTCGTCCCGACTAGTCGTCCGGG
The DNA here is from genome assembly GCA_963210315.1 of Rhynchopus euleeides. Classification (NCBI taxonomy): domain Eukaryota; phylum Euglenozoa; class Diplonemea; order Diplonemida; family Diplonemidae; genus Rhynchopus; species Rhynchopus euleeides. Next base: position 886,390 of record OY723240.1, on the reverse strand, counting down.
CGACTAGTCCGTGGTGAAGGTGGTGCCGGTGTCGCGCGCCCCCCTTCCCACGGCGCTTTGAACATAATCATGATTGCGGCTTCACTCCGTTGAAAGCAGGTGTCGGCCTGGCTTGTCGACAACTGCGCCGCCACACCTGAAAGCAACCCCTCCAAGATCAATCAGGATTGCACCCAATTTCGGGGTCTTGGTTATATATAGCCGTGGGGGGTGCGGGTCTTGAAAATCGCGGGGTTCAGTGTCGGTCAACATGGTACGCAATGCGGTTACGAAGTGGTTGGAGGACGTTGTATCCATGGACGGCACGCTGAAAGGCAAGGCACGCAGCAACAGGATGCTGCTGTTCTACTCCAGCGCTTCGGTCCTGCTCCTTGAAGGGGCGTTGCTGTTCTTTACCGAACCCTGGCCCCTGAGTACGGTAGTCTTTGGGTTAGGCATTCTGTGCCACGTCTTGATGCTCGTGACATGCATGTGCCGAGTACAGCTCACCCTCAACATGATCCGCGCGTATGTGGTGGTCCTCGGTGTCGGGATTATGGGCAGCGACCTTCACCTCCGTACACTCAACAGTCCGCCGCAGTGGCCGACCTTTGTCCTGCTCGCAGACCTGTCGCTGGTGATCGGTCTCGGGAGGCGGTTCGCAACAGGTGTGACTGCAGCTGCTGCCGTGTGGATTGTCATCAGCACAGCCGAGACGATGCTGCGTTTTGGGCTGTTCGACTTCCCCGGCCTCCCGTCCGAAGAGGCCCGCAGGGAGCGACTCGAGGATATATGCGTCTGCCAGCACCCCCCCTGCAGCGCCAGCGTGCCGAAGGGGATGTTCGAGATGCAGACATCGGTCATCGTGCTGATGATCGACTTTGCCGCGACACGCAGTTTTGCAGACTCTGTTGAGAGGGAGAAGGCGGCCATGGCATGCACCATCGAGACTGTCGAGGCGATTGCACAGCTTCTGGCGGGCTACGACGTCGACACCGTGGCGGAGATGCTGCAGGAGGCGGAGGGGCGGCTGCCTGCAGCGATGCATGAGACGCTTCAGAAGCTGGAGCAGAACCTGCGTGTGTACCGGCCATACCTCCCGAAGTCGTGCCTGCCTGCGCGCGGGGACAGCGATGAGTGGTCCTCCCTGAGCTCGTCGGCACTGCCTTGTCCAGACTATTTGGAAAGGTGCTTAACGAAGACGATCGGGGTGTTGAAGACGGTACGTGCCACGGTGTTTGTGGTGAACACACGCAACACACTCGAATCTCTGGAACAGGGGCCCCATATCTTCACGGCGTTTTTTGATACGCTGCTGACCGCGGCACTGATGGCCGTGGAGTCGCGCCGTGGGCTGATCGAAATGTTCATCGGGGACCGAGTCCTGGCGTCCTTCAACGCGTCACGCCCGTGCCTCGTGCACGCATCTGCAGCTGCGGGTGCAGCACAGCAGGTTATGCAAGCCATGCGTGGTGACAACACCACCGACGGGGCCCTGCGTGTCGACATCGGTGCAGCGTCGGGGCACGTGCTGTGCGGGGATACGGGGTGTGCCGAGATGCGCCACTTCAGCCTGCTCGGGGGGCTGCCGGTGGTGGTGTGCGGGATGGAACGCGCAGCACGTGCTCTGGGTCTGGATGTAGTGTGCAACACATCACTACAGCGGGATGCAGACCACGCGCACCTCTTCCTGCTCGTGCCTCGGCTGGTGCGCATACTCAAGTTGACACGTGTCAGTGAATGTATGCAGGCCGCCGTGCAAGAGCCTGGCAGGAGTGACAACGCTGCAATCCATATCTACGAGCTGGTTCACGACACTCCTGGACCCGACGCCGGGCCGTTGGCTGGCGAGTGGATGTATCACATCGGCAAGGCTGCAGCGGAGTGGGCCCCCTACAACGCTGCGATGCGTGGCTATCTGGCAGGGTGTGACACGAAGAAGGTGGCTGCTGAGGCAGGCGACCACCACAGCCAGGCCCAAGAGGCCATCAGGTTGCTGGGCAGCACAGAACCCCTTGTCCTGAACGTGTAGCCGCTCTGACCCTACTTGTGCTACCCCATGCAATGAAACAGGAAATTGCCCAAAGGAGTTGCGCCCTGCAGCAGTAATCGTACCTTGCCTGCTGCAAAGAGGCAGGTAGATAGGTGTTTCTCAGATGGGTTTTCGTTTTGTCACATTGACGATAATGCCACATTTTGGCTTGTGTCAGACTGTCTGTGGTACATGTGTCACAGTCTGTGGTCCGGCCAAAAAGGCAGGAACAAACAAACACAAAATGTACGCTGGGTCCTTTTTGAAAGGAAACGGGTTTCTTTCCCATCGTAGCACGGGCCTGGGTGGGGAGGCTTGTATGTACTGGAACGTTTAGGTGACATTTACGAAATGTAGGTGGTAGCGTCTACACTCCAACAGGCAGTCATTGCTCTGGGGTCGCGTTTTGCTCACTTCAGGCTCGGGTCACACAGCTTGACCCTCCACCCCACCCTCACGTTCCACGTAAGACAGTAGACACCCGCTCCCCGAGCGGTAGTCTGGGAGGGCCAGTCTGAGCGGGTATAGACCCCACTCAGACTGCATGACATGTCACCTGGCATGTCAGGCCCCTGACCACCGCGTCGTGTGCCCCCGGGGGTGGGTACCCATCCCTGCTTGAACAAAGCCCCGAAAAGGTGTCGGTTGACGTGCAGGAGACCACCGTTACAACACATCCGGTGGAATGACTACATGCGACAGCGCGCGTGCCTAGTTGGTTTTCTCCATGCTGCTTGCTGGCACACCCATCTCCCGTTTCTGTGGCAGGTGGATGCCCTGCCTCCCTGCATGGGCACTCAGAGGAATATGCGCGACAGACAGCCCCACCCCCCACCCCACCTACTGCCTCCTGACCCGACTTTCCACGCGACGCCCCCCCCCCCCCCCCTAGGGGGGGTCAAATGCCACCCTTTTACGTGGACAAACACGATTTTTCAAAAAACCGGCGCAGAGGCCCCAAAGCCCCCGTAAACCCTCCAAACCCCCCCAGATCGGTCCGGAAACCCATCGAACCCCACTTTTCCACCATTCCGGGCACCTCAGGTGCCCGAATTGGGGTACCTAAATTTTGTGCCACCGTTTGGTACCGGACAGTGCCACTGTGTGGGAGGTTGGAAAAGAAAATGCCCCAACACACCACATCTGAGGGTTGCAATGCCTGTTGCTTGCCAACCACGTCATCCGGTGGGTGTCAGGCGCTATGTAGGTGGCATTAGCCAGGTCTTCGATGAGTTCTGGCTTGTATATGTACCTCCCTGCCACCATGCACCGGGAGGCTGCCTGTAGGTACGGAACAAGTCCAGATGGTCGTGTGATTCCTGTGCAGCAGTGCTCCACAACCGGGATGTGTTGACAACGACTGTTGCAACACGAGCTGTACATTCCGGGAACACACGAAGTGCGCTGTCGTGGTACCCATTGTGCCAGAATTGGTAGTTGCTGCGGTCTACTTTGCCTGGCCCAAGAGCACTGGTACTGAACGGTGCAATATGCGTGGCGAGGTGAATGCAACGGAAGGGCGCAAAGTCAATACAGCTCTCGGATGGCGGGTGGTGGTGCCACTAGTGTGTGACGTTCACTCGAGGATACAACGCATCACAATGAATCAGCAACCGTGGACCGAGTACAATACGCTCTCTGTGGCTGGTGTGGGGGACAAAGGCAGTGCCTGTGCCGCAGGCAGGGAGGTACATATACAAGCCAGAACACATCGAAGACCTGGCTCATGCCACCTACATAGCGCCTGACACCCACCGGATGACGTGGTTGGCAAGCAACATGCATTGCAACCCTCAGATGTGGTGTGTTGGGGCATTTTCTTTTCCAACCTCCCACACAGTGGCACTGTCCGGTACCAAACGGTGGCACAAAATTTAGGTACCCCAATTCGGGCACCTGAGGTGCCCGGAATGGTGGAAAAGTGGGGTTCGATGGGTTTCCGGACCGATCTGGGGGGGTTTGGAGGGTTTACGGGGGCTTTGGGGCCTCTGCGCCGGTTTTTTGAAAAATCGTGTTTGTCACCCCCATTTGACCCCCCCTACCCCCCCCCCCCCCCCATGGTGTGAAATAAGGGCTAACCCCAAACCCCAAACCCCACCCCCCCGGACCCCAAACACCAAGCGCCCTTACTGTTACCAGTCGCACACGCACACAGACCGGAGGCCGAACGCACCCGAGTGCAGGATAAAATGTCCTCGGGCCAGAGGCCCGAGGCCTTTTTTTCCTGCTCGAGTGCAGTTGAGGCCGACTCGGGGTGCAGGTGATGGTGTCTTGCCATCACCCGGCACTTTCGGCACATCTAGGTGCGTGCGGGCTGAGACGGCAGCTGTGGCTGTGTGGGTGCTGAACCTGCAGATGGCCCGAATCCACCCAGACAGGGCACTGGGCAGGACCTGGGTGTGGATGGGCTGAGCCTGACAGTCTGGCTGTATGTGTCACATTGTGTGGGGTGGTCGGGTGTGGGTGCCTGGATCCAGTCACTGGTGTGAGACTGGTGAAGACTGTGAGAAGGGACGTGGAACAGCCCACAGCCAGATCCAGGCTGTTTCTGTGGCGGACAGTGTACTAGGCACACTGCACTCCAACCTTGAAGGGCACATTATTGCACTGCAGGGATCCCCATACTTGCACCGCAGTGCAAGCATGAGACCTGGAGTGCAATATTGTGCGACTGCGGGTGCGAAACTGCACTGGATGTCCTGGCAAGTCAGAGACCACACCCACATCTTTGTCCCAGCCCCTTTTGGGTGGGGTTGACCTGGTCAACCCCACCCACCCGCCTGAGAAATAAGGCTAACCCCAACCCCAAACCCCGCGGCCCTATTCTTATTTCACACCATGCCCCCCCCCCCCCCCCTGTTGCGCCTCACGGTGGGATCTTGTAAATTTTACATGTATAACTACAAGTATAATACATGTATTTTACATGTATAATACTTGCATGTCAACTATTATGCATGTATAATACATGTATATGCCTGAAATATACATGTAAAATACATGTATATCAAGTAAAAATACATGTATAATACTTGCATGTCAACTATTATACATGTATTTTTACTTGATATACATGTATTTTACATGTATATTTCAGGCATTTACATGTATTTTACATGTATAATACTTGTCATGCAAGTATTATACATGTATAATACTTGCATGACAAGTAAAATACTTGCATGCAAGTAAAATACATGTATTTTACTTGCATGCAAGTATTTTACTTGTCATGCAAGTATTATACATGTATTTTACTTGTCATGCAAGTATTTTACATGTATAATACTTGCATGACAAGTATTATACATGTAAAATACATGTAAATGCCTGAAATATACATGTAAAATACATGTATATCAAGTAAAAATACAAGTATAATAGTTGACATGCAAGTATTATACTTGTATTTTTACTTGATATACATGTATTTTACATGTATATTTCAGGCATATACATGTATTATACATGTATAATAGTTGACATGCAAGTATTATACATGTATAATACCGTAAACGGAAATATTGTGGACCGTAATAAAGGTGAACCGTACTATAGGTGGACCGTAAAAAAGATGGAACAAATGGGATTTTTCCGGAACTTGGAACATTTTTACGGTCCACCTATTTTACGGTTGGGATAGTGGACTTGGCGGTTTTTTTTTACGAATTCTGCACATAACACACCTGTGTGGTACGGGAAATGCTACGAGGAACGCGATGGACTCGGGACTGCTGCTGGCCTCTCTTGCTATGGTTTACTTATGTTTCGTGCTCCACCTGCTCCACCTCATTCTGCACTTCAGATGATCCACTTCACGTGGGTTACGGGGTTTGGGACAACGATGATATGTTGTGTCCGACGACAAGGTAAGGTAAGCTCATCGAGGTACACCAAACCGGAGTTGTCAAATCAAAAAAAGACACACCGCCCGAGAGGCAATTGGTGTGACACAACAGCGATGACACAACCACTCTGCCCGAGGGGGCGCGTTTTTAGCGACCGAGACCTCCTCTCCTGACTGAGGGACACACGATCTGACCGTCTGAGAGACGCAGCATTCTACCCTGCCCGAGGGGCACCCACTCTCCTGACCGAGAGACACGCAGTCTTGCCCGAGGGGCACCTGGTTTCCTGACCGAGACAATATTCTGCCCGAGGGGCACTCACTCTCCCGACCGAGAGACACGCAGTTTTGCCCGAGGGGCACCTGTTCTCCTGACCGAGACAATATTCTGCCCGAGGGGCACCCACTCTCCCGACCGAGAGACGCAGCATCTCGCCCGAGGGGCACCTGTTCTCCTGACCGAGACAAAATTTTTGCCCGAGGGGCACCCACTCTCCCGACCGAGAGACACGCAGTCTTGCCCGAGGGGCACCTGTTCTCCTGACCGAGACAATATTCTGCCCGAGGGGCATCCACTCTCCCGACCGAGAGACGCAGCATCTCGCCCGAGGGGCACCTGTTCTCCTGACCGAGACAATATTCTGCCCGAGGGGCATCCACTCTCCCGACCGAGAGACGCAGCATCTCGCCCGAGGGGCACCTGTTCTCCTGACCGAGACAATATTCTGCCCGAGGGGCACTCACTCTCCCGACCGAGAGACACGCAGTTTTGCCCGAGGGGCACCTGTTCTCCTGACCGAGACAATATTCTGCCCGAGGGGCACCCACTCTCCCGACCGAGAGACGCAGCATCTCGCCCGAGGGGCACCTGTTCTCCTGACCGAGACAAAATTTTTGCCCGAGGGGCACCCACTCTCCCGACCGAGAGACACGCAGTCTTGCCCGAGGGGCACCTGTTCTCCTGACCGAGACAATATTCTGCCCGAGGGGCATCCACTCTCCCGACCGAGAGACGCAGCATCTCGCCCGAGGGGCACCTGTTCTCCTGACCGAGACAATATTCTGCCCGAGGGGCATCCACTCTCCCGACCGAGAGACGCAGCATCTCGCCCGAGGGGCACCTGTTCTCCTGACCGAGACAATATTCTGCCCGAGGGGCACTCACTCTCCCGACCGAGAGACACGCAGTTTTGCCCGAGGGGCACCCGTTATCCTGACCGAGACAAAACTATGCCCGAGGGGCACCCACTCTCCCGACCGAGAGACGCAGCATCTCGCCCGAGGGGCACCTGTTCTCCTGACCGAGACAAAAATTTTGCCCGAGGGGCACCCGCTCTCCCGACCGAGAGATACACAATCTTGCCCGAGGGGCCCCAAATCCCGACCGAGAAGACGACCCTCACACCATGCTCGTGTCAGGTCTCAAGAGGGCTGAAGCCGCGGTTGAGGACAACAACACCCCCACGCACTGGTTCTAATAAATGACGGCGAGGTGCACGGGGGGATCAGCACGAAGGAGGGGCGCAAAAAGATGGGGATGATGACGCCGTGGTGTTCAAGGTGGTCCTCCGCCGCTTATGAACGTGACAGCGGGACAGCGCTGCGCCCGTGGCCGCAGCGGATTGAGGACATTCCCATCAGCCATCGAGACTATCACCGCGCCTCGCCGAAAACCTGCTTCACGCTTGATCGCGCTCAAGGTTTCCAAACGCATACTTCAGCTGGAGGTTCCGTCACAGAGGCGCTGACAAAGGCGGGACCAAGAGCAACAGTCGGGTGCTGATAAATGGGTCGATACTGATGCAGCAAAGTGACGTCAGTGATATCCAACTCCTACTTTCCTGACCGAGACACGATCTTGCCGAGGAGCATCGGACCGAGACACCCACTTCTGCCTGAGGGGCACCTAGCCGAGACGCATTTTTCCTGCCCGAGGGGCATCTCGCCGAGACATTACCTGCCTGAGGGGCACCTGGCCACGACATACCTACAGCTTACGCTTGCGGGGCACCCTGCCTGAGGAGCACCTGGCCAAGACATACATTTCCGCCTACGAGGCACCCTGCCCGAGGGGCACCTGGTCAAGACACACACTTCCGCCTACGGGGCACCCTGCCCGAGGGGCACCTGGCCAAGACAGACACCTCTGCCTACGAGGCACCCTGCCCGAGGGGCACCTGGCCAAGACAGACACTTCCGCCTACGAGGCACCCTGCCCGAGGGGCACCTGGCCAAGACAGACACTTCCGCCTACGAGGCACCCTGCCCGAGGGGCACCTGGTCAAGACACACACTTCCGCCTACGGGGCACCCTGCCCGAGGGGCACCTGGCCAAGACAGACACCTCTGCCTACGAGGCACCCTGCCCGAGGGGCACCTGGCCAAGACAGACACTTCCGCCTACGAGGCACCCTGCCCGAGGGGCACCTGGCCAAGACATACACTTCCGCCTACGAGGCACCCTGCCCGAGGGGCACCTGGTCAAGACATACATTTCCGCCTACGGGGCACCCTGCCTGAGGGGCATCTGGCCGCGACATACACTTCCGCCTACGGGGCACCCTGCCTGAGGGGCACCTGGCCAAGACGCACATTCATGCCCGAGGGACACCGGGCCGAGACATTACATTCCCTGCCTGAGGGACACCTGGCCGAGACACATTCCTGCCGAGGGGCACTCACTCCCGACCGCGAGACGCAGGATTTTGCCTGAGGGGCACCTCCTCTCCTGACCGAGACACAACCCCGCCCAGCACAGTGCCGAGGGGCATTTACGCTTTCGACTGGAATACCGAGCCTGACCCGGGGAGACACAATCGTGCCACAATCGTGAGGGGCGTACTCTCTTGATTGAGAAATACACCTTTTTTGCCCGAGCGACGGCACCTGAAGGCGGAAGGGTGGCCTGTCACACACAGCCTGCCAGATCCATCTCGAGCACGGTGACGCGACGTGAGCTTTCCGAGGGCGACAGTTTTCGTGTACCAATGCAACGCCCCCGGACACGCCCCCGAGAAGCCGGCACGTCTGTCGTGCCCAGCTTATCTGCGCGAATGCCGACTACGCGCACCCCGGCGTCAAGCGGATGCCCGCACACGCCCCAAGCGGGGCATACTCCGTCGAAGCATAGTCTCCCTGCCGGGGGACACACATTCAAGCCTGCATTATTCACAGGGGTCAGGGGGAGTTCCGGGCGTCTGTGGCCCGGTGTTGAGACGTACGACCTCACAGTTCCATGCAGGGAAGGGGAGCTGCTGACTGGACACCTGCGAGGTGCCGTGGGACATACACAGAGATCAGGTATCCAACACAGCCGAGACGCTCTCCCAAGCTGCACTGCTCGGGGAGCAAAAGAAGCAGCGACTGAGAGACGCGTCCGCATCGCCTGTGTCAGCGGTGCCGCCGCTGAGGGGGTCCACCGAAACCGCAGCCATGGCAGCGGGCCGAGATCATTCCACAAGGTTGGGGGGCAGTCAGCCAGTCTTCCCGAGTACCCAGCAGCCTACTCGACAAGCCCGAACAGCGACTGCAGCGTGCGACAAGCTCCGGTCCGCGGGGACTCACCTCTCTCATTAAGAAGGCGACTCCGAGAATCCTTCTGGCATGCCCACACCTCCAGGGCCTCGAATTTCCTCACGCACCGGGAAATACGCCCTCCACACTGAGTCCGGGCGTTACCACTGAATCGACGCCACGTGGGGCCACAGGGCCTCCGTTTGATGCGCTGTCTACGAGGCGGGCGATGGGGCAGGTACAGTGGGGATCAGCCCAGTGGGAAGGGGGCCGCAGGAACGTGTTGTCCACCGCTCGAGCGGAGGGCCGAGGGTGGAAGCGTCCAATGCAACACTCACAGCATAGAGGCCAAGTGTTTCTCGTAGTATTTCTTCGACGAAGTCGCGAAGGAACCAAGGAAATCGCACGACTGAAGCTGCAGGATTAACACCACAGGGCCTCAACACAGAGTGTGCGCTCACCATCGTCCGGGAACTGTTCTCCCACAGTTACTGCAGGGTGTACTACACTAAAGGAGTACGATTTCCCTGAATTTTCCGGGCACTGATTCACGAATTTACATCTGGAGGGAGCCCGGTGGTCTCAGCTTCTGTCTGCGCGCCCTGCCGTACTGTGGCTGCTTTTGTGGGCTCGTGCAGCAGGTTCTACTTTTACTTCTACCGGAACGCTCCTTGCATGGTACTACACTTCTCGAGGTGTGGTGGTGGGTGAGTCTCGAGGTGAGTGGTGGTGATCGTGCCCTTTCCACACGCAGGGAGGACTTGCTTCTCTTGCTGGTGTTGGTTGCGGTGGTGGAGGGAGGGTCCAAAGCTGGGAGGTCGGGAGGCCTACGTGCGGGAGTCTGCGGCGTGGAGGCCGCAGTCCGCGCCCCGCAACCCACCAGCCCGCGGGCGAAAATCGCATTGTCTTTTCCATATTCAGTCCCAATAAATGGTGGACCGTAAAAAAGATGGAACGTTTGGCCTTTTTTTGGGAACTTGGAACATTTTTACGGTCCACCCTTTTTCCGTTTACGGTACATGTATATACTTGTAGTTATACATGTAAAATTTACAAGATCCCACCGTGCTTCTGAGGTTTTTTTTGTACCAGACACACCTGTGTGTCAGAGGAAATGCGACAGACACACTGAAGGAGTCGAAGCGCAGCGAAGCTTCTCATATGTTTCCTATCTCTTTCTGCTCCGCCATCAATCCACTTTCTGTACTTCAGGCAGGTCATCCGAGGCGTCACACACAGGGGTGGGGGTGAGAGAGAGAGAGAGAGAGAGAGAAAAAGAAAAAATAAGGAAAAAGGATGGATGCGTGCAATGCAAGCAAGCGAAAGATTCCAGAAGTGGGTCCAGTAGTATTTTCCTTTGAGAGTTGTGCGCCGGAACGCAACGCAGGAAACTGTGCCAGTTCAGATCCTTGCAGAACATCACCACGCTTCATAAACAGGCGCGTGGGGTGTTCTCGCGATCGACGACACACCACACCACACCACACCACACCACACCACACCACACCCCTCCCCCACCACCATCGCAGGGGGTTTCCGCGACACACACACACCCACCCCCCGGGTCTAAGGGAAAGAGATCTATCGGAGTACAACCACTCCACGACCCGACCATCCCGCCCCCGCGATGCACCACTGCAGCATGGGTGCCGCAGCCGTGGAGTGCGCGGGGCCCCCTGTGCTTCACACAGAGGCCAATCTCCACTGCCGCCCGACACTGGTGCCGCCTTCGCCGTCTTCTTCCTCTGTTTCTGCTTCGGCTTCAGCTTCCTCCCCGGCGCATGCGGCTGTGACGCCCCGCCACCCCGGCGGGAGCACCAGCGGCGTAGAGGCGTTTGCAAAAGCGCATGTCCCTGTCAGCAATCGGGGGTCATGCCCCTACTGCCTGTCACCCGACGGCTTCCACACGCAGGGTGTCGTCGCAAACAACCTCACGGTGGAGGTGTGGCTGGACCTCCTCAACAAGGGGTGGCGCCGGTTCGGGCGGTATCTGTGGTGCCAAGCAGGGGACATCTGCTGCAGGCAGTACCCCATCCGGGTCAACGTGACGGAGCATGCCCCCAACCGGGACAACCGGAAGGTGTGGAAGCGGCTCGAGAAATGCCTGCGCACCGGGGAACAGGCGGGGCGCCCCGCCCAACGCGCATCGCCCCCCAGGGGTGACGTGGCTGGGCCAGCGCAGCAGCAGCAGCAGCATCACCACCATCAACGTCAGGCATCCCGCCCCGACCCACCGCGTCCCTGCCTGTCGTGCAGCCGTCCCATGCAGAAGCTGTTCGAGCTCCCAGAAGGTTATGCGAACCCCTCGTGCGATGTGTGCCACGAGTGGGTGCGTGACAAGCTCTCCGAGGGGTTCCTCCACTGCTCGAACTGCCTCCTGGATGCTCACGTCAGCTGCGAGTTCCGCAGCGGGTTCGCCTCGCAGATCATCCGGAGTATCCGCGAGGGGTCGCTGTGGAGCTATAAGGGTTCGAAAAAAATCGAGGTCCGCGTGGTTGCGCCGAGCTTCTCCGCAGAAAAATTCCGCCTCTTCCTGAAGTATCAGCAGACGGTGCACAGCGAGGGCGCAGGCGAGGTGCTCAAGGTGCTGCGCATCGGGGGTGGTGACGAAGGCCTCAGCGACGAGGAGATGTTCCGGAAGTATCTCATCGAGAGCCCGCTCTACTGCGAGCAGGGGGGGACCTCGTTCATGGGGACTTTCCACTTCGAGTATCGGATGGACGACGAGCTGTTTATGACGACGGTGACAGACCTGCTGCCCGACAGCATGAACTCTGTTTACTGCTTCTATGACCCTGACGCCAAGGCCCTGGCGCCCGGAAAACTCTCGATTCTGTTTGAGATGGAGTGGATGCGGAAGCAGCAAGCGTACCAGGCATTTGCTTACTACTACCTAGGGATGTATCTCGAGAGCCCGAAGATGGTTTACAAAGCGAGCTACCACCCGGCCCAGCTGCTCTGCCCGTCGCGCAGCGAGTGGGTTCCATTCGATGACCTTTGCGCCAGGCCCGAGTGATGCTGCGGGTGGTAGAGGGGGAGGGGTGGTGTTTGGTTGTCAAGAGTGAAAGCAAAAGAATGGGTGGTATTTTATGGCCTCATGCAATGAAGGGGGGGGGGGGGATCGAACACAAAAGGAGCAGTGGCACCCACAGCAGGAAGTACTTCTTCTGCAAGAAGAGGCGCATCTCACCTCCGTGTCACCACAACCTCTCCAAACTATTTCATCCGAACGTGCGCTGTAATGTGATGGATGTGATTGATTTCGTTAACGAAAGGATACTGGCCTCCTGGCAAAGGAAGACTGTTGTCAGCGCACGCTGTTCATCCATGTGCCTCGCAGCGAGGCGAAAACCAGCGCGTAAAGAAAGACAGGGTGTCCTGTCCCCCAAAAGTGTCGCCTACAAAGGTGTCACTTATGTGGCACTTTTCCACAAAAAACTCTGTATAAATATCGGGGATGGGGGATGTGCATGCAAATCTGAAACGAAAGAAAATGTGAAGAGAGAAGCCGAAATGTTGGATTTTCGTCGATCGTCAGAGAACACCCCGCGCGCGCGCCTTGCTGTGTGTGGGGGTTCTTGCAACGGGGGGCGGGGGGGAATCACCCAAGCCAACGGCGCAGTTTCCTGCGCTGTGTGTGAGCACACCTCTCAAAGCAATACAAACCCCTCCCCGTCAGCCCCCTCCCCCCTTCCCCCTCCTCCTCTGGGGGCAGGGTCGAATCTCGGTGCAGCGCTCCCCGCCGAAATATATGATCCCCCGTTTTCGAAAGTACGGTATCCTGCAGGTTACACATGTTGTTCGTTTCAGGTATGTGTGTTTCCAGATCTACGGGACAGTGGAGGCAGCACCGCCAGAGTTCGCTCGGTGCGACCTACACTCGACTAAAAAGATTGCCGCGTGTGTGTCCAAATCTCCGGGAAAATGAAATCGTGTTTTCTGCAGCACCCGCGCCTGTGGTTATATAACCCGAAAAACTCACCGGGAGCTTTTTCCGAGAATTCGAAAACTGACCACCCTCCGCAAATCAGGAAGGGTGATTTGCGTGCCTATCCACCATTTCGCAGCTGCCGATCGCCGAACAGAACGGGGAGACAGTGCAGATCACACAAAGATCACGGTGCCCGGTGTCCTCCGCCGAGTGCCAAACACGGCGCTAACACAACCTCCCTACACACCCCCTCCCCCTCCCCCCCGGGAGATTTACTTTTCCATTCCCTCTCGACGATCAAAAAAAACCCCCCCCCTCCCCCCCGATCATTCTTGTGCTCCCTTCAAATTCGATTTCAATACCCCCCCCTCCCCCCCGGTTGGCACACCGTTGTACAAACAAGACAAAAGAAGCCCGACAACCCACCCCCCTTTTTTTGATTCCGTTTCCTTGATGCGTTGACAGCTTCCGCACAGGGGAGGGGGTGAGGGGTGGCACATGCCGGATCTGGCGAGTGTTCGATTCTCCCCTGCACCTTGGAGGTCCTTCGGTACCACCCAGGTGTGACTGAGTAGGATAGCGGGCCCGGTCATCACGGAGTGAACTCTGGGGGACACTCTGCGATGCCAGCACGCTAACCCAACCTGCAATACAACTGAGCGAGAAAAGGTGGGGGGGATGTGTGCCTGCTTCCCTTCACTGATTGACGAGCTGTATAAATTTGCGAATCGGTTCTCAGTGCAGAGGTCTTTCGTGGGCTTCTGTACGATGCAGGCCCGCTAATCTAGCATTGCCAGCGGCGAGCTGTGACAACTTGTGGCTGGCGGCGAGAGCTTCCTCGGAACACTTTTGTCTACACGCCGCAGTCGTCGGGGTGGGCTGAGGGAGGGGGTGGAGGGGGGGGGGGGCGAGCCCCGGCTAGCCGGAATGTAGTCCGATACCCGACTACCGTGTCGTGTGCACTTGACGTCCCCCCCCCAGCCCCCTGTCCTCATGGGCGGTTTCCACCGATCACAGGAAGTTGTGGAGAGGGTGCGTGCGTGCGTGTGTGTGTGTGGGTGTGCACGCGCTTCTGAACGGGAGGAAATGCATGATTAAAACCACGGTTTACGATCGTTTGGTAGATGGGGGGCGGGGGGTGAGCGAGAGAGAGAGTGCGTGTGTGTCAGACTGCGAATTATGTTTACACGGGGGAAACGCGCTGAAACACACTGTGCGCTGCACTGCGAAGAACTGAAATGGGCGGGCTGGGGGTGGGAGGCAGCTTTTCGATTGGTCTATGAACAGGGCGTGCCCCCTGGTGCACTGCCGGTGCCACCCAGGTGCGAGCACGCCTCCAAGTGATGAGAGACTGACGGTGAAACTTTCTATTCAGCACCCTTCCCTCTGTATCTGTCAACACTGCGTCAAACGCAACCCCTATTTTGTGGTTGCGCCCGACCTTGAACGATTTGAACATTTTTTTGTGTCAAACGCACCGTGCTCACGGAAGGCGTTCAGAACTAAAAAAAGTTGCAGTGGGAGCAATGTTTCGTTCACCTACACTCCACCCCAACGTGACAGGTGACCAGAAAGTTGCACAAACAAAACAAAAGAAAACCGGCAATCCTTTTTTGAACTTTTCCGTGCTCTTGGCAGGCCGATGAGAGAGGCCGTGGCAGCAAGGGTGGAGTCTTTATGAACACATCACTTCAAAACGAATGTTCGCGCCAGGAGTGCAGGTCGGCATGGTTTCCCCTGACTGTTGGAGCGACCCCCCTTGTGTTTTTTTGTTTCGAGTTACGAGTGATGAAGCGCAGCGAAGTCCCGAAATAATGAAGGAAAATCGTACGACTTGAAGCTTCAGGAGTATCACTTTCATGCCACTTCACAGGGCCTCAACGCAGCCTTGGGACAAGAAGTATGACGCTCGACAAAGTAGCCCGGATCTGTTCACAGTTTGCTGGACTGGGGTGTCTACCGCAAAGCGAAAGGGGTGCAGCGGAAATAGGGCGTGCGAGGTGACTTGCCCTCACGCACAGTCTCATGCACCAAGCACATGCCACTTCCGCAGGCGATATTTTACCGCAACATGACCTTCAAGTCAAGTGGGAAGAGGTAGCGGGAGAGGCAACGCTTTTGGCCACAAAAAGATATCCACTCTCTGCAGCAAGGGCTGTGGGGGAGGGCGTTGCTGCTCCTTTCATTCTGTGTGTTTCGTGCGATCAAACGAAAAAGAAGAAAAAACACCCCCCCCCCCGTTCTTCTCCAAAAAAGAATGCCCCACAAAACCACCTTTCCGCCCCCCCCCCCCTCGTCTGTCGTCTGAATCTTCAGGGGAAATCGCGCGTCATTTGCCGTTTGGCAGCTTGCGAACGACCCGCGGGGCTGCGGCACCGCCACACCGGTGTTGAGAGGCGCGTGCGGCCCTCAGGCACACCATTTCCCATTCGGTCTGTATATCGTGTTTGCTCGGGTTATTTCGGTGAAACGAAGGAGGGTGGGGGAGGGGGGGGAAGGATGGCGTGCACGGTGCACTAGTTAGCTATGTACGAGGGACCTCAACGAGTCGAGTCACAACCTCAGACTTGACAAGTGGTCAGTTGTCGAGTCGACAACTCACTGGGATTGCAGGAAAAATCTACTGGCAGGTGTCGACGCGACAAGTACCGGTTGTCGATTTCGATAAGTGGTCAGTTGTCGAGTTGTCAGTTGTCGACTCCGCTAGTGGTTGCTAACACTGGCGCACCGTGTGAGAATTATGCATTGATTATGCTGCAACAGGGGTGGAGCTTGGGGGGTTTTTCGGGTCAGCTGACCTGATTTTCTGCAGGCCCTCACAAAAAATCAGGTCAGGGGTAAAAAGAAAAAAAAATATAGATTTTCGGGAAACCGGAAAAGTTGGCTCCTCGCCTTGGGGTCTCAAGGTGTCCAGGAGGCGTTTCGTGAGCAAAGTGACCCCAGCGACATGAGCACAGGCCTCAAACAGTCACAATAGAGGACAAATGGAGCTGCCCAACCCGTACCGTGCAACAGACGTTTACTACCGTGGCCTCCGGCGGCTGGGGGGCTCCGCCCCCCAGACCCCCCTGTGGCATGTGCCTGTCTTGTACCCAAGCCCTTTACATCAGGGAATGGAGTACAGACCGCCCTCAGTATCCTCAGGAGGACGCAGCCAACTCACACAGAATCCGTACGCCCGCAAGTCACAGATGTTCACTACCGTGGCCTCCGGCGGCTGGGGGCTCCGCCCCCCAGACCCCCCCTATGGCATGTGTTTGTCTTGTAACCAAGTCCTTGCGCGTCCGGGGCTGCATCTCAGTTCCGGTACCCTCGCGGGAGGCTGGGCCCGAGCACTGATCTCTGAGACGAACCGGGGAGGAACCCATTCAGTGAGAAAAATTGGCTGACCCGATCTGACCCGATCCAGCCCGCAACCCCAAATTTCAAGCTCCACCCCTGTGCTGCAACCAGTGTTTTCGCTTGGAAGATTTGGGGTGAAAAATCTTCAAAAAAAACAAAAGGGGGGGCTGGAAATCCCAGGAAGATATCTTCCTGGGGAAAAAAGAAAAAAAATCTGGTCGCCAGATTTTTTTTTGGGGGGGGCTTTTTGGCGGCCTGACGGTGGCTTCTGGACCGAATCCGACTGGTTTTTTGGCCCGGCTTCCAATCCCGTGCATGGGATACGCACAAGAACAGATGTTCGCTACCGTGGCCTCCGGCGGCTGGGGGGCTCCGCCCCCCAGACCCCCCTGTGGCATGTACCTGTCAGTTGCCAAGGCCTGAGCGCATGCGGCGTCACATCGTCAGGAGGCGAGAGCCCATGCTGATGTGTTGAATCATGTGTCCGTGTGCCTGTTGGGGGGGGGGGAAAGTGACCCCAAACCCCAATTTTGATGTTCCTCCAACGCCCAGCGGTCATCACGAGCGCTGTTCCCTGGAGGGGGGAAATACTGGGTGGGGTGGGTGGAAGAGTAGAAATCTTCCTGGGTCGGGCCCCCCCTGGAAGATTAGCGAAAACCCTGGCTGCAACACGCCGCCGAAAAAAAAAAGAAAGCAGGAATCCTTGGTGCCCCTGATTTACCCCTTTTTCACTACGCACAAACTACGCAATCTGGGGGGGGGGTCTCGCTTTTTGGTCCCCCCCCAGTTTTTTTTGGTCCCCCTTTCTGTGTGGCTACTGAGACAGGACTGGAGGCACTGCGCTGACCGAGCAAATTTTTTTTGCCAGAACTCACTATACACCGTACGAAAGAACGCACGACATGTGGGGCGGGACTCCAGAAACACCTGGGCAAGGTTGCCCCATGCCCAGAAACACCTGAGAAGGAAGTGAGTTCCAGGAGCCGCGTAGAACACCCTCGAGATTGTGAATGATGATACGATCACAGCCTTCAGGGCGATGCGAGGTGCCACCCTGAAGGTGGCCCTTGACATCAAGGAGAGCGTCGGCCGAGGGGTCGACGAAAAGCTGAAGAAGGCGCTACTGGCACTGGATCCCGCGGGGTATACGGAGGTCACCGCCACACAGGCAACCTCCGCTGACAACGTCCAGGAGACGTTATCCGAGGGGATCACAACGGCACTAGAGATCTGTGTCACGGGATCCAGGCGCCCACTCTCCCTCGACGGTCTGGGGATTGTTGTTGGGTATGGTGTCGTTTCCTGCAGCTGCAAAAAAGCGTAGCAACTGTGCTTCCTTCTTCCTTAATGATGCGTTGACGCTTCCACCCGGAGGAGCTGAAGCAGGCACCGCTTAATGATGCGTTGATGCTTCCACCCGACGAGCTGAAGCAGGCACCGCGCCAAAGGGCACCCCCAAAGAGACCTGCAAATACTGCGTCGAAACCCGCACCGAAGGCTGCCAGCGCTGCAGCACCTGAAGAACCTGCAGCACCTGAAGCGCCTGCACCCTCACTGACCCCGGAACAGCAAGAACTCCTTGAGTTTGGGGTCCCGGCATAGAGACAGAGAATGGCTGAGTAAATCAAAAAATGAGACCCCCCCCCCCTTTTCACTACGCACAAACTACGCAATATGGGGTCGTCAGGGGCACCAAGGAATGCTCAAAAATAAGAAAGCTCCGTATAAAGAAGAACGAGCGGCCCTCAGCCCAAAACCACGCGCCGATCGGGAATGTGCGAGGAGTCGGCGGAAAATCCACGACTATCTTATCTTGTTGCGCAACACATGTCATCAGCCATTAGGAGGCCACCGTGTATCGTAAATATTGGTGAGGATTCCTGAGGGACGGGGTGGCTGAGGATGTCTGGGCATTGATGGATGACATGATCGGGAAGAACCTCGGATAGGGTAGAAGGAGGCGCCCCCCCCCCCCCCCCCGTCCCCACCCCCTCCATCATCAGTCCTGAGTCAGGCCTGAAGCCGGCTTCACTGCTTTGGGATCTGACCAGGTCTTTACCCGTATTTTGCCCCGTAAGTCGCACCGAGTGAACCTCTTGGTGTCATCCTTGCACTGCACAACACACCCAGTCTTCACAACCCACAGGCGGCAGCCTGTGGCCTGCCGAGAGGGTGCGGGGGGTGCGGGCCATACACACAAAGGAAGCGCGATCGCCTAAAGCCCCCCCCCCCCCCCCCACCACTCCAACACACACCCCGCACCTCGAAGCTCCTCGAAAAGGGCCTGCCTGTCTGCCTGTTGGGTGTGGTATACCCACAGCGGCAGCCCGGACCCCCCCCCCCTCCCCTCCCCCCCCCGCTGGGGGGGGGAGGGGAGGGGGGGGCGTAGATAGTGAAGCCGTGCGCTCTGGGCTTGGCTTGTCGCTAGAGGGGGGGCCATGGCGCTGCAGGAGGAGAATCTGTCCTCATTAGGGGACCTTCCCAGAGCTGAATGCCCGTCCTACCTGAAGTGGGGGTCGACGGAGGTATGGTTAGGGGGGGGGTTTTTTTGTTGTTGTGACAAACGCACCGTGTGCTCGCGGAAGGCGTTCGGGTTTAAAAAAGGTTGCAGTGGGGTGCAATGTTTCGTTCACCGACCTGTGGGTGTTCCAGAGTTCGAAGGAATTTTTTGCACACACATCAAATTGCACCACACGGGCTGCTGGAGGGTTGTGTGTGTCGGTAACGGCGCTCGTGCGGGCGCAGTGACTTAGATCCCCTCATAGAGACAGTGGGGATCAGTGGGGGAGGGGCGTGTGGAGACCACATCAAGAGCAAGTGCTCGGTGTGTGTCTACACTAACATATAGGGGGCCTTCGCTCTGTGTCAAAGTGTGTCAAATTGTGTCAGTCATAAGAACATTACCGTGTGTGTGTGCGTGTGTCGGATGCCTGCATATTGTGCCTTTATTTTCACACCCTCCTCCCTCCCACCCACACCCCCACCCCTACAGTGGCTGAGGGTGCCTGCGCAGCAGCCCTACTTCATCGGGCGCATCGTGAAGGTGAACCGGAAGCGCCGGAAACAGAAGCGGGTCTTAGTCCTGACCCGGAGCACCGTGGCCAGCTGCCGGATGAACGGCAAGGTGACACGCGCATTCCCGGTGCGCGACGTGACGGAGGTGTGGGTGCAGGACATACCTGGCAGCAAAACGGATGCGAAACAGGTGGTGCTCAAGGTGCCCTCGCAGTACGACCTTCACTTCTACTGCGAGGAGCAGCAGGAGAGGCTCCTGATCGTCCTCAGCGCACTGCTTCTGGAGACGACGGGCAGCGTCGCCAACGTGCGGAACATCATGACCCCGCAGCACATCGGGCAGGATGCACTCATCGTGCATAATGCCAAGCCACCTTCCTGGAAGAAGGGGCAGCATTTAGTCTACGTCGACCCCCGCTGTGCGCCGACACACGCCAACAACCCTGGTGATGTTGAACTCGTCGAGGTTTCTGACTCTGATGATGACGACGGCAGTGGCGCCCCCTCTTCCCCAGGCTGCCGCGCGTCGTCTGCAGGCGAGGCTGTGCAGGGCAGCAGCGCCGCGAGCCACTCCGCCGGCCAGCGCAGCTCCCTCCGCTCGTCGTTCGGTGCGCCCGTCGGGTCCCAAGTTGCGATGCCAGCGATTCACCAGATCAACCTCTAGCAGGGCGCTCGAGGAGGGACGTGAGGCTGCTGCCCTGTGTGAATCATCAGGCTGACGCCCGGCGTGCTGTGTTGCGGGTGGGGTTGTGTGGGAATTGGCCCCGCGTGGGTCGTGGGTGTGTTGGTTGAAAGGGGGTGGTGGCTGCATATTATGTGGGCTGCTGCATGGTGTCCCCCCCCTGGGAAATTGCAGGAGGGGCTGTGTCAAAATAACACGCTGGGTGTCGTGCAGGGGCATTCGTGGAGAAATGCGAAAGTTTAGCGAGAAAAATGGCTTTCGCTGATCGCATGAAACACGCAGAATAATGGATTTCCGCCTGACAAGAACCCTTGTTGGGGGCCTTCGCTCAGAAGTGCAGAAAAGTCACCTGGTGGTCCACCGACGGGCAAGTTCGGAATAAGAAAAATAAGTCGGCGTCATAAGAACGGGACAAACTGGCACAGTTTAACACAGAGCGAAGGCCCCCGTTGAGAAAATGAGGCCTCCCTCCGGAAAGGGAAACGCTGCCAAAAAAAATGGGGGATGGGGGGTGGGCGGGACTTTTATTACTGTTTTTTTCTTCTTGCAAAACAAAACGATTTTTTTTAAAAAAATACCTGCTGGCCCCCCCCCCCCTCCCGTCGGTCCGATTCAGTGTCCTTTCCTTTCTCCGTTCCGAGAATATGATGGCTCGTAATGTGCGCCAGTCGGCCGGTCGGAACCCGCCGGTCGGCACCTCTCGCCTCCCTGTTATTCGCAACCCTTTTGAGCCCCACACACAGCATCTTGTTCCAACGCAGCATCGAGCATATCGCCGTGCCTCGGAAAACGCTAGCCTTTAGAAAGAGTGAACGGGAGGCAACCTTGCAAGGGTGTCCAAAAGCTCCGACATGTAGTATCTTCACCGGAGGTTCCGGTGCAAAGCAAAAAAAAGAGAGACAAGAGAAATTCTCTACTCCCCCTTCCCCCTGCCCCAATGCGAGAGAAGCGGGCATCCGCTCGTCTTGCCTTTCTTCATCTCGCACGTGCGACCATATTCCGGAGCAAAGAGGGGGGGGTGGGAGGGGGGGGCGAACAGCGCTATATCTTCCCAGTGGGGGCCTTCGTTCAGAAATGCAGAAAAGTGTAGAAAAGGCGATTTTCCGTCTCACCAAGCTGGCTTGCAAAAAAAATTGCCAGTTCGGAGCGACGAAGCAAAGCGAAGTCGCTAAGTAACGAAGGAAGGCGTACGACTGAAGCTTGATAATGATCACACCTTCATGCCACTTCACAGGGGCTTACACGGCCTTTGACACAGGAGTGTGCGCTCAACGAAAAGTAGCCCGGATCTGCCTTTTTTTGCAGTTGCTGGTCAGGGTGTTTTCTCTCACCATAGCGAAAGGAGTACGATTTTGTCTGCGGAAGTGTTGGTGATTGGGCAGGGCGCATTAGGCTTTGTGTGACGGCAAGCACCTGGCACTTCCCCCTCTCGCGGCATTCCGACCGACAGTACCTTTGTTGGGATAAACCAATGCACTCATTGGGTCACCCCACAGCGATGACCCCCTTTTGCAGCGAAGCGGGGTCTGCTCCAGCCAATGCGATCTTCACTGTACTACGCACTTTCTTCCCGACCCCCCCACATTCCCGTTTTGTGGATCTGATGCGCTGAAGTGCCGTTTGCTGCCCTTCAGCTGGAATAACGCCTTACGGCGGGTGCAGTTGCCCTCTCCCTCCCCCGCCCTGGTGACGTTCGTTCGTTGCCTGATTCACCCGGCTGGGGGGGGGGGGGGCTGGGAGGAGATGGGCGGGGTGGCGTGGGGTGGGGAACGTGGGGTATTTTGTATCTAAGGTGTCTACCAATATGGGATTGAGATGGAGGTATTGCTGCGCTGGTTCTTCTGGGGGTCTTTGCTGGTCGTTATCCTTCGTCAATCTTCGTCAGTTTTCAGCCAATTCAACAGGAAATGCACCAAAATGCACTGACGGCCACTCCGGAGCGAAGACCCCCTCTCTCCCCTGACTGATTTTGCAGATGCAACGCTTTTGTCCCCGGTTTCACAAACAAAACAAAAGAAACCCGGCAATTCTTTTTCGGGTTGCACAGAGTGGTTCTGCCTTACATTAGAAGACGCCAAAACCCAAACGAAGGGGGGCGAAGCGACACGGAGGAATCGCGGCCGCTGTGTATTTCATTCTTACCAGTTACGAGCGACGAAGCGTAGCGAAGTCGCGAAGTAACGAAGGACATTGTACGACTGAAGCTTGATAATGATCACACCTTCATGCCATTTCACAGGTGCTTGCACAGCCTTTTGGCACGGGAGTGTGCGCTCAGCGAAAAGTAGCCCGGATCTGCCTTTTTGCAGTTGCTGGGCAGGGTGTCTCTTGCTACAGCGAAAGGAGTACGATAAGATACCTCAACTTCACGAGCTTCTTTTGTTTTGTGTGTGCAACCTTCTGGTCACCTGCACGTTGGGGTGTGGAGTGTAGGTGAACGAAACATTGCACCCCACTGCAACCTTTTTCTATCTGAACGCTTTCCGTGATCACGGTGCGTTTGTCACAAAGAAAGTGAATTATTGGCGCGTGCCCGCTTCGCCAAGTTGCTCCACTTGCAAGACCACACACCAAGCCTACTTGCAGATGCCCTCCTACCGGCAGCACATCCCTCTCTCCGGCCTCCATTCAGTTACGTAAATTCCGACCCACTTCGTTTTGTTCATTACCATCATGCCACCCATTGCCGCTGGCATCCGGTGAGCGTGCCAGGGGATATGCGATGCATCGTACCGTGAAACCCCCACACCCACCTATCGTGTGAAGGACTGTTGTGAAGAAGGTGCATTCATACGTGCTTATATACGGCTGAGGGGAGGAGGGGAGGAGGGGCGGGGGGGCGGGGTGGTGGGGGCTCGTGCCAGCTAGGGGGGCAGCCCCACCTTTTCTTTGGATTTGTAATTTTGAGCTGCCACGTGTTCACTTGTGCTCCACACCCACATCGAAGCAGCAGGCTCCAGGGTGGCGAAAGCGTCTTGGCAAACTACGAGGCACCTTCTTAACCCGCCATGCCTGAGACGGAGCGAGTGGGTATTCTTCGTGACTAGTTACGAGCGAAGGTAACGAAGGAAATCGCATGACTTGAAGCTTCAGGAATATCACTTTCATGACACTTCACAGGGCCTCAACACAGCCTTGCGACAGCAGGTGTGCGCTCAGCAAAAAGTAGTCCGGAACTGTTCTCCCACAGTTGCTGGACAGGGTAAAGCGAAGGAGTGCGATTTTCAAAAATCCAAGCGGCTGTATTTTCTCATTCGACAACGAGGGGGGTCGAATCCGCTTGTTGTCGTTTGGCATGTCACAACCCTTTTCTGCCAGCGCATTGCTGGTGCCAGGGGCTCTCCCGGAACAGCGGGCTGGTGGAGTGAATTGCACACTATCCATCCTGAGTGTCGCCCTGCGAAAGGGATGCAGGTCGGGGCGGTGTGTATTTCTTCCGGCAACACCACCCTGTGGCAGCTGCTTGTCCCTGACTGCCCCACCACTGCCAACCCACTCTGCCTTTGACAGTGATGTTGTGTTCGTCGCGTGCCAGTGTCGCGTTCTTCAGTTCTACACCCTCCTCGGAGGGGGTCCAGACCCCCGCTCAGACTGGCCACCAGACTGCGGCTCGGGGAGCGGGTGTCCACCGTG
Organism: Rhynchopus euleeides; assembly: GCA_963210315.1. NCBI lineage: Eukaryota > Euglenozoa > Diplonemea > Diplonemida > Diplonemidae > Rhynchopus > Rhynchopus euleeides. Next base: position 862,416 of record OY723240.1, on the reverse strand, counting down.
CACCCGGGGCACGGCGGGCGCCCTATCGGTGTATGGTTCGAAAGCCTGGGGGCTGCCCCGTTCCCTTCCACCGCACCCCCAGCAGGAAGCGCTGCCATGAGGGAGATCGTGTCGATCCAGGCCGGTCAGTGCGGTAACCAGATTGGGTCGAAGTTCTGGGAGGTGGTGTCGGATGAGCACGGTGTGGACCCCACGGGGACGTACCAGGGGGGCTCCGACCTGCAGTTGGAGCGCATCAACGTGTACTTCAACGAGGCGACGGGTGGGCGCTACGTGCCGCGTTCCGTGCTGATGGACCTGGAGCCTGGTGTGATAGACTCGGTGCGTGCCGGGCCGTACGGGCAGATCTTCCGCCCCGACAACTTCGTGTTCGGGCAGACCGGTGCCGGGAACAACTGGGCCAAGGGTCACTACACGGAGGGTGCGGAGCTGATCGACTCTGTGCTGGACGTGTGCCGCAAGGAGGCTGAGAGCTGCGACTGCCTGCAGGGCTTCCAGCTGGCCCACTCGCTGGGTGGCGGTACGGGGTCTGGTATGGGGACGCTGCTGATATCGAAGCTGCGTGAGGAGTACCCGGACCGTGTTATCCTGACGTTCTCGGTGGTCCCATCCACCAAGGTGTCGGACACGGTGGTGGAGCCGTACAACGCGACGCTGTCGATCCACCAGCTGGTGGAGACCGCCGACGAGTGCGTGATGCTCGACAACGAGGCGCTGTACGACATCTGCTTCCGCACCCTGAAGCTGGCGACCCCCACCTTCGGGGACCTGAACCACCTGGTGTCCGCTGTGATGTCGGGTATCACGTGCTGCCTGCGATTCCCGGGCCAGCTGAACGCGGACCTGCGCAAACTGGCGGTGAACCTGATCCCGTTCCCGCGTCTCCACTTCTTCCTGGTGGGCTTCGCCCCCCTGACGTCGCGTGGGTCGCAGCAGTACCGTGCCCTGACGGTGCCGGAGCTGGTGCAGCAGTCGTTCGACGCCAAGAACATGATGTGCGCGTCGGACCCCCGCCACGGCCGCTACCTGACGGCGTGCCATATGTTCCGCGGCCGCCTCTCCGCCAAGGAGGTGGACATGCAGGCGCTGAACATCCTGAACAGGGGCTCGAGCTACTTCGTGGAGTGGATCCCGAACAACATCAAGGTTGCCCTCTGCGACATCCCGCCGAAGGGGATGAAATCATCAGCCACATTCATCGGCAACAACACGAGCATCCAGGAGATGTTCACGCGCGTGTCCGAGCAGTTCAGGTCGATGTTACGCCGCAAGGCCTTCCTCCACTGGTACACCAACGAGGGGATGGACGAGATGGAGTTCACGGAGGCGGAGTCGAACATGAACGACCTGGTTTCCGAATACCAGATGTGTCAAGATACTTGCTGTTGCTGTATGGAGGGTGAGTTCGATGAATATTCCGACGACGAATACTAATTCTCAATTCTCAAATTCTCAAAACGCAACGATACCTGCCCGTGTCGGATGTGCGGCCGCACCTCCAGTGCCCCACCCTGCTGAACGCTGCCCACACGAACCTACGACGCACTGAGCTTCGCGAGCTGAAACGCAAAAGGCAAAACCAAAAGGAGGGGTTGCGCCACTGCGTGTTAAAGTGCGCCACTTTCACACCCAGTTTTGTGGGGGCAGCTCATACCTAAGCGGGAGGAGGAGGTGTCGGGGGCACCTGCCTCAACCCTTCCTTCTCGGCAGCCACACCCCCACCCATGTTGTTATGGGCTCATCTCCCCACACCCCACAGCTGTATTCAGCGCAACCATTCCACTCCATTCCATCCCACCCCCTTCACATCCGGGGCTGCTTGGTGCCTTCTCGACAGACCACCACATGTGCCTCACACCGGGGTTTGCCTTTCCTTCTTGGCCACGCTTCTTCTCCCTTCCTTCACACAGCAGACCCCCTCGCCGTCCACTCTTCCTAGCTGAGTGGTGTGGTGCAGAACACTTTCGGCAGATACTGCATTTGAGCTCCACCTTGTCTTCTGTGCCTTCGGCACCATCTAGCCTTGATAGCTCTGCGGAATTTGTTTGTGTGTTGTGCCGAGAAAGAGAGGAGAGAGGGGGGGGGGGCAACCAGCTCTTTGCTCTGCTGTGTGGAGAAAACAGCAAGTTTTGCCACAAAAAAAAATCGAACACGATGCTGCTTGCATGGGGCATGGCTGTGCCGTCGATGCTATCATTAAACGGGCCAGGCAGCGCAGCTGGCTGTGCAGCAGGCGTGGGGCAAAATTATAAATATCACCGCTCCGCCCCATCTCCCATCACCACCCCCCCTCCCACCCCTGCCTGCAGGCAGGGTTTGTCAGGCCCGTCCCAGCAAGCCTTGGTGTCTGTAGACAACACACCGCATGGTGTCCCACAGGTATACACAGCCGAGGATCCTGGAGATATGGCACGCGGTGTGGCATCCACGGCGGCGCTGCTGCTCGCCCTGTGTGGGGGTGCGTGGGGGGCCTACCCCTTCTCGTCAGGCGTGCAGCAAGGCTTCGCGGTCTCGAGCGCGTTCGACAGCAACCCGCTGACGCAGTTTGTGTCGCCGTCCCGCCCCTCCCCGCAGAACATCGTCACCATCGGGTATCAGTTCGACGCTGCGAAGCTTGTGCCGAGCTACGCCATCTCCTTCTCCAGCGGCAGTGGTGTGTTGATGCGCGCGCCCAACACGTGGAAGCTGCGTGGGTCGGGTGGGGACTGCGGTGCCGGGCACACGCTGGACGCTCGGGCCGGGATCACTGCCGCGCAGTGGGCGTCTGCCTCTGAGCGGTGGAGCCGCGTGCTGACCCTCCACTTCACCGTCGCATCCCCGCGGTGGTGCACGCGGTACCAGCTGGACATCGAGGCGGCTAACACAGACCCCAACTCGCTGCATGTGGACGACGTGGGCCTCGGTGAGCTGTACCTCGACACAGGGTGCGCGAAGAAGGTTGCGACCTGCTGGGACGGGTCCATCTACAGGGCCACCCCCTCCTGCAGCATCAAGGCATGCCCTCCCTGCTCCAACCCGACGGTGTACTGCCACAGCTACCCCTACGTGACGACCACCGTGCAGCGCGACCCCGAGAACCACTGCAACGTGCCGGCCTGCCCGCCCCCGCAGTGCGAGGGGGACTGGCGCCAGTGTTCTGACGGCAGCTTCGTGCAGAGACTGCTGAGCCGGAGCTGCAACTACCCGTCCTGCCCAAGTGGCGGTGACGGGCCCGGCCCGTTCGTCGGCATCCCACAGATGTAACTGGCGCGTCGTGCCGTTTGTATGCATGGCGATGGGCATCACACCAATGCTCTGACTCTGCGTCGGTCTCCGTGGCAAGCCACTATCATGCACCGCAAGTGCCTCTGTGGGCCTGTGTGTGCAGGCCCGCACATGTGTGCACCTGAGGGCGTTGTGTTATGCTACGCCCCGTTAATATATTTCCAAATCACCTTCGCCTTCCCACGCCCCGCCCCACCACCCCCCGCCCCCGCCACAACAAGACAAGCCTTTTCCGTACCCAGCTCCGGTGGCTAGTACCCCATTCTCACCGTGTAGGTGAAGGCATGTCTGGGGACCATGTCCACCCCTCTACTATATGTGCACCCCGACCCACGGCGTATGCCGGGTTTGCTGTGGTGTGCCGTGTCTATGTTTTTACTAGTTACGAGCGATGAAGCGTCGCGAAGTCGCGAAGTAACGAAGGAAAATGTACGACGTGCATGTCACGCAGTGTGTTTTGCACCAACAAACATCCCCCCCTTTCACAGGGGGGCCATTCGCACTGCCGCTCGTGCGCACAAACAAAACCTGGACATTTTTCAGCACATTCCTTTGGTGCGTAGGAGTTCCCGACGACCCTGCTTCCTTCATGTGTCATGCGGAAGGAAGAACGAATCACGGCTGCCCCGCCCATTTTTTTTTTGCAACAGCTGCTGCTGTGTGTGTGCAGCGCCCCCATATGCCTTGCGCCCCACCCTGCGCCTGCTGACATCCTTTTTTGGTTGCCGTGGCCCAGACGAGTTGTTTTTGATATCTATAACAGCGCTAGCTTCCGACGTGTCGGAGAATCACATAGGTTTTGACCAACTTCGGAACCTCATCGCACCGACGTCGTCCGATGCATGACGCAGCGCCTGGCAATCCGAGGTGCGAACTGTCACCACCGTGTGTGACAGCAATGACATGCACGGGAGGGATCCCACACTGAGGAGGCAATCACGGACGCACCCTATACCCAACCCCACCCCACCCCCTTCCGAGATCTTGTCCCGTCTCCCGCCTCGCCATCCCTCTGCCAGCTCGCACCGCCACTGCCCCGCCCTGCAGGTTGTGTCGCTTCTTTGGAGCGGCGATGGTTGCCCGGAGCCTTGCAGCCTCCACACGATCCCTGTGTGCAGCGGGGCGAGCGACGCCTGCGACAAGGGAGGTCCACCCATGCCCGGCAGGCGGGGAGCGGCTGCGTCGCCCGTGTGTCGGTGTGTCCCAACCAGCAGTGGGTGTCCGACGCACAACCCACGTCTATGAGGTGCTGGACGGGGCAGGTGCGAGGGTGCATGTCACCGTGTCCAGGGGAGACCCAGCGTCGGGGTTGCGCCGTGCGGGCATATTGTGTCCGGGGCGGTATTTGCGGCGGCTGTGCGATGTCGATGGGATTGAGAGTAGGCGAGATGCAAAGCTCCTCCGCTACCTTCTCACCAGGACCGCTTCGAGGGTTGGCAGCACGGAGAGTACCTTGCTCCATCGCGCGTATGAGGTGGTGGACCAGCAAGGCAGGCGTGTGTACGTCGGCATCGCGCGGTGCGTGAAGCAACGGGCATTTGATCTGCGCAACACGGGTGTGCTGCGGAAAGGGCGGCAGATACGCGTGCTGGGTACTGTGCGTCTGCACAGCAGGGGCCAGCTCACCCGGCTCCGCACTGCGCTGATCGTATGCAGCGAGGCGTCGGGCAGCAAGCTGCTGAATGTGCGAGGGCGGGCGAGCCAGGGGTTGCATGCCGTGTACGAGGTGGTGGACCGTCAGGGGCGCAGGGTGTACGTCGGGGTCGTCAAGTCTCTGAAGGCAGCACACCACCACCTAAAGGCGATCTTGTGTGACGGACGCGTGCTGCGTGTGGTGCGGTACGAGCGGATACGTGACAGGCGCGCGCAGTATCGTGTGCGCACAGCGCTGATCGCGGAGAGCAAGGCTGCAGGGTGTGTGCTGCTGAACAAGCGACGCGAGTCTCTGAAGGCACGACTGGAACGTGACGGACGCACGCACGCTGTATACGAGGTGGTCGAGCGTAGCACGGGGGAGTGCGTGTTCGTCGGTCTGACGAAGAGACTGTGTGCATCCCGTGTCCACCTGAAGGCGAGTGGGGTTCTGACAGCTTCACGACTCCTGCGTGTGGTGCGCACTGTGAAGTTGCAGGACAGACGCCAGGTTATGCAGGTGCGGACAGCGCTGATCAAGGAGAGGGAAGCTGCAGGGTGTGTGCTGCTGAACAAGCAACGTGAGTCTCTGAAGATACGACTGCAACGTGACGGCCACACACACACTGTATACGAGGTGGTCGAGCGCAGTACAGGGAAGTGCGTGTTCGTCGGTCTGACGAAGAGAATTGATGCAGTGTATACCCACCTGAAGCAGCGTGGGGTGCTGCAGGAGGGGCGGTGCCTATGTGCGGTGCGTGGTGTGCGTCTGGGCGGTCGAGCAGAGCTGGATGCGTTGCGGAAACAGCTGGTCGCAGAGGGTGTGCGTGACGGACAGCAGCTGCTGAACGTGTGTGGTCACAACCTCGTCGGGTCGGCACATGCTGCGGTGCTGCGTGACCGCCTTGCTGCGGCAGCACCGCGGCAGCTGCGCGTGTGGGCTGCAGACAACGAGGATGCACGGCATGCGTTCGAGCGGCGCTACGCGTCTGTGCTGCGCAAGCAGCGGCAGGGCGGTGTGCCACAGCCACAAGACAGCGGTGTGGTGTACGCGCTTGTCAGCAAGGGTGGGTCTGTGCTGTATGTGGGGCAGACACAGCACACGTGCCTGCGGCGTGCAGGGCGCCACTTCGCACTGGCGGCACATCAGCTGCGTACAGGGAGGCGGTTGAGCCGCGTGCAGCTTGCGCAGGTGGAGCACGGGCAGCCACTGCACGTGGTGCCCATCGAGCGGGCTGCTGGGGTGGCGGGCCGCCGCCGTGAGAAGCACTACATCCGTGTGTTGGAACCGCCGCTCAACACGTACTCCACGACGCCTGCCCAGCGGCTGCTGGCAGGCACGGTTGAGGGCAACGACCGCATGTGGCGGTGCCTGTCTGCCTGACGTGTCACTACTGCACGGCGCGCGGTGCTCCCACAACCGCCGCTGGTGCTGTCTGTCTACGTGACGCGGACCGTATCCCCCTGCCGCACTACACCTGCCGACACACCACTCACCTGCCTCCCTCGTTGCCAGCCTCTGCGCCGCACAGCCAACTTTCTGTCCCGCCATTCATTTCTCCAATTCAGCGCACCCGATCGTGGGGTCGTTTCAACGCCTTCCTTGCAGGGCTGCATTGGGTTTGTCTGTTTGTGTGCCAGAGTGAGTTGACCACTTTCTGGCTGTGCCCCCAGCAGCCCCGTTGGGAGGGAACGTGGTTGCGGGTTCTTCTGGCCACGCGGTGCCATTGACATTTCCACCTTTTTTGCTTTGTGCCGCTTCTCATACCCGCTACTGTGGCCCGCTACTTCTTGTCAGGCGGTGCACTTTGTCTGCAGGTTTCCCACCCACACCCCCGGCCGCCCCCCCACACAAACATCATCCCTTCACTGATTCCGCCCCATCTCAACGCACCGTGCTCACAGGAAAGCGTTCACATCGAAAAAGGTTGGGCAAAGGTTTGTTCACCTCCACTCCACGCCCCGACGTGTAGGTGGCCACAAACAAAACAAAAGAACCCCGGCAACCCGGCAACCCGGACATCCTCCCGAACTTTTTTTTTGCAGTTCGGCGGAGCCAACACCCAGAAACCTTTTCACCGTGTGAATCCTTGCGAACACTTCACACACCCACCGCCGTTGCACCCCCCCTTCTCTTTGGTTCACCCGACTACATGAGTTTTTGGTGCCGTGTCACGGCTCGCCAAGCTGAATGTCAACCAAACAAGATGGCCTTCTCGGCTATGATGTACCCCACCCCCTCCCCTTGTACCTGTACCTGTACCCGTCATCCTATACCATTTCACTCAGGGCTCTGCCCTGGGACACGTTGTCCTTGGGAGGGGCAGAGGGCATGGCTGCCCTCGATGCCTCCCTCGGCGACTCCTCTCCCCATTTCTCAAAACTGGTTCCGACGCGATGAAGCGAAATGATCGAGATCTGGCAGAAGAAAGGCGAAGACCGTGTTTGAATTGCCTGCATGCAGCTACACAGGCCTCGGACTGGCTTTGATACAAGCGCTTGTCTAACGAACGACAGGAGCTGTGCTGTGTTGCCTGTCTGCAGCTGCTGGACAGCATCCCGGATTGTCACAGAAAGGAGCATGGCCCCATCGGGGCCCACCCACCCTGCCCCACCCTGCCCCCATCCTGCCCTCCTTACATAGGCATACACGCATGTCGCATCCTATCACATTTTCAACCATTCTGTATTTGCTGCCTCCCTCTGTGCGACATGCCTGGTGAAATCACTAATGGGACAAAAAGAAGGGACTTCATTGCTCATTTGCTCGAGGGGGGGGGGTTGTTGGGCGGCTTTGATTTGCTTTCTACTAACTCTTGATAACTGCACACCCCACCCCACCCCACCCCACCCCAACAGACCTACCCACCCACCCACCCCCATGCCAGGCACAGAGATATACACAACACACACACGCCACCCGATGAACCTCTCCGTGCAGCGGAAGCAGCTGGGGAACACCCTCCTCACCGACGCTGACCCGCTCACCCTCCGTGCAGGGCAGGTTCTGGTGAAGGTCGACCAGTTCGCACTCACCACCAACGTCATTACTTACTCCCTGTCGGGAGAGTCCCTGAAATACTTCGAGTTCTTCCCCGCCGGGAAGGAGGGATATGCCAACGTCCCTGCCTGGGGTATCGGAACTGTTGTCGCAACCCGCCATGCCGATGTGAAGCAGGGCGAGCGGCTCTACGGGTTCTTCACCTTCGCACAGTACGTCGTGCTGGAGGTGACAAAGGCCCGCCCTGAAAGCTTCGTCGACCTCCAGCCGCACCGGAAAGACCTGTCAGTCATCTACAACACATACGTCCGGCTGGACAGCGGGATGGACCCCTTCTATGCCCCTGGCCTCGACGCCGAGATGATGGTCTTCCGTCCTCTCTTTGTCACCAGCTGGCTGCTGATGGACTTTGCGCTGCAGGCCGTGGCAGACGCGACATCTGACAACCGGGCTGACATCTACATCACATCCGCCAGCTCCAAGACGTCCTACGCGCTGGCCTACCTGCTCTCGCAGAGGAAGCGCGAGGGGGCGATTGCAAAGGACGCCACGATCATCGGGCTGACCTCGCCTGGAAACATCGCATTCACCAGATCCCTCGGGGTGTATGACGAGGTCGTGCTCTACAGCGATGTGGCGGCGCGCCGTGCCCCGGCATCCGGGACGAAGTCTCTTGCGATCGACATGGCGGGGAACAAGAAGGTGCTGACGGACATCCTGTCCTTTGCACCGTCGTGCCAGATGAGCCTCGTCGGCGCGACGCACAAACACATTGAGCGTCTCCCCGGGAAGTTCTTTTTCGCGCCAGCGCAGGGGCAGCTTGTGGTGCGCCGCCTGGGTGGCGATGCAAAGTTCTACAAAGCACTCGCAAGCGACTGGCAGAGGTTCCTCGCAGCAGCGTCGGGCGGCGGGTGGTGCCGTATCGAGCGCAGCTGCGGCCCGCAGAACGTCGAGCGCCGTTTCCTGGAGGGGCGGTCCCAGGGGTTCGACCCCAGCAAGGGGCTGGTGCTCTCGATGTGGCCGGAGGAGCAGACGCGCGGTGCGCAGCCCGCGCGGCTCTGAGCATACAGGGGTGTGGTGGGGGGAGGGGGGGAGGGAGGGGGTTTGTTCGGCAAAGCTGCACCTGCCCTGTGGTCACCGATACCCAGCAGAGGACAACCAGCCAGCAGACAGTGTGGGGAGGGGAGGGGTGGGCTTTTATACAAAACAGTGCGAGTTGCCTATGGGTGGCGGGAAGGGGTGTCTTTTTTCGCTGCGGGGGTGTGTGGTTTTGAACTTTCTCATTTTTTTTCGGTGCATTTTTCCTCCGATTTTATAGGTGAAAAAGAAACCGCCGAAAATTTCAGTATTTTTCCTCCCCCCCCGATAAATCGAAAGGACCTTGCCCCCTCCTCCTCCCCCCTTCGTAACGTTCTTTATTGCTTTAGCACACAGAACACCGCCTTACATTTTGTTGTTCTCCGGGCCCATTCTCTTTATATTTTATCTCTGAGTCTCTGAGACTGATCCCCAAAAAAGCTAAAAAAGAAAACATTCTTCCCATGGCAACCCCCTTTGAATATGTGTGCGTACAGTGGAGGCAGCAGCATCAGAGTTCGCTCGGTGCGACCGACACTAAAGCAAAAAATAACGTGTGAGTGCGCCCCTGGGGAGGGGGGGGGGGTCGGGAAGGGGAGGAGGGGAGGGGAGCAGCACACACTGTGGGTCACCCTCCTGGTGCCCCTAAAGGACAGACATGCGCCCCTCCCCACCCCACCCCACCCCACCCCGCTCCGCCCCCTCCCTCTGTTTTCCAGCATGCACAGCTGGGATGGCACCCCTCTCTTTCTCTCTCTCTCTCCCTCGCCCCCGCACTGCTGCTGCTGGGGGGGTGAGGCACTGCACCCGCTTCCCTGCTTCCCTACTTTCCAACCAAAATACAGGGCTGTTAGTTTGTGCGCCAAAGCCGGGGCCTGATGGGGAGGAGGGGGAGGCTGTCTTTATTGCCTCAAGCGCTGCCCCATCCCTTCCCCTCCCTGCGTTGTTTTTTTTTGACACTTGGCAGGGTGCCCTGTTTTTTTTGTGGAAGAACAGCATAGATGGCAGGAAATTAATTTTTGTAATTTTTAATTGCCATCTTCCCGAAAATTAATTTCCGCTTGAAAAGTTAACTTTTTAATTTTTCGGAGTAATTTTGATTAATTTTGCTGTTCCGGCGAATAATCAAAAATTAATTTTTAATTTTTGAAAATTAAAAAGTTAATTTTGGAAAATTGGCCATTTTTGGCCCTTTGAACACAAAAACGGACAAGTCGTAGGGGGACCCCAACACCCCAGATACCCCCTTCTGGGACCAAAAAGTGCACGAAAGGGGTTCAAACGGCCCAATTCGTTGATTTTGTGCATTTCCCTGCTAAAAAAACGGTTTTTGCGTGGGCGAGTAGTTGTAGAAAATCGCGAAAAATGTCAAAAAATCGAAATTTTCACAGAGGCCCAAAAACGTGTTCCTGGGTGAAAAATGTGACCAAACACCGATTTCTGGCCATTTCTGGGTGGTTTTTGGGGGTTTCTGGCCATCTTTTAGCGATTTTTCTGGTCAGCAGAACCCACCCAGAAGCCCTTAGAAAATGGCTGGTGGCAGTTTTGGGTCGAATTGAACAGAAGGACGAATTGCTCGCCAACTCTTTCGATACACGAAAATTTGGGCATTTTCCGTTACTCTGAACACATTCGCACACCATGAGAAAATTTCGAATTTGAGAGGCTGTGCCAAGCTCATCCCCTGTCTGCATCCCGGACCGTGGCCTATCGAACTGCCCGATTTTTCCCACTTTTCACCTTGCATAGCTGGGGAGGGGCGATTAACTGCAATTAATTTCCGGAATTAATTTTTTGAAAAAATAATTCCGGAAATTAATTAAAATTAATTTTTCAAAAAATTAACTTTTCGGATAGCAAAAATTAAAAATTACAAAAATTAATTTTCTGCCATCTATGGAACAGCTAGATTTTCGCACTAAAAAAGACTCGTGGCAGCGTTCGGCATCCTGCACACATGCGCTAGCAGGCACCGTTCGTAACGTCAAACAAAGAGCGCAACTCCAAGTCTTTTTGTGGAAAGAAGAAAGGGCTCCGTGTGCGGGTGTGTGGGTGTGTGTGTGCGTAAGCAACACGATGCCCCTCCCCAGGGGCAAGATGCGAAGCTGCAACGACGACGAGGAGTGGCGGGGCGCCATCCCATCCCCCCCATATACCCTACACCGTGCCCCCTGTGTGCCGCCAACGGCAGTGGATGCGTTGCGCCCCCACCCCCCACCCCCCCTCCCGGTCCCACCCCCCCTTCCCCCAGCAACGCAGCTTTCTCTTGCATCACACAGGACACTGCGTTTCACCGTTTTCAATTCGCTTCTGAATATAGACTGCAGAGGGGCCTTCGCTCTGTGCCGAACCCTATGTGGTGTGTCAAAACCGTGCCGCCTTGCAGCCGGTTATTGTGACGTGGTTCATCTATTCCCCCACATTTATGCACTTCTGGGCGAAGCCCCTCCCTACCTCCCACTTGCTGCACCCGCATTGATGTCTGTGTCTGTGTCTTGATGCACACACAGTCACCCTCCGGCAGACCAAATCACACCCGTGTCTGTGTGGGATGGAGCTGCATGCCATCGACACGCTGTCAGGGCGTGAGGAGCCTCTGGAGATCGATGCCGATGCGACGGTGTCTGATATGAAGCGGCGGTGCGGCGAGGCATTTGGGTTGGGGGAGGACGTGGAGTTGAGCGTGAGCGGGCAGCGCGTGGCGTGTGATGGGGTGGATCGCATCAGCAACATCGCCGCCTTCTCAAGCGGGTGCCGGGTGGGGGTGGTGCGCGGTGTGGCGGGGTTTGTGGCGCAGCTGCGCAGCGGTGTGGTGAAGATGGACGGCATCCCAGTGTGGGCGCAGCAGCGTCGGGAGTGCGTCCTGGCGGCGCTGGCCTGCGCCCTCGAGGGAGATGCGGAGTGGGGCGAGGGTGGAGATGACGGGGACTGGTGGGAAGGGTGGGGCGAGCAGCGCACCCCCCCTGCCGCCATCCTGCCACACTGGGTGCACCCCTCGCTGCACGACGACAAGGAGGTGATGCTGCAGTTCGTGAGGTGCGATCCGAAAGCCTTTCTGCGTGCCAGCCCCGAACTGCGTTCAGACATAGACGTCGTCGTCGCGGCGTTGCAGCAGGACGCGTCGATGTGGCACCACGTCGTGGACAAAGGCCTGCAGGAGGTGCGCAGCGTTGCAGCTCTTGCTGTGCCGCACTGTTCAAACAGTGCTGTGTGGCTCAGCGACAAAGCGTTTGTGCTCAAGGTGCTGGAGACCAGTGTGGTGTGGGCAGATGTGAACGAGGCGCTGCGAGGAGACAAAGAGGTGGTCATGAAAGCGCTTGCTTGTGGCAAGCTGGATGGGTTTAACTTCCACCAGCTGAACGCGGCGTTGCTGGAGGATAAAGAAGTCGTGATGGAGGCGCTTGACTGTGTCACAGTGAAGTTCGGTCTTCTTAGCGAGGCGCTGCGAGGGGACAAAGAGGTCTTCATGAAGGCGATGTATTCCGGGAATCTGGACGACTTTCACCAACTGAGCACAACGCTGCAGGAAGACAGAGAGGTTGTCATGAGGGCTCTTGACTGTGTCACAGTAAACTTCAGTCTTCTCAGCGAGGCGCTGCGGCGGGACAAAGGAGTCGCCATCAAGGCACTATATTCTGGAAATCTGGTTGACTTTCACCAACTGGGCACGGCGCTGCAGGAACACAAGGATGTTGTCATGGAGGCACTTTGCCAGAAGAGAGTGAAGTTCGGTGATCTGAGCAAGACACTGCGGGGTGACAAAGGAGTCGTCATGAGGGCACTTGAATATGTTACAGTGAAGACCCGTCTTCTTAGTGAGGCGCTGCGGGGGGACAAACATGTGATCATGAAGGCACTGTATTGCAGTAATCTAGACGACTTCCACCAACTGAGCGCGACATTGCAGAATGACAGAGAGGTCGTCATGGAGGCACTCCGCAAGAAGAGAGTGACGTTCGGTGATCTGAGCGAGGCACTTCGAGGGGACAAGAGGGTCGTCATGAGGGGACTTCTTTGTGGCAATCTGATTCACTTTCACCAACTGAGCGCGGCGTTGCAAGAGGACAGAGAGGTCGTCATGGAGGCACTTCGGAAGAAGCGAGTGAGGTTTGGTGATCTGAGTGAGGCGCTTCGAGGGGACAGACAGGTCGTCAACACGGCCCTTCGTCATTCGGGCAATATGTCGTTGCAGGCGAGTGAAGAGGTCATCACAAAGTTCGGTGATTAAAGCGAGATGCTGCGAGCGGACAAACAGTTCGTCATCAAGGCTCTGGAATCTGGTGATCTGGAGCACTTTGATGAACTTAACGCGACGTTGCAGCAGGACAGAGAGGTCGTTCTGGAGGCTCTTGACTGTGTCAAAGTGAAGTTCGGTGATCTGTGCGAGGCACTGCGGGGAGACAAAGAGGTTGTCATGAGAGCGCTTGATTGTGGCATTTTGGAGGACTTTCACCAACTGAGCGAGGCGTTGCAGGAGGACAAAGAGGTTGCGATGGCGGCACTGTGGAAGAGGAGTGTGAAGTTTGGTGGTCTCAACGCGGCGCTGCGAGGAGACAAAGAGGTCGTCATGAGGGCCCTGGAAGCCGGTGGCCTCGAAGGATTCCACCAGCTGAACGCGGCGTTGCAGGAGGATAAAGAAGTTGTGATGGAGGCGCTTGACTGTGCCACAGTGAAGTTCGGTGATCTAAACGAGGCGCTGCGAGGGGACAAAGAGGTCGCCATGAAGGCCCTCAAATCCGATAATCTGGATGACTTCCACCAACTGAGCGCGACGTTGCAGGAGGACAGAGAGGTCATCATTAAGGCACTTCGTAAGAAGAGAGTGAGGCTCAGTGATCTGAGCGAGGCGCTTCGAGGGGACAAATCCTTCGTGATACAGGCAATCACTGTCGATCCTGACACCTACGTCACCATCACTGGCCCACTCCGTGAGGACAAGGCCGTTGCGCTTGCAGCTATCCGACAGAGACCCCCCCTGTTCGTCACCATGTCTGCTGCGCTGCGTGACGACCTGGACGTGGCACTTGCTGCCATCCGTGACGACGCGTACAACTTCGTCTATGCGGGGGACAGTGTGCGCGCTGACAGGCAGGCAGCACTTGCCGCTTTCCGCCCTGGTTACAGCGCCGTGGTACTCCCTTTTGCCAGTGCAGAGCTGCAGGCAGACCGCGAGGTCGTGCTTGCTGCGGTGCGTGCGAAGACACTGAACGCCGCCTACGCTAGCCCTTCCCTGCAAGACCTGGTGTCCTCTGCTGCCCACTCAGCAATCGCTTCTGGAGGGGCCTAGGTGCCGAGACACCTGTGCACAGCGGCCCCTTCTTTCCGAGACATTCCCCCCACAATATAAAGTGCCGCGAAGGTGCTCGGGATGAAACGGATACGGCTGATACCAGCCCGGGCGATGCTGCGAAAAAAGACACGAGCCTGGCAGTGCCCCCCCCCGCCCCCCAAGCCCAGTGTACCCCACCCTCTCCTTCAGCCTCGCTTTGCCAGGTTGCTTGTGCCCTCACTACGCACGCAGCCTCGCCCCCTCTCCGGAATATCCAATCTTTCCAATCAAAGCGTGGTCGCCACACACACTCTCTCTCCACAAACTTGTTTGAGCACCGTAGGTGCGTAGGGGGGAGTCGTGAGGTCGAGGAAGGACGGGCGATCTGACCTGTCGTGTTTTTCTTTTTACTACCACTTGCAAAACGCAAGGTTGGAAGGGGGGCTGAGGGGAAACACCGCACAACTCACAGCAGGATTTGTGTCTCTTTGTTCCCCGCTCCAGCCCCTCCGCACGCGAACTGATACTACAGCAGAACTGGATGAACTGACCTCCCCCTCCCCCTATCTCCTTTGTATCCTCTGACCGAGCAAGACCCCCCCTCCCACACTCACACACCCACAGACGTGGGCCAGCCCCACCACACGGGTGTCACCCCCCTCACCCACACAAGGCAACCACAAAGGTTCCCACCCGCACCTTCCCCCCGCAACTCCCCGCGTGTGGTTTTAGCCTGTGGCACGGGGGGGTGGGGTGGGGGGGTGGGAAGACCCAGTTTTTCTGCGTAAATTTATACAGCCCAGACCTCCCCGCCCCTCACCTGCCTAGCCATGGGGACTTATGGGACTGTGGTGTGGGGAAAGAGCGGCGAGCTGCTGTCGCATAAATGCGAGAGGGATACGACGGTGGAGCTCGCAAAATACGCCGCCCTCGATGAGCTGCGGGAGAAGCTGCAGATGTCTTCCGGGGGGGATGGGTCCGCTATCGACGGGAAGAAGCTCGTCATCCTCGACCACCTCGGCAACCAGCCCCAGTCTTCAGCCACCGTCAGCAGCTACCGGGGTCTTTTCATATTCGTCCGCCCCAGCAGAGACGTGCCTCGAGAGCACCCTGACACCCTCCCTGCAGACTTCTTCTCACAGCACAACGTGGAGCTTGTCCAGCAGGATATCCCGCCCCTCCCCACGCCGTCCCCCGGGGCCAGCCCTGTGGCGCTGCTCGGCGTGCTGCGGGATCACGTCTCCCTCAGGGCGGAGCGCTGCAGGCTCTACAGCCAGGTCGCCAGATCCCGGGCTGATTTCTGCACAAAATCCGCCTCCGCGCTCCAGCTGCAGAGCAAAGCGAGAGACGCGGTGTGCGCACACATCGGGCAGTTCTCTGCGAAGGTTGCTGATGGGTACGCCGAGCTGAAAGAGCGGATCGATGCCTGCGGGAAGAAGTTCGCCGACCTTCTGGGATGCTTTGAGGAAGATACCCGCCGACTCCACGACGTCCCCCTCCACCCCTCTCTGAAGGCGGAGGGGGCGACGACCCTGGCTGACTGCGTGCATGACATCACGCCTTGGAAGGAGCGCTGCCACGAGAAGTGGCAGGGGCTCCTTGCGAAGCTCACCGACTTCGAGGAAGACCTCCACCGCGTCAAGCGCGAGGTGGAGGAGGTGAACAACGCGCTCCCCACCGGTGAGGTTGACTTCGAAAGGCTGGAGGAGGCGGGGACCGAGACGCGCGACACCGCCACCTCGCTGCGGGTGCTGCAGGAGGAGGCGGAGAAGTGCCTCAACGAGGTTGCGGATCGGCTCGCCGCGATGCAGGGGGGGCACAAGGCGCAGTCCCCTGAGGCGGGGATGGAAGCGGTGGTCGCTTTCCAGGAGACAATCCGCCGGCAGGAGGCGAAGGAGCGACAGCTCTTCAAGCGGCTGAAGGGCGTTGAGGAGGCTTGCCAGGTCTGCTCGCGCTCCCGCCAGCACATCCAGGGGTTTATGAAGAAGCATGTCGAGCGTGCCGTGAATTTGACCTCCGATGTGCTCAGGATGCAGCGCAGGGTGACTTCCTACGCTGCAGCGCTGGATGGGGTGTCGGAGTACTTCAGCCAGCTCGACATCGTGAGGTTCATGCCGGAGGCGTACCGGTGGGGTGTGGTGGAGCTCTACCGGAGGATACACTACCACAGGAAGGTGGCGTGTGTCGTGACGACCGCGCAGCAGCTCCTCTCCTGCTTCAAGGCAGAAGAGGAGGTGTCTCGCAAGGAGTGGAATGAGTCGCTCGGGCCCTACGTGCCTGAGGGCATCCTCGACGCGCTGCACCAGCCCATCGTGTCTGTGAAGGTGGAGACGGCGCCCCCTGTGAGCGAGATGTCATTCCCCTCCTTCGAGAAGCCGCACGACACCCCGGAGAGCACGATCCGCTTCTACGACAGGTTGGATATCAAGGTTCCGCGGGACACGCCGCAGCCGCCGACGGCTCTGAAGAGTCTCCACTCCGCGCCGCAGGAGCAGGAGCTGGACAAGCTGGTGTCGAGCTTCTCGCTAGCGTTGGAGCGGCAGCAGGACCCTGTGGCGGCGGCGCTGACGGCGTCGACTGCCACACCGGCACCGCTGAGCTCGCTGTCCGATTCCTCAACACACGCCCCGCCTGGGGGGCAGGGGGATGCGGGGGCAGCGCAGCAGGCACGCCAAGAGGTATGGGTTGGTTGCACCTTGCCGCAGATGTTGGTTTCGGGGTGGTGTGGTCTGATTTACTTTTGAACTTTGGGGAAAGCGGCCGCCCACAGCTGCAGCCATCGTCAGGCTGTGGGGTTGCTTTCTGTACGTCCCGGATTTAGCATGGGCCTGGGCGACGGGGAACAAGGGCGTTCTTGACGTTGAAGTTGAGGGTGAGTCAGTGTCCGTCCTCCATCTTGGTCTGAATTTCGTTGATCAGTGCGGATCAGCAAGGTTTCTGGGCGGGTCATTCCCTTCTCGTCCTCAGGGCGCTGGTGACCTTGGCCGTGCATGCTGCCATGGTACCCATGTAACCGACGATCGTCGAGTCCATGTCCTTCGCGAGCAGGGGGGCGCCGGCACCTGCCTCGGCCATCCCCACGAGATCGTCCTGTGCACAAATCACAGCCTTGTCTTATTTTGCACCCACGCAGCGGAGTTTAGAAACCAGACGGCGTGCCAACCCCCGCGATTCATTTTCCCTTTTCCCGCTGTGTTTTGCTTCGCCCGCGCCGCGCGGGGTGGCGGGCAGCAGCGTTCAACGGAGAAAGAGATCAAGGGGAGCTGCCTGGGTTTCTTGTGCTTCTGCTTCGTTACCCCCCCCCACCCCCATCCCTACAACACCTGCCTGCCTTGCGCCTTTGACAGGACGCTGCGAACGATGCGGAGATGGCACGGCTGCGGCGGCAGGTCGAAGACCTGCAGAGCGAGGTCGCGTCGCTGAGGAGCCAGCAGGAGTCGGAGCGGGAGGGCATGAACACGATGCTGGCACGGTGCTGCCAGGTGGAGGAGTGCGTGCGTGTGATGCCTGGCATGGACGGCTTCAGCCTGGAGGACCCACAGTCCCTCAAGGACCTGAGGGAGATGCTGTCGGGCGATATCGACTGGGAGAAGGCCGGTGTCAGTGGCAGCCGGTCCCTCGACCGCAGCTTGAGCGGTATGCCCCCGGTTGATTCTAACGAATGTTGTCCACAAGACACGTCTGGTGTTGTTGGAGTTGCCCGGTGTTGGGCTCACAACACAACACCCCTCGCCTTTCTACTACGCCTGTTATCGGGCAGCGGGTCCATGCTTGGGACACACCACACCACTGCCGCCACCGCCACCACCACCCTTATGTTTTGCCAACAGATTAACCGCCTTGCTACAGTGCTGGTGTGAGCGCGGGACGTGCCTGAGAGGGTCAGGGGAGTGGTGGGGCGAGGTGTTCGCTCTGATGCACAGACAGGCATGCCTGCACCCCCCCCTGCACCCACAAGATGATATACCTAGCCATGCGTGGGAGCGGGTCTATCGACTGTGCTTGAGAGCCGCTCTCTGGCAGCAGGCATCGTGTGTCACATTCACACGACGCACGGCTGGCACAGAGGGAAGATCCCCAGGATTCTAAAACCAGGCAAATCTGATGAGCTGCGTGTGGCTACATTATTATTCATGATTACTAGAAATCACACCCAGAGAGAGCAGTGCGGCTCGGTGTGCTCCTCGACACGGCTACAAAAAGGATTCACGTGTATGTGTGAGGACATGCGTTCTCAGTGTCCGCCGAGGGACGCGTGCGTTGAGAGAGGATGCTGGATGGGGAGGGGAGGGAGAGAGAGAGAGGGGGGGTGAAAAAATTTGCCCTGGCCTGGCTTGCTTTTCAGGCGGCTCTGGGTTTGCCGCCAAAGAAAAGTGTTTGCTTTCTCCGGGGGGGGGGGGGGGGTGCTGATGCCACACGGTGGCCTGGTCAGACCCTGACCAGGTCAAAACCTGGTCAAATCTTGACCAGGTCATACCTGGTCATTGACCAGGTATGACCTGGTCATGACCATGTCATACCTGGTCATGACCAGGTCATTTTCACCCATTTTAACCGGGGGGAACATGTTGAGTGGCCAAGCAGGGGGGACAATTCGCATATTCCGGACTCTCTCCGGCCGTTGTGGAAAGTATGAGTCAAAAGGGTTCAACCATACCCCGAGTCGAGAAAGAAGTCGAAGCTTGAATCATGTTGGGCACAAGGGGAAAATGGTCAAAATTGGCCCAAAATTACCAATAAAATATGCTGCAGTGCAGGGGGGTGGCGGGGGAGTCGGCGACGAAACTTGATGATCAGCAGCTTTCTGCCTTCTTCCGCTTCTTCACATTCTTCTCCTTCTTCCTCCTCTTCTTCGGGATCTTCGTTGTCGTCGTCGGCTTCACAGGCCAGTGCTGCCTTGCGTAACACGCCGTCCTTCGCATCCTGGGTGTGGATCGGCGGCTGCTTGTCGCAGAGGCAAATACGGAGACCACGCGGTTTGTTGCAGGCAGCATCGCCAGTCAGTAACCAGCCATCGGAACACTTGCCGAGCGAATCGATCGGGCCGACAGGGGTTACTCGACTGCTACCGAGAGCCCTGAGACGGTGCCGAAACGAATCGAAGTTTTTCATCCATACGGGACCCGCTGTCATGCACTTCCCGCACAACGATATGACATTGTATTGCAAGAGGGTACACGAAGATTCTTGCGGGGTCGTTGCCGAAACTGGCATAGTTTGCCAGCTCGAACACCATCAGGTCCCTCTCCCGGAAACAAGCAGATGTTGTCCTGGCCCGCGATTTCCTCTCCCCATTCTCCCTCTCGAACGCTTCGTCGGAGAGGTGGCAGTTCTGAGGATCCTGAGGGTCCTGAGGCATTCAAGGCAGGGCACTCCCTTCTCCATTCTTTTACACTCTTTGAAAAGTGTCACAATCAGATGTGGTCAACCGTTACGGCACTGCCGATGGGACTCTCGTCCTCTGGCACGCCCGCTGGTCGGGCTTCTTTGTCACCACCGCCTGCCTCATCACCGCGTTCACCAACTGGATGTCGATGGTCACGACACCCTGCCCCTGCGTTGCCTGTGGTGTTGCCCCCACCGCCACAATGAACGGATCCGGAATGTGAAACGTTCGGGCGTGCAGACCATTCGGAACCTCGCTCTTGTAGGGCAGGTCCCTCATGACCGTGACAGTCATGACCGATCCGTCGAGGACAGGTGGGTGCTCGTCGGGCACGTCAGCTCCCGGACCTACCTCTACGATGATCCGGTAGAAGAGGACGTCTGCTATCGAATGCCTCCCGATCTGCGTGATGGGGGGGGGTTCGGGGTCAGTTGTTTTTCAGCTGCCTTCGAAGAAGTACTGCCCACCGCGCTTTGAGCGGTGGGCAGCCTCTTCATATCGGTTCCCAGCACCTCATCCGAGCACCCCGCTTCCGTCAGCACCTCGTACTCAGACGAGTTCTTGTCGGCGCTCGTGAGGCGCTTCATGCCGCCTCCGACGCGCGTTGCCAGAGACACGCATGCGGGCAGTGTCCTGGCCTTCTTCTTGTCGGCCTCTTCACTCCGTGTCAGCTTCCTGCCCCACTCCTTGTCAAAGTGGGTGGTGCGATGGCTTTTCAAACAGCGCCGCGAGGCTGCTGTGAAACAGCTCGACGCCTTCTGCGTGGCCTGGGATGATGCAGACCTCCTCGACATTTTTTTTGGGATACCACCAGGGGGAGGGACCCGGTGTGAGGCACTTGAGTGCGTCCAGGCGGGCAGGGAACCTGGGCAGGGGGCAGGGGGCCTCATTCCTTTTTGGTAATTTTGGGCCAAAGCTGCTGATCATCAAGTTTCGTCGCCGACCCCACCCTCCCCTCCCCCGCCACCCCCCTGCACTGCAGCATATTTTATTGGTAATTTTGGGCCAATTTTGACCATTTTCCCCTTGTGCCCAACATGATTCAAGCTTCGACTTCTTTCTCGATTCGGGGTATGGTTGAACCCTTTTGACTCATACTTTCCACAACGGCCGGAGAGAGTCCGGAATATGCGAATTGTCCCCCCTGCTTGGCCACTCAACATGTTCCCCCCCCGGTTAAAATGGGTGAAAATGACCTGGTCATGACCAGGTCAGATTTGGTCATGACCTGGTCAGATTTGGACCTGGTCAAAACCTGGTCAGTCAGCTGACCAGGCCACCGTGCAGATGGGGGGGAGTGCCTAGGTGTTCCTCAGGAACTCCTGACGAACATGCGACGATACGTTGACAATCCATAAGATAACTCCAACACACAATTTCGGGTTCCTATTTTTTGGGGGGGAGGGGGGGAAGGGGGAGAGGGTGTGGCAGTGTGATTTGATTTGTTGTTTGCACAAACCAAGGGCTGCCCTCTCTTCTCTTCATACTTGGGGGGCTGTGTGGGGAGGGGAGGGGAGGATTTTCCCTTCTTCGCGAACCAGCATATTTTCTGGGGTGTCCAGCGTTTTGGAAGAACGCCAAACCCCCCCCCCCCTTCTGTTACACCCCTTCCCTCTCTTGATTCACCGCGCCCGCCCGCCCGCCCGCCCCCGCCCTTCACCACTCTCCCTGTGAAAATACATCCCTACCAACTCCTAGACTAGCCGAGCCCTGAGGAAAAAAAAGGAAATAGGAGCACATCCCCACGAGAGAGGCACGCGCTGCGATTCGCCAATGGGATTGACCCGCCCGCCCCACCCCCTCCCGACATTGCGAGAAGGTGCTGGGAGGCTTGCTTTCCCATTCATTCAATTCTCGACAATCAAAAATACCCCCCCCCCCTCTCCTCCCCCACCGTCACACCCCCCCCCCCCCCTGACACCCTATCTGGATGCCCGACGTGGCATGCGCTAGCCCGGTTCTTTTGATACTCTTTCTTCCTTTCAGCAACACAATGCATGATTGCATTCAAAAAAGGATGGGGGGGGGTGGGGGGGGGGGGAAGGTGGGTATATAACGTGAAAACACATAGTAAAGAGGCATTGCCGTCATATCTTTTTTTTAGATTGTTGAACAGCCTTGTGACGCCTTGCAAGTGTCCCCTCGGCGAAAAGGAGGCTCGGGACACGTTGGAAGGGGCCCTGTTCTGCGGCGTGCCTTGCGCCCCTCCCCGCCCCCCCCCCCCCCCCCCATATCCCCCACACGGTGGGATCTTGTAAATTTTACATGTATAACTACAAGTATATACATGTATTATACATGTATAATACTTGCATGTCAACTATTATACATGTATAATACATGTATATGCCTGAAATATACATGTAAAATACATGTATATCAAGTAAAAATACAAGTATAATACTTGCATGTCAACTATTATACTTGTATTTTTACTTGATATACATGTATTTTACATGTATATTTCAGGCATTTACATGTATTTTACATGTATAATACTTGTCATGCAAGTATTATACAAGTAAAATACTTGCATGACAAGTAAAATACATGTATAATACTTGCATGACAAGTAAAATACTTGCATGCAAGTAAAATACATGTATTTTACTTGCATGCAAGTATTTTACTTGTCATGCAAGTATTTTACATGTATAATACTTGCATGACAAGTATTATACATGTAAAATACATGTAAATGCCTGAAATATACATGTAAAATACATGTATATCAAGTAAAAATACATGTATAATAGTTGACATGCAAGTATTATACATGTATTTTTACTTGATATACATGTATTTTACATGTATATTTCAGGCATATACATGTATTATACATGTATACACGGTGGACTCCAGCGGCCCTAGCGGGAGTCTGGGAGCGGGAGTCTGGGCGGGTGTCAAAGACTCCCGCTAGCGGGAGTCCAGACTCCCGCTAGCGGGAGTCTGACTCCCCCTAGCGGGAGTCTTTTCACCTATTTTCATCCATTTTTCCCATGATATAGTTACAGTCTACTGGCGTGGGGGGTAAAATCATGGTGGAAGAGGGATGGGGAGGGGCTTGTTTTGCTTCTGTCAGTTTCCCCGGACTCTGGACTACCTACCTATCCTCCTGGTAGCGGCTGCACCTGCGGAGGTGAGCGGTTAGAATTTGAGGTGTCAAAGTGCGGCCATCGCCTGTCGTAGTTGTGTTACACCTTGGGCAAGACAAGCCATCCTGCAGGCCTCATCTTCTTCGTCAGAACTGTCATCCCCCTCCTGCTGTGCGCGTTGGTCAAGCGTGCTCAAAGTCGCCTCGGATGACACGAATGGTGTGAAAGTCGCCCCCAGCGGGATTGGCATTTTGCACAAGCAGAGCGATAATTTGCGGTGTCTTTCGGGGAACCGGGACAGGAAGTAGGGCGCGCTGATGGGTTCAACGAAGTCCTGTGTGTTGCAGTGCACAAACCCCTTCTGCAGCTGTGTCAACTGTGTGCAAAGAACATACACAGCCAATCTATGAGCGTGTCGGGTGTGCAGACACGGACACAGAATGACTTCTCTATACCCGAGGATCCCGTCCTGCGACAGGTGCGCAACCTTCCAAGGCATGCCCGATGCGCGCCGCTTCTCTTCTGCCATCGCAAGATCTCTCTCGTAAGTTGCGGAGCTGGCGATTGTAACGGCATCTTTCTTGCGATGTCCGTTCTCTGCTTCTTCAAATTCGTCGTTGTTCTGCAGAGGCACTGCATCTTCTGGAGCCCACCAATGATGGAGACTGTGTACGTAGGCATTGCGCGTTGATCCCTTTTCGGCATGCTCCATCAACCAGTGAAATATATGCCCTGAGATCCGAGCACGCAAGAAGGGAATCCGGGCTGACTCATCCTTGCATCCCCAGAAGTGCCAGGGGATGTCTGCATACCGGAAATGCATGAGGTCTGCAAGGGAGACAAAGAGGTAGCGGAACAAGCCCTTGTAGGTGTGTCCTGTGACAGGCAAGCACGACCTTCCGGAACTGAGCACCTGTCCCATTCTGCGACACATTCAGTGCAAGGTTTGTACAGGTCTTGTCGAATATTTTTTTGTTGTCTCATCCAGTACCCTGATCAGCCGCATGGCGAGCCCCTTGCAGTCATGGAGTGCTGGGGTGACGTAGCGGGCATTGGGAAGCACACCTGCCAAGAGGGAGGGGTAGCCAGCCTCTTTTATCTCAGAGAGAGTCAGGTGCGGGTATCGATGCACCTGTTGATACCAGCGTTCTTCTGGGATGTCGCACAGTGAGCATCGGTGCCCTCGCCCCCCGCATCGCCTCATTGTTGCCCACTGCTGATCTATACTCCCGCTAGCGGGAGTTGGACTCCCCCTAGTTGAGACTCCCGAAAAGGGTTAAACCCGGTAGTGGTACCCTACCCCCGCTGGAGTCCACTGTGCAAGGCCGGATCAGCCCACGGGTGGGTTTGAGGAAGAAATCTGGGGGGGCAAATTTTGCTGCGACTTCCGGTTTCACCCGGCCGAACTCCAGCATCTATCCAGACCCACGGTGCCAAGCCGTTCGCCCGTGTCGCGATCATTCGCGGCTTCAGGCTGCCCCCGACGACACGTTTGTATCCTGCACCTTGCCATACTTCGCCTCCACCTTGTATATGACGGAGAGCGCCCTCCTTCCGCATCGTTGCGACTTCCCTGACAGCGAACTTATCCATGTCAGGGAAGACATGGCGATGATTGCGTTGGCCACCTGGGTGCTGTGCTTGTGGAGCTCCTTGCTCAACACCGTTGCTAGGAGCCTTCTAATGGATCCCAGTGTCAGCACACTGCCCCCTTTTTTAACAG
Organism: Rhynchopus euleeides; assembly: GCA_963210315.1. Taxonomy (NCBI): domain Eukaryota; phylum Euglenozoa; class Diplonemea; order Diplonemida; family Diplonemidae; genus Rhynchopus; species Rhynchopus euleeides. The sequence goes on along the minus strand of OY723240.1, from coordinate 837,969 downwards.
GGAAGGCCGTGCAAAAATCATGCACAATGTTCGTCGCCTCCGCAGCCTCGGGACTCTCTGCGCTCTTCTTCTTCTTAATCGACTTTGCCGCCGGCTTCGCTGCCGGCTTCGTTGTCGTCTTCCCCATTTTTGTGAATCAGGTCTGCGAGCTGGGATGGGTGGAAACGTCCGTTTCGTTTGGTGTGGCTGTACTTCAGTGACGAGTGCCACATTGCATAGGTATCATGGGAAAAATGAGTGAAAATAGGTGAAAAGACTCCCGCTAGGGGGAGTCAGACTCCCGCTAGCGGGAGTCTATACTCCCGCTAGCGGGAGTTGGACTCCCCCTAGTTGAGACTCCCGAAAAGGGTTACCCTACCCCCGCTGGAGTCCACCGTGTACCGTATACGTAAATATTATGGAACGTAAATATTATGGAACGGGCCCATTTTTGGCCGGTCCGTTCCATAATATTTACGTTCCATAATATTTACAGGGCCAGTTGGGGACTCGGTGGTGAGGACGGCTTGCGTCAGGAATCGCGCGAAAAGTGCACGAGTAGGTCCCGTCAGGGACTCTGTATGCCGTCCGATCACCTGGTCCAAGTCCCCGAGTCGCAGAAAGCCCTGTAAATATTATGGAACGAAAAAAATCTGGAACGCCAACCCACCAGCGTTCCAAAATATTTACGTTCCATAATATTTACGTTCCATAATATTTACGTTCCAAAATATTTACGTATACGGTAATAGTTGACATGCAAGTATTATACATGTATAATACATGTATTATACTTGTAGTTATACATGTAAAATTTACAAGATCCCACCGTGCATGGATGTTGCAATCTGGCTACCTGCTGCACTTTGGGGAGCCACCGCAGAAAAAAAGCTGGGTTCTTCACAGCTTTGACCAGACCCCCCACCCCCACCCCCACCCCCCTCTTCCCTTTGTCTCAAAAAAAGAAACGGGGTGTGTTTTTTTCTCGACTCTCTGTCTCTCTCTCTCCCTGTGCGAAGATGATGTCTATAAAATCCTGGAGTTGGTTGCTGAGAGAGAGGGGGAGGGAGAGATGGGAGCGGATCAACTCATGAAATTCCTTTGTGCCAATTATATAGCGGGTCTGGATCCCTCCCAGGTGAACGATAGACGTGTTCTGTGTGTCTGTTGGCTGAGGGGGGGGGGGGAGGTGGGGGGGGGGGGGGTCGCATGGAGATCAAACGCGATCTGATGCGGCATACACTGCTACAAAAGTGTCTGTGTCTGTTTGATATCGTATCCCATCGGGGCGTCCGACACCAAGCAAGGCTTTTGTGATGGATTACGCTGCACCGCATATTTTTAATGCAACAGGGGCTCCTGTCTGTGTGAAAAAGAGAGGAGGTGGCGCTTTGGGCAACAAGTTCAATCTCCTCATCAGGCTGCGGAGTTGCTTTTGTTTTGCCCGGATTTGGCGCACAAACAACATCCTCATCTTTTTCAAATAAAGTCACCAAACAAAAAAAAATCATCTGCCGAGCATGTGTGCGTTGCAGCCGGGGCTTCGTATCAAAGGGGCAAAAGTCGCTCTGCGTGTTGCGCTCTCCACTCCTGAACAAATATTTCAAAGAAAGGGCACGACATATCCACGTGTGCGTGTGCCATTTGTCCTGCGGGGCCTCCCCCCACCCCCCGACACCCGCTGCCACTCGGCACCCCCTCTCCCTTGCGCACCCTCGCAAAACCGATCTATCTGGTGTGTCGAAGGGAAGGGCAGGGGCGTTGTTCGTGCAGAGATGGTTGACTTGAGAGAGCGAGAGAGAGAGAGGGGAGGGGGCGAGGGGCGCCGTGTTGCTATATGTTTTGAACAATATTCCCTTCCTCCTCCTCCTCCCCCCTCCCCTGCCTTCCCCTTCCCCCCCCCCCCCACCCCTGCCCTTTTTCTGCCTTTTTAACAAATCGTACAAATTTATACTCGGGGGGTCCAACCGCCCCTGCCACGCGCACATGGTGCGCTCGAGCGACGAGACCCCGCAAAAGCGTTTGCCCTCGGCAGCCCGGGGCACCACGCACACGCAGCAAAAGCCGTTGGCCCACCTTCGAGGCAGGGTCTGCTGAAGCCCACCCGCGCCTGGTCCCGAGCCCCGCACTCTAACCCGGGGCGGGGGCTTCTGCTGTCACGTGGGGTGTTCGGGGGGTGGTGGGGGGTCACCACCCGAGCAGGGCGCAGTGTGCCCACTCAAGGCCTGGCCAAGCGCACACACAGCTTAAGCCTTATGGCCAATGTGGGTGTGTGCACAGTGAATAGTGACGGTATCAGAGGTTCGTTCCGTGCAAGTTACACCATGGCAAAAAGGTTGGCGTGTGTGTGTTGTGGTGTTGGGTGTCGGTGTTGCAGTGAGGTGGTGCGGGGAGTGGGGTGTGGGGTGGGGGACGCGCATCGAGAGCAAGGATGTTTTTAGTGTGCCAATGTGTGGGTGCCCTGTTGTGTCGGGAGTGGGGGCGGGTCGCTTTGAGCGCACTTGAGAGCAAGGTGCCGCAAACACCCTCACATTGCGAATCAGCAGGCTCATCCTGCCTGCACATCAGAACGTGGGGCGCACACACAAAACGGCTTCTCTTCAGTGTGAGCACAGCGGCATCTGCCCTGATGTGCAGTTGTGCACAGCCTCGCTCCCCTAGCAGCTTGTGCGGCACACTGGCGCAGTTTATTGACACAGAGGGTGGGCCCACTATCTCTCCCCCGTTTTTTGACGATGTGCATCTTCATCCCTTTGTCGCCCGGAAAAAAAAACACCCCCTATGTGTGTGCGTCGTGCGAATCTGAAAGGAAGAGGCTGGATGGCGATCTCCCCGCTGAGAGCGAGCGCAGCCACTCCACTGTTTCTGCAAAAGCGTTCTCAGCAACAGTTTTCCCTGCCGCGGTTGTGGTCTGCACAACTCCCAACGGGCAAGTTTCCCAATACTCTATAGACACTGGCACTGAAACCCTTCACTGCTGGGCGATTCCGCTCGTGCATGCAAACAAGATAAGGCTGTGCTTCTTTCAGATCTGGTGATGCCGAGCCAGCTCCTGCCAGCTCGGTGGTACGATCAGCTGTTTACCCTCTCGGCTGTCATCTGACTTGCCGTGTGCCCATCAAGACCCGATTGCAACGTCGTGCCCTCCCCCGACACACCACTGACTCCAACACTCACAAGTTGTGTTTTCTGCGCTTCTTCCTCATACCCCTCTCTGCCCCCCCCTCCGTCGCGTTCTTCAGATCAGGTCTGGATTCTATATATTGTTTTGAGAGAAGGAAAAAAAGGTATGCACAGCAACAACAAAACCCGCGAAAGGAAAAACACAAACAACAGGATAAAAAGTAAAAAACTACAAACCCTCGCCGGTGCCAGGGGATGGGCCCATCTTTGTTTCCTTTATTTGCCCTTTGGCGCACACCCCCCAGCTTTTGTCGGCGAAAACCCCCTCCCCCCCTCCCCATCCCCCCCGCCAGCACCGCCACCACGCAGGCCTCAAACTTAATCAACCAGCACGCGGTGTCCCTTTCTAAAGAGGAAGCCATGTGATATCTTTTGCCCCTGGCATGCGCCCACATGCCCCAACCGCATGTAGATGGGATAGATTGAGGCCAGTCTTTGAAAGCGTTTGTCAGCTTGCCCCCGATGCCCTGCTAGGATGGATGGTAGGTAGTGGAGTGGAGGGTGTATCTCAAGAGAGGAGGGGGCGGGTCAACGGGAGGTGGTGTCCCTTTAAATGCCGAGCACCCTCCCGTGGCGATGCCGGACTGAAAAGAGGCAATAGAAGGCTGGGTTGGGCTGAACCAACCGCATGCATCCGACACACACCCAGCCTGCGTGCGAAGCTATATTTTTTTTCTTCACCTGAGCCCCTTCAGACGCGTGTTCCCCACCCCACCCCCACCGAGCACAGCGCCAGATCTCAGACCATGGCTGCATACAAAGCCAAGGGTAGGGGGAGGGGGCTTGGTCGTGTTCGCCTGACTGTTCTCTACTCTGCTCCCCGCTCCACCAGAGACACGCACATACACCTAGCTGGTCTTCCGGCGCAAAGAAATGCCAAAATAAAGGCAAGCAAGCGGGTCCAAGAGGGACCTGTTGTGGCCATCCTTTCTCGCCCGTTCAGATGGGTGCGTGGCACCGCACTGCCTCGCAGCGCACACCCGACCCTGACTAGCACCGCCACCACCACCACCACACAATCACTTCCCCGTTTCTTGCCGTCCTCACATTCACCAGCCCCGTATGGGGGTGCGCTTCACACACCATCTGGCTAGCCGAGTAGACCTGGCCGTTGGGGTGGATGCAGCAGAGCATTATCATCGCACGGCAGTGGTGGGGTGGTGGGGGGGGGGGGAAGGGGGGAGGGAGGGGAGGGGGGGGGGGGGAGCGTGGAATCCCGCGGCGCGGCATGGGTCAAAAAAAATAGGCCAGGGCCTTGCACATTGTGCGGCAAGAAACACGCCGGGGTATTGCTGTCTGGCAGAGGTTTGCTGGGCCCTTCGGTGCCACAAAAAAAAAATTGGCAGGCTCTCCCTCCCCCACCCCCCCACCCCCCCGCGCCCCCTCCCACCCGAGCGAACTGCGATGCTACGCCCCACTGCACCGGGTGGCACCCACCCACACACACACCCTCCCGAGTGGGGCATCCGCTGTGACGTAGGGGTGGGCGGGGAGTGGGCACAAATCCGCGCAGGGTTACCCACTTAAAACCACTATCACTACACACACACAGACACCCTCCCCCAACAGGGCACACCCCGCCCCATCCCTCGTGACAGCTAATGCGCACCCCGTTGTGTCGGGGGGCGTGAGGGCGTTGCGGGGATCGGAGTGTGTGGCGCACCATCGCACAACACACCGCCGCATCACGAGCAGAAGTGCCTCTGCGCGCTCGGCACACACACACTGCCCTCGAAAGCTGAGTGGGTCGGTGGGCCAAGCCTGTGCAGCCCCGGAGGGGCTGCCGCCTGAGCTGCTGCACAGCCCCAGCAGGAGTCTTATAAGTAAGACACGTGACTCTGCGTGAGGGGTGTGGGGGGTGTGGGTCACCGAGACGTCACATCACAGCCTCCCGATGATGCCCGGGCCACACCTCGACACGCGCTGGGTCCGCCAGCAGGTGGAGGAAGCCAAGTCGGAGCTCCGCCGCGAGAGCGAGCGCCGCACCGCCATGCAGGGGCTTCTGGACGTGGCACCCCCTGCAAAACCGCAGGCCGCCGCCGCCACCACCTCCACCACCATCCCTCAGACATATCAGCACCCGGCCCCTGCTGCCCACAGCGATGCCGCCCTCATGGCGGAGGCAATGCGGATGGGGCACCGCGCTGCGTCGGCCCGAGCTGAGGGTGCTCAGCAGCAGCAGCAGCACCACCACCACACGTCACACCCTCAGCACACCGTGGTGTCGCCCAGGATAACGTTTATCGAGGGTGGGCGGGCACGGCGCGAGACGCAGGAGGCGGATGGGTCGATGCTGCGTGGGAGGGTTGCGGACCTGGAGAAGATGGTCGCGCAGCTGGCGCAGCACGCCCTGGAGTCGCCGCCAAGGGAGAGGCAGGAGGTGGCGCCCAGAGCTGCGGTGCCGCCGCAGGGCGAAGCCCTGCAGCAGGCGGCGCTGCAGCGCGCTGCAGAGGCGGGGTCTCTGGGCACCACGCTGTCGCTGCTGGATGTGCAGCGCCGCAGCGCGGTGGAAGCGGGGGATGCGCGTGCCGCAACGGTGCTGGATAGCTGCATCAGGGCTATCGCGGATGTGTCCACCCCGCCGCGCGCGGTGCAGCCGGAGCGGCAGGTGTCCCCGCCGCGCGGCACGCGGGGTGGCGGTGTGGCGACCCCGCCTCCCGTCGTGCTGAGCGACCCCGATGTCTTCGCGGCGCACAGCGTCTACGCCCCCGGAGGGGGGCAGGGTGGAGGCATGCCGGATGTCGGGCACCACCACCACTACCATCACTACCACCACCAGCAGCAGCAGCAGCAGCAGCAGCATCCACAGCACCCAGGCGTGCTGACGGTGGAGGCGGCAGCTGCGCTGCTGGAGTCTGTCGAGAGGGTGGCACAGGCGCAGCGGCATGAGGTGCGATACCCTGCTGCTGGCGGTGGGGGTGTGCAGGGCGTCCCTGCAGGGGGGACGTCGGATGCTGCCCGTGTGGCGCACCAGCTGCGGCACGCTCGGATGCCGGAGAATGCCGCGTCGTCTGCAGGGGCGCCCCTCGATGTGCGGGGCCTGAGGGGGAGTGAGGCGGCGCAGTTCGACTCGGTGCCGGATTACCACGGGGACCGTGCGTCGGATATGCGCCTGCCGGACCCCCAGCCCCACAACTCGCGTGGCGGGGTGGAGTCGAGCAGGATGCCCGAGTCTGTGCCGGGCACGCCCTCGGTGATGCCGACGCCTGTCAAGAAGGCCAGCAAGCCTGCCTCGTCGTGGGCTGCACCCCCGCAGAAGCGTGGCGCTGAGGAGGAGGCGAAGCTGAAGGCGCTGCAGCGCAAGCTGTCCGACCTGGAGAAGAGCGCGGGTGCCACGGGGTATGACAGCACGTTTGCAGAGGTGCAGAAGCAGCTCCACCGTGCATCGTCGTCGCGGAAGAGCACGCGATCCCGTAAGGTATGTTGTGGTGTGGTGTGGAGGGGAGGGGAGGGGAGGAGGGGGGGGTGGTGGTGGTGGTGGTGGTGGTGTTCGATCAATTATTTTTGGCAACTTCACAGGATACTGTGCAGCCCAGCGCGGTGACTGTGACCGCAACTGCCGCGTCGGCGGCTGCGGATGACGATGTGCGGCTGCACCACGCCCCGACGTCGGATTCAGGGACAGACATCGACCCGATGTACGCTGCTATCCAGAAGCAGCTCGCAGCACAGAGGAAGCGTTCGAAGCGGTGATCGGATATGCGTGATTTAAGGGGGCACACGGGCACACCCAGACCCCCCCCCACCTGCACTCCTGCGTTGCTGTCACACAGGAATGCTGTGTGCACACATCACCGACGATACTTCTCCCGCCCATCTCCCGCGTTGGATGGGGTGTGGGGCTTGGGCAGGGCAAGCTGTGCGCTGGATATCCCCACGCACAGACACACACACGTGTGTGTGGGGCCAAGACCACCACCTGGCCCCCCTAGGTGTGTGTGTGTGCCTGATCCCCGCAAAGCCGATCCCCTGCCTCATCCATCCCCATTCTTTGATAGGGGGTCTTCGCTGGTCGTTATCCTTCGTCGAGCTTCGTCAGTTTTGAGCCAATTCAACTGGAAATGCACTAAAATGCACTGCCGACCACCCCGTAGCGAAGACCCCCAAGGATGGATAGATTTTTCATATTTTGTAAGGAACTCCCTTCGCTCTTCTCGATGTCCAGAAACGGCAAGCGCGCACCTCCCGATCTTGCGACAGTTGCACAGAGCAGAGGGTGTCTCCACTGTACTTTGTTGATAGGGGCGGTGGCGGGGTGGGGTGGGGCGGGGTGGGATGGTGTGTATTCGATATTCTGCCGGTTCCTGTAATTTATACGAAAGATGAGTAGATGCAGCAGTTGGGGTGGAAGGGTTTCACCCCCACAGCGCTAAAAAAAATCGACCCGGCTGCAAATCCGCCGCGATTTGTCTGTCACCGATTTGGAAGCACGCCCCTCCCCACCCCCCCAGATCCTCCACCCCCGCACAGCACCCCGCAGAACACCTAGAGTCTGAGAGAATCACAGTTCAGCCCAAAAGAATCAGCCACACACCAACTCCACTACATCTGCAGGCTCCGCCACACACAACTACACTACATCCCGGCAATGAATCCGCTAGACATGGAGCCGGAGGACCGCCTCCCTGAGTCGCAGGCGAAGGCCGGGCAGTGGGGGGAGGTGCCCAAGGTGCTGTGCTGCATGTGCGGCAAGGGGATCGACTCCAACCCCTCCAACATGTGCCTGGAGTGCCTCCGTGGGACGGTCGACATCACCGACGGGATCCCGCGCGAGGTGACGGTGACGTGGTGCAAGATCTGCGAGCGCTACCTGCAACCCCCGAAGTATTGGACGAAGTGCGACCTGGAGTCGAAGGAGCTGCTCACACTGTGCCTGAAGCGTATCAAGGGCCTGAACAAGCTCCACCTGGTTGACGCTTCCTGGATCTGGACGGAGCCCCACAGCAGGCGTCTGAAGCTCAAGCTCACGATGCAGAAGGAGGTTTTCACCGGCACTGTGATCCAGCAGTCTGCTGTGATCGACTTCATCGTGCACGCTATCCAGTGCGAGGGGTGTGCCAAGATTGCGACAGGCCAGGAGCAGTGGGGCTGTGTGGTGCAGCTGCGCCAGCGTGTGGAGCACAAGCGTATGCTCCTCTACCTTGAGCAGCTGGTGCTCAAGCACAACATGCACCTCGACTGCCTGAAGATCCAGTCGGAGCCGGATGGTCTTGACTTCTTCTTCGAGAACCGGAGCCCTGCGCTCAAGCTTGTGCAGTTCTTCAACGCGCTGGCGCCGTGCAGGCGTGTGGATGCCGAGCAGCTCATCAGCTCTGACCTGAAGAACAACACCGCCAACTTCCACTACTCCTACAGGCTGGAGATTGCGCGCCTCAGCAGGGAGGACATCGTCTGCCTCACGCGCGAGTTCTACAAGCAGCTGGGTGGGATCGGGCCCATCGTTATCGTCGCGAAGGTCTTCAGCAACATTGTTATCATCGACCCGCGCACCCTCGCGGCACAGGAGATCTCCGCCCCTGCCTACTGGAAGGCGCCGTTCCCGGTATGTGCCAGGGTGGAGGGAGGGGGTGAGGGAGGTGGGGGAGTGGGGGGGTTTTTTTGATGCATGTATCCAGCGCAACACCAAACCCCCGTCACCCACAACCACAATCATCCCCCGCAGGCGCTTGCGTCGTCGCGTGTGATGACGCAGTTCTACGTGCTGGATGTGGAGAACATCCCTGGGCAGGTGAACGGCAAGTATGTTCTGCAGGAGCGCTGCCTACATCCTGCACCACTGCACAAGTGTTTCTCTGGTGACGCGTGTTCCGTGTTGCGACCACTATCCACACTCTTCACCCACAGGTACCAGCTTGCTGACGTCACAGTGTGCCGTGAGGATGAGATTGGCCAGGGTCAGGAGTACATCGTGCGGAGCCATCTGGGTGGTGTGGTATGCCGAGGGGGCTTGGGGGTGTTGGGATGGGCGGCAGCGGGGTTCTTTTGTGTTTTGGGGTTGTGCGAGCAACAGGAAATACGCGCGTACTCGGCGTCCTTCTGTCTGTGGCTTACTTGATGATCTTGACAAAAAACATAAAATAACCGAAGGAAATGTTTTGTTGACCGCTTCCACCTCGCGGGGTACGGCTCAGGGCCGGTTTTGTGTAAACTACTTTCTCAAGAGGGGAATTCTCTCTCAGTCTCTTGAGCGCAGCACCCCCTTTTCTCCCCACACCACCACACCACATCACGCAGCTGCGCGAGGGGGACACCGTTCTGGGCTACGACTTCGAGACGATCAACTTCAACCGCGACGACCTCGACAAGTACCCGAAGGCGGCGATGCCTTCCGTGGTGTTGATCCGTAAGCACTACCCCAACCAGGCCGCACGCAGGCGGAAGCGTAAGTGGGCTCTGAAGTACCTGCCGAAGGTGGCAGGGGCGCAGCCCACGAAGGCACAGGAGGCGAAGGAGGAGAAGGAGATGAACGACTTCCTCGACGAGCTGGAGCGTGACGAGGACTACCGGAAGAACGTGCCTATCTACCGCAAGCCCCCGCAGGAGCAGGACGCCATGTCCAGCACTACCTTCGGCGTTGACGAGCCCCGCATCGGCCTCGAAGAGATGCTGGACCACGTCGAGCTGGAGGAGCAGAACATGGCTGAGCTGCAGCGCACGGCGGATGAGGACTCTGACATGTGAGGGGTGTGAGGAGGAGGAGAAGGAGACGATGATGAAAATGAGAAGAAGAGTCTCCCTCACAACAGCTCCGCACGCCGGGGTGCGGATCTGCTGCACTGCTGCTGCCCCCCCCAAAACACTGCTAGAGGGGGGGGGGGTGTCGGGAGACTTGTCTTGCCTTCGTTTTCGACAATCACACACCCCCCCCGTGTCCCTTGCTTGCTTCCCCCCCCCCCTCTCTCACCCTTCCCAATTCGACCCTCTCATTATTTTGACTTTGCGTTGTCTGTATTTCTGAGTCTGTGTGTGTGTTACATGGCCGGGGCGTTGTGTGTGGCAATGGGAGACCACACCAAGAGCAGGACGTGCCCTGCTGTGTGCCCCACACTGCTGCAAGACAGATTCAATATGTGTGTTGTTGTTGGTGTTGCAGCGGAGACCGCATCAAGAGCAAAATGTTTGCTCGCTGCCCTTCTCCACCCTGCTGCAAGATGTGTCGTCTCTGTGTGTGTGCGGATGGGTTTTATGTGGCGTTTTCTCAGCGAAGATTTCAAGAACAAGAGAATAAATCTACAGGGGGTGCGGGGGGTTGCAAACATCCCCCCCTGCGAGGCGGCAACTCGGCATTCTCCCACCTCACGTCAGGATGGGTGCCTTCCTCCTCCGAAGGGAAACCCCCATGCGTGCGTGCTGCCACACCCACATCTAGCTGGGCCGTAACACACCCGTAGATAGCCTGCTCCACTCCGAGCCTGACTCTTGAAGTGGCCAACGCAAGACACAACACCGATGACTCCCGGGAAAGACGACGCGAGGCGGGGTGTGTGCGTGTTGGGTTACAGAGAGGGGGGTGATGGCATTGTTGCTTCTGGAATTTTCCCTTTCCCTAGCCCCGCTTTGTTTGTGGATGTTTTGGAGCAAGCCAAATGGCCCATTGCCCATGTAACGCACGGGTGCGGTGGGGGGTGGAGAGGGGTGGAAGAGGTACCTTCAGGGGCGTGGTACTGCGGACTGCATCACTGCGCCAGTGGGCCATGTTCAAGGCAACCGGGGCCTCGTCACCCATCCAACTCGTCCCCCGCTGGCTAGCATATTTCACACAGCCCTCTCCACCACCACCGCCACCCGCCCCGTTCCTTATCTCGTCCTCCCCGCCCCAAGTATTCCGTCCCAACGCTTTGTCGCAAAAAAAATCATGATCACTGCAGCTTATCACTCAAATTTTCTAAAACCGACCCAGGTTTTTTTTGGAGGGGAGGGGAGGGGGCACAGCGGAAAAAAATGGTGCAATATTGTGCACGACACAGCCTGTTTCAGCACGTCAGGCTGGGTGGGGGTGCTGCGTGGGTTCGGGGAGGGGGGGGGGTGTGGGTTGAGGTGTGGTGTGGCGTGTGGGCCAAAAAAAAGAAAACAACAAAGTTCAATGTGTGGCCAACCCCATGCACGCATGTCTCTCCCCTCCCTGCTCCCTGGGCAAAAAAAAAGACAGAAAAATATCATCAGCAATCAAATCCACGAAGAGACCCACCCCCCCCCAGGCCTGGGCGGGGAACGAGCCCTTTTTCCAGGTTTTTTGGTTCGGGGAACCAGGTTTTTTCTAAGAATTTTTACAAGGGATTTTTTGCTCGCCCCCCCACAGTTTCCAGGCGCGTGCCCGTCAGGCGGGACTTTTTCTCTGATTTCTCTCCGCGTCATCATGTGACAGCTCTCGAGTGATGCCCAGAGATGCTTGCGGCAGAGAGTGCCCCTCATGCGCGTTACAGCTGAAAATGAATGAGGATCACCTGGCGCTCGTTCTCATCGGGGGTTGTGCTCCGCAGGGACTCAATACACCTTGGCACTCGCGCAGGGCTGGACATGCCAGCAGCTGGAGGACAGTTACAAAGCTGCCACTCCCCGACGCCACCCACCTGCTGGCCCCTTCAGGTCTGAAAGCCCAAAAGCTCCCGGGGATTTTTGCAGTGGTGCGCACCATATTCAGCGCAGTAGGGTGATCTCTCCGATTTTCCTTAACTGCTGGTTTACTGGTTTGGGGAACGGTCGCCGGCAGACCGTTGAAATGCCCGTGTTAGCAAGGCACACTCACGTTTCAGGTAGCGTGTCGCGTGTCACGCATGTCGCGAACGCGGCAAGTGTACCTCCCAGGTGGGGAAGCCCGACCTCCTGTCCGATGTCAGTCAGGCTTCGAAGAAGCGCTTCATGGATGCGGCGCTGACCTCCTACGCTGCACTGTACCCGGGGAAGTGAGATAGATGGACAGGCACACGCTACATCGGGGGTCTGGGGGGCGGTGCCCCCCAGCCGCCGGAGGCCACGGTAGCGAACATCTGTTCGTGTGGGCGTACAGATTCTGTGCGAGTTGGCTGCGTCCTCAGAGGCGACTGGAGTGGTTGGACCCCGACTTGATGGGATTCGAAGGACTTGAGTACGAGACGTACGCCACAGGGGGGTCTGGGGGGCGTGAGCCCCCCAGCCGCCGGAGGCCACGGTAGTGAACGTCTGGCTCTCCAGTTGGCCAGCAAGGCGAACGGTACGTGGGACAGACTTCCCTTCCATCCTTGTGCGCGCCCTGTCGACTGGGGAAAACTTAGAAAGAGTTTTTTCCTCTGCGAAACAACCTTAGAAAAAAAATCCCCTAACAAAATTCTTAGAAAAAAACTTTTTTCCCCTTACAAAAATTCTTAGAAAAAAAGTTCAGAATCCTGAAAGTGGGGAACAAGCCCCCCAGTTAGGAACAGCCCTGCCCCCCCCCCCCCCCCCTCTTTTTTTTCACCACCGCAGCGCCAGCACAGCCGCGCCTACTGATGGGAACGGGGGCCCCGGAGGGGCGCTGAGTCAGAGGTGGAGCAAGCAGGACGATCCCCCTCACCCACGCCCCTTCCTCCTCCCGCTCTCGCTTGGATGTTGTACTCGGGTCGGATTGTCCCACACCACCTGGGCCACCGGTCATAACCTGACTGGGCCCTGGGTTGTGAGGGGGTGTCGGGTGGTTTTAAACCGGGACTGGCACCGCAGCATGTTGTGCGCTACCCTCTGTCTGTGATCTTGGGGGGGGGGGGGGGGGCATCCGCGCGCCCCGCTCTCTCTCCTTTTGTCTTTCTTTCTCTGTCTTCTCTTCCACTTCCCTGCAGGCGCCGAACAGCAACCTCATCTCTTTATGCATCATGGCGAGGCTTGTTCTACTTTCGAGCCCATCGCCGCGCCAACTGGGACCATGCCTGGTCTGAACAAGCGCCGCCACGCCTGCAGCAACAACGACGGCCATCGCCGGAAGCTGAAGCTGCGGTGCGGCAGCGAGCGTCTCTCCCTCGAAGCCACAACCGACGTGCTGGTGACGCACCGTGCGGCGGCATCCGACACCCCTGTGGACTACTTCCCGTCGAGCCCGGGTGCCGAGGCGCTGTGCCAGACGTACAGCTCGTCCCGCCCCTGCGCCCCTCCCGCCATGTTCGGCGGCATTGCATCTCTCCTCGCGAGGGCATCGTCGGGTGCGCCGAAGAAGCGCGCGCCCAACGCAGCCCCCAACACACCGCAGCAGCCCGTGCAGGACGAGGTCCTGCAGGAGGCATGCCCTCTGATCGATGAGGATGCGCTGGACCGCCTGCGCGAGCATGCCCTGCAGATGCTGAGTGAAAACCCGAAGTCGCGCGCCGGGAGGAACGTCAAGGCGCATGTGAAGGCCGGAAGCATCCGTCTTCCGGGGAGGCGGTGCCACGGCCCCGGCGCCCTGCGCCAGTGGCAGCCGCCGCCGCTTCCCGACTGCCTCATCGACCTGGTCGACCCTGCGTTCCGCGCGCAAACCCCCGTCCTCTCCGGCTGCCCGCTCTGCACCGGGTTTTCGCCCGCGTACCGCCCGTCATACGACGACTCCAGCAGCAACTCCAGCAGCTATTCCCCAAAGTCGAGCATCAGCCGCAGCGACAGCATCTCGATCGACGAGGGCTCCCCTGACACCATGTAGGCCGTTGTGCTTGTGGGTGATCATGAGGGGAAGCGAACGAACAATGGTGGGGGGGGGGTGGGGGGGGGGGAATTCTGGTTGTTTAATCCATATTCATTCTTTTCCCGAAAGAAACAGAGTAGGGTGGGGAGGGGGTGAGGGGGGGTGGGGGTGGGGGGTGAGCGCGCGTGCCATATTCTTGTGTGCCTGTGCCTGTGTGTGTGGGGGGGGGGGGGGGGGGAGGTATGTTGTCGATTTGTGCCTGTGTGTGTGTTGTTGTTGTTTCTGCTGTTTTCTTTTGAAAATTCCCTCAAGGTGGTGAGCTGTGTCTCCCTGATTTGAGGGGGGGGGGAGTGTGGTTGTTTTGTTTTGACATATTCGTTCTTCTCCCCTTTGTGCGTGCGTGGATGAGCAGTGCAGGGGGGGGGGGGTAGGCGGCGAGGCGCAGCAGAGGACCGCCACAAAACACTGGAATACAATGCCTTTTCTGCATACATAGCTTAGCATGCCACTGCGGCCTGAGTCGGTTGTTACGTGGTCAGCGGCGGTGGTGACGACCACCGGTCCCTGCGCCACGCGTGAACAAACACTGAACCCAAGCAGTGCCTGTCACGATTCCCACACACGGTTGTCTGCGGTGAGGAAAAGAGACGCCGTAGCGTCTCTGGAAAAACCTGCCGCTGGTTAGCAACCTGGGGTGCCACCCCCCTAAGTGTGGGGAGACCCGGTGGCTCATGGTGAGTATCCGGAAGTCCCACGCGGAGTGAGGGCAATTGGCTAGTTTTTACCCTTTGGGAAGACACTTTGGGTAGTGCACTCCTACGTTTTTCCATCCCTTTCGGACTTCGTCCTGTCCCCCACAATTGCGAGTCCTCATCACGCACCGTGACTTACTGGACCAATCCCCCCAGTACGGTTGGATTACACTGGTTGTCCTGTAAAGTCGGACTCAGACACGCATCGGCGGGGGTCAAACCCAGCTCATCGAGCTCGGATGGATCTTCGTCACGGCTCCGTGGAGGGCAGTCGCTGCGGATGACAGGACGAGGGCGCGCCCGGCCCCCAGTGGAGGTCTTGGGATCTCGGTTCTTTGGGCTCAGGGTTCCCCTTCATAGGCCAGGTCACCACCCCGGCTATTTCGGCTCCATGTATAAGACATTTCAGCACCGAGGTAGCCACCCCACCGCTGACTCTGTTCACCCCCCGCGCAGTGCAATGCGAGGGGATTAGCAGGGGGGGCGCCACGTGCAGGCGTCAGGCGGCTTTAACCCCCCTTAGCATGCCACTGCGGCCCTCCTGGTCAGATCGTGCTTTCTTCCTGGTGGGTCGTCGATGACATAAGCAGAAACACCAACGGGAGACCTTCATGTGCCATCCAGTGCCAGCTTGTCTCCTGTTTCGAAGGCGCTCGCTTTTTTTCCATTTCCACTTCTGAGTGGGCGGATGTCCCCCTCCCAGCCAAAACCATATAGCTGTGGTGTGGGTCGGGGAGAAGAAAAGGAAACAGGAAAACGGCATTTCGGAGCCAGCTCTGAAACACCTGTGTGGCTTGTGTAGAATGCCCCTTGTCACACACCCCTCCTAGCCGCAGGGCTGTCCTGCAAGGTGACCCGATCATTGTCTGCGGGTTTCGTCTTGGCGATGGGATAGGCTGCGATAGGAATGTGTGTGTGTCCATAATTCTTCAATTATAATCATATGGGGCTGGCGGGGGGCGTGGGGGGGGGGGGTGGGGAGGAATCAAAAAAAAAGAACTCAGGAAGAAAAGGGTAACATAAAGGCAGCACCAAAAAAAAGGAGACACACACACCAGGAGGGAAAAAACCCATAAGAAGAACACACATCGAAAAGAGCCATGGCACGCGTGTTTCATTCGCTACCAAATATCCACCCCCCCCTCCCCCCCCCCCCCCCTTTCCCTCCCCCCCTGTCACCCACCACCACCCCCCCCCCCCCTTTCAATTACTGCTTTTTTTGGAATGGGGGCGGAACGGAGGGAGCAGAGAGGGAGAGGGGGGGGGGCAAGGGAGACAAGGGGAGGTTTTCATATGCCCTTCACTGACGTGCGGGGGGGAGGGTGTGTGAGTGTGTGTGTGTGTGTGTGTGTGTGTGTGAAGCCATGCATATGCGATATGCCTCTCCGTGTCTCTCCCTCCTCCCCCCCCCCCCCTAGGGGGTCCTGTGACCCCAAAACTGACCGAAAACTCGCCCTACAGCCCGAAAAATGCGGAAAAATGGGTGAAAAAGTGGGGTTCCCCCCTATTTCGCCATTTCAGGCAAAATGGCCATTTTTCGGGCGGTAGGGCCAAAAAATCGACGTCCTGGACCCACCTATAGCATACCGAGGGCCCAAAAATGGTTTTTGGGCCATTTCCAACCTATTCCGGGCACTTTTACCACATTTTTGGTGATTTTTTTGCTATTTTTCTGCTCAAAAACGTCGTTGGACCAACGTTGGACCCTCGTTGGACGCACTTTCGACCAGGTTCCAGGCCCATATTTGGCCAGATATTGGTGAAAACCGCCGAAAAAGCACCCCGGGAGGTACAATAGTATCGAACTTCCGTCACAAAACTCACCCCACAACCCGACAAATGCGAAGAAATCGGGGTTTTCGCCGATTTCGCCCTTCCAGGCATAATGGCCATTTTTCAGGAAAATCACGCCAAAAAATCGAAAATGTCGACATCTTGGACCCACATATAGCACAACTGGGGCCCAAAATGATTTTTTGGGCCAATTCTAACCTGTTTTGGACACTTTTGCCACTTTTTTGGTGTATTTTTTGATGTTTTTCTGTCCAAAAACAAGGTCGGACGGAAGTCGGACGTAGGTCGGACGCACTTCGCACAACGTTCTGGGCCCACAGTTTGGTCAAATAATGGGTGAAAACCCCCGAAAAAGCACCCTGGGAGGTCCAATGGTACCAAACTTCCATCACAACTGCACCACAATGCTCGTAAACTTCGCAGAAACCCATTTCAAAATCACGCAGTTTTTCAAAGGGCGATATGGGCAGCTCTCCTTGTGAAAAACTGTGTGATTTTGAAATGGGTTCCTGCGAAATTTACGAGCATTGCGGTGCAGTTGTGGTGGAAGTTTGGTACCATTGGACCTCCCAGGGTACTTTTTCGGGGGTTTTCACCCATTATTTGACCAAACTGTGGGCCCAGAACGTTGTGCGAAGTGCGTCCGACTTACGTCCGACCTTGTTTTTGGACAGAAAAATACCAAAAAATACTCCAAAAAAGTGGCAAAAGTGTCCAAAACAGGTTAGAATTGGCCCAAAAATCATTTTTGGGCCCGAATGGTGCTATAGGTGGGTGTAAGATGGCGATTTTTTGGGTTATTTTGGGGGTTTTCCCCAAAAATGGCCATTTTGGCCACAATGGCCAAAACCCACTTTTTCATCATTTTTTCCGCATTTTTCGGACGCTGGGGTGTGTTTTCGGTCAGTTTTGGGGCCACATGTGTGTGGGAACACATTTTTGGGGTGTTTTCCATCCCGAGGTGCGGGGTAGATGCCCGAATATGCCAAAAAGTATTTTTTCGGACATTTTTTAAACAGGAGTCGGACCCCCTACCCCCCCCCCCCCCCCCCCACCCCTCACACTCACGGTGGGATCTTGTAAATTTTACATGTATAACTACAAGTATATACATGTATTATACATGTATAATACTTGCATGTCAACTATTATACATGTATAATACATGTATATGCCTGAAATATACATGTAAAATACATGTATATCAAGTAAAAATACAAGTATAATACTTGCATGTCAACTATTATACTTGTATTTTTACTTGATATACCGTAAACGGAAATATTGTGGACCGTAATAAAGGTGAACCGTACTATAGGTGGACCGTAAAAAAGATGGAACAAATGGGATTTTTCCGGAACTTGGAACATTTTTACGGTCCACCTATTTTACGGTTGGGATAGTGGACTTGGCGGTTTTTTTTACGAGTTCCTTCGTGACGAAGTCGCGAAGGAACCAAGGAAATCGTACGACTGAAGCTGCAGGATTAACACCACAGAGCCTCAGCACAGAGTGTGCGCTCACCATCGTCCGGGAACTGTTCTCCCACAGTTACTGCAGGGTGTACTACACTAAAGGAGTACGATTTCCCTGAATTTTCCGGGCACTGATTCACGAATTTACATCTGGAGGGAGCCCGGTGGTCTCAGCTTCTGTCTGCGCGCCCTGCCGTACTGTGGCTGCTTTTGTGGGCTCGTGCATCAGGTTCTACTTTTACTTCTACCGGAACGCTCCTTGCATGGTACTACACTTCTCGAGGTGTGGTGGTGGGTGAGTCTCGAGGTGAGTGGTGGTGATCGTGCCCTTTCCACACGCAGGGAGGACTTGCTTCTCTTGCTGGTGTTGGTTGCGGTGGTGGAGGGAGGGTCCAAAGCTGGGAGGTCGGGAGGCCTACGTGCGGGAGTCTGCGGCGTGGAGGCCGCAGTCCGCGCCCCGCAACCCACCAGCCCGCGGGCGAAAATCGCATTGTCTTTTCCATATGCAGTCCCAATAAATAGTGGACCGTAAAAAAGATGGAACGTTTGGCCTTTTTTTGGGAACTTGGAACATTTTTACGGTCCACCCTTTTTCCGTTTACGGTACATGTATTTTACATGTATATTTCAGGCATTTACATGTATTTTACATGTATAATACTTGTCATGCAAGTATTATACATGTAAAATACTTGCATGACAAGTAAAATACATGTATAATACTTGCATGACAAGTAAAATACTTGCATGCAAGTAAAATACATGTATTTTACTTGCATGCAAGTATTTTACTTGTCATGCAAGTATTTTACATGTATAATACTTGCATGACAAGTATTATACATGTAAAATACATGTAAATGCCTGAAATATACATGTAAACTACATGTATATCAAGTAAAAATACAAGTATAATAGTTGACATGCAAGTATTATACATGTATTTTTACTTGATATACCGTATACGTAAATATTTTGGAACGTAAATATTATGGAACGTAAATATTATGGAACGCTGGTGGGTTGGCGTTCCAGATTTTTTTCGTTCCATAATATTTACAGGGCTTTCTGCGACTCGGGGACTTGGACCAGGTGATCGGACGGCGTACAGAGTCCCTGACGAGACCTACTCGTGCACTTTTCGCGCGATTCCTGACGCAAGCCGTCCTCACCACCGAGTGGCCCAACTGGCCCTGTAAATATTTTGGAACGTAAATATTATGGAACGGACCGGCCAAAAATGGGCCCGTTCCATAATATTTACGTTCCATAATATTTACGTATACGGTACATGTATTTTACATGTATATTTCAGGCATATACATGTATTACAGTGCCACAGAAAAGTTTCGAACACGATAAATTTTAAGATAATTTTAAGTTTTAAGACGAAAATCGCGCTTCGCGAAAAATTTTAAAACATTCTTTTGTTCAATACTTTGTTTCAAAGTCAAGGATCTTTCTCCGAAGTGTTTTCGGATAAAGATTTCTTGACAAGAGAGATACTAAAAATACTTCTTGACAGGACTGGACAGGTCGAGGTCATTCTATTTGCGATGTCAGCAGCATCCAGTGGACCCGAAAAGGCCCCCATGTCGTGTGGTTTGGAGGGATGGACCGCTCGGTTGCGGAAATCACTCGACTGGGGATAACGACCCTGTTGAGGTTGGACATTCCTCTTCTGGCCTCTCTGCCTGCGATCCGAAAACTCATCCGCTTTTGGCAACTCGCAGCAAACCTGGCGATAGGGGACAGATAGGAGTAACCTGAGTGAGGTTGAAGGATGCTGACACCCGCCTGACCCAAAGACTGCCTGTTCACAGCGCTGGAGTGTTGCACATGTGGCACATCATCCCACACACCTCTAGGAAACTCCCATGATGCAGGATAGATAACTTTTAAAACAAAACAAAAGTTTTGAGACGAAAAAACTTTCGAACGGAGAATTTTAAAACTTTTGTTCGTTCGAAACTTTTCTGCGGCACTGTATACATGTATAATACATGTATTATACTTGTAGTTATACATGTAAAATTTACAAGATCCCACCGTGCTCTCTCCCACCCTCCCCCACCCCCCACCCCCCCCACCCCCCCGTGTATCTATTTCTTTCCCACACCACCCACTGTGACCCACCCTCACTTCCATCTGATTTCACCACACTCTCTCTCTTCTATCTCTTCTCTCTCTCTCTCTCTCTCTCTCTCTCCATCACCCCACCCACCCCCCCAGGAAAAAAACCCCCTTCTCGATTTGCCATCCCCCCCTTCCCATTGGTTCTGTCCTTTCTTTTGTGATGGTGTATTTTTTCCCCTCTCTTTGTGTGTGGTGGTGGTGGTGGTGGTGGTGGTGCAAACAATACCCATGCTACATCACAATGCAATACTCCCGTCTGCCCGCCTCACGCCGGTATTCTGTGTTCTGGCTGTGGGGGGGGGAAGCGTCAGTGAGGCTTCGGGGTGTTTTGGGAGAAGAAAACAGGTGACCTCCCCCCTGGAGCATTTTTTTCAAAAAAAAATGATAGGTGGTTCCTCCCCCTTCAACCGCCCACCCCCCTTACTGATTCCGATGCCGCCAAACCATCTCCGCCATCCCCCAAAGGCGGTCAGGATGCTCTATTTTGCCCCCTTGGTCTGGCAAAGCCACCTCTGCCCACCCACACACATCCCCCATACCCCATGCTGAGATTCCACGGGCCACTGGGTGTCGTCTCTCCCAAGACGACACACGCACACACAACCACCTCACCGCAAACACCCCGCCAACCCACTTCTCCTTTGATCCGTGTCGCCCCCATAGGCCTGGATTTTGTTCAGGAAATCCGCGGAATGTGGGGGGGGACTTTCACGGAATTTCGTTGGCATTGCCTCTCGATTGGCTTTTTTCCCCCCCTCTCCATCACCCCCTATATCTGCCCCACCCCCACACACACACACCCTGCGCCAAGCCTGACCTGGGTCAAGCTCGCTTTTCGTTATATAATTCACACACAAAAAACCCAGCAATTCTCCTTCGTCTCTGCTCAGCACATGATTGCTGTTGCAGGGGGGTGAGTCAGCTCCTTATTTTGGCGAGCGATCCATCGTATCTTTACAGGGAGAGGGGGAGGGGGGGATGGGGGGGGGGTGGGCATCACCTTGGACTGCAAGGACCGTTCAAATTGTTCGGGGTGTAGCGGGAGGGGGGGGGGGGTTATATGCATTGTTCACATCAAAGAAGATCCTTGCCAGCAGTCAGGGCCAAAGAGAGGGAAAATATGTTCAAAAGCAGAGGCCTGTGGTCGCCGTTGTTCCCCTTTGTGACGCTCAGTAAAAAAAGCAGCCCGCGTCTGTTCTCACGCAGGGTGGCTGCCATTAAGCGAAAGGGGGGTGGCTTCAATGCAAGACAGGCCTTACTGCAGTAATCTATCACTATCAAAACGACCATCACTTATTGTTGTTGTTTCCTTGTATAACTTTTACAAAAAGCCAGGCACATTGGTGCCCCTGCTTTACTTCTGCGGCTATTTAGGCTGGCGGATTATCACACGCAATATCATCAGAAAAAGAAGATTCAACAAGTGTCTGGCTGGGTTAGTCGCCCTCGTCAGCCTTATGTTGGCACCCAAGAGGAGAAGAAGAAACATCAAAGGTATGCGGTACAGCTGGAAGCCCTACAGAGGCTGTGGCTGCATAAGCATCGCCAGAGAATTCAAAGGAAAAAAGGGGGGGGGGGGTGGGGGGAGAGGGGGGGGAGGCAAAAGAATCATGTCATCAAACGCCGAAAAAAGGTTCGACACAAATGGAGGCCCGACTCCGATGATCTATCGGGTCTGTGCAGTGGCGTGGCTCTCGCAGTAGGGCACAAGGAAAAATAGGACATCAGACAGGACGAAGAGAAAATCAGAAAGGGGCTGGGTTCGGGAAAAACATATCTTCCGCGCGCCGTTTTCAGAAACAAGCTCTAAAAAAACATCATCTTGAGCACACAAAAAAAATCATGCCTGGGAAAAAAACAAACAAACAAACACAACACAGACAACATTTCAACTGCCCAAACAAAATCGTTCAATATTTCCCGCCGGAGGTTCACCTTGATTATTGTTCCGAACCCCATCTATTCTGTCAACATAATCCCCAACCTCTCTTCTGTGCAGCGGCTGTGCCCTTTCAGGAGAACCTGCACCATCCCCCTTCAGCTCCATCCGTTTTCATGGAGAAGCTGTGTCTGAAATCCCACAATCCAGGGGGGGGAGGGGTACGCAATCCGCTTCTTGTTGCACAAAATTATTTCGTAAAAAAATCGTTCAAAAATCATTCAACCCCAGGCCCAGAGGGGCGGGGGGAGTCGGGGTGGGGTGGCATGGTGTCCTCCTCCCCCCTTCCCCTCTCCCTCTTTGGAGGGGATCTGCTATCCGACAACAGTTCTTGGGGTGGGGGAGGGGGGGTGGGGGGGGGGGGGCACAAAAACTGTTCATCGGTTTTCCTCACAAGAAAACAGATGAGATGTGGCACAAAACAAGCATTTTCCCCCCAGCCCCCCCCCCCCTCCTCCACCTCCCCTTCGCTTCTCTTCTTTCCGAAGTTACGACAATCATCACATTCCCCAACCCTCCAACACCACGTTTCCCTCTCGTCTCGGCAGTGCCTCCAAATCTGTCAAATCTGAAGGCAGGGGATGACGTGGCTCGACCCCCTCCAGGAGGGTTGATAATGGACGGGATGTGGATGAGCACAACAAATCAATTGGCTCCCACCCCCCCATCCCACACCACACCACCCACGCGCCTCCACGTTCTCCTCGAGTGGGGCCCCCCCGGCGTACATCGGTGGGTTAAAGAAAGTCATCCACCCGCCAGCTATTTGGTATTTGTTTTTATCTGGGAGAGCTGCCCTCTTCCTTCCATTTCACCCTGCGTGTCTGCGGCAGTGGTGGTGAAAATCACACGAAGAGCAGGGGTGTGTTTCGGTGTGTTCGACACTGCTGCAAACAAATCGGATTCACGTGTCTTGTGTGTTGTTCAAGCGGGCTCAGGTCAGCCGGTCTCTATAATGTCGTAGAAGACCTGTGGTGAAAAGCCTGGCCTCATGTTAATTAGTGACGAGAGCAACATCAAGGTTGTCAGAGGTGGGTGGATGGAAAGGAGAAAGGTCGCAGGCTTGTTAGAGGGCAATTGATAGCGTGCTTGCTGGCGTGCGGCCCTCGTTCTCTCTCTCTCTCTCCTGACGCTTCGGATTCTGACGCCAGCGTCTGACCCAGGGGAGTAAAATGTCACGCTCTTATCGCTTCTTGACGAGGCTGCTTTCTTCTCTCCTGGCAGGTTATTCCTGCCGTACCGAGGGTACCCCGAGAGAATGTCACCCCCCTCGGCCTCCGCTTGGGGGGGTGACATTCTCCAAGGGCCACCCTGTACAGAGGGGGGGGGGTGACATTCTTCAACGGTTGCCCTGTGTAGCGGCTGGGAAGAATGTCACCTATTTCTTTATATCCCCCCACCCCCCACTCCGTTCTTTTGTCTCCGGTTTTTTTTAAAAAAAGGCTCCTTTCATTGAAGACAGGGAAGCGCTATCGTCAACAAAACAATCTTTCCGCCTGGAACTATGGCCCCCCCCCTCTCTCTCTCTCTCCCCCCACCCCCCCCCCCCACACACACACACAGCCGCTTCTTTTCTCTCCTTTGCAGTGTGTAGAATCATGCAGGGTCTGCCCGCCCTGCGCAATGCAGATCACAGAGATTCACGTGCGATGGTCCAAATTTTTGTTGGATGGCACGAAGGACCGCCCGCTTTGTGTGTGTGGCTTGTTTCATCAAAGATCTGTGTGCCGCACCAAAAAAAGAAATAGTCTCAGTGCGTCCTGTGTTGCGGCTTTATCCCAAACGGCCCTGACTGCCAGGAAATTTTCAATGGGGAATGGGGGGCGGGAGGTGTCCAGTATCTCTCCCCGTCCCCCCCACCCCCCACTCCCTCGGGTTTGCCATGGTTCTCGGAACATCCCGACTTCCCCTTGAGGCAGTGTCCCTTCCCCCCCCCCCCCTGTGGTGCAATGTTGCCTTGGCTTCCCCAGGCCTCCATTGGCCACGGCCGCCACACAGACTCGCACACCCTTTCTGTTTTGTTTGCTTGGGGTATCGGGTGCCGCGCAATTTCTGTTGGTGATTCTTCGCAGGACTGGCCACACTGTCCCAGTCCTGCCGTCTGCTGCTCTGCAGCTGTTTTTTTTCTCCATTTCTTTTTCTTACCGCATTCTCTCTATCTCATTCTCACTGTAACTCCCGTAACTCGTTTGCGGCCTCCCGTCTGCGTAAAGCGGGGGGCGCTTAAGGTGAACCGGTGTTCCTGCTTCCAAAAAAGGTCTAACTGTTACTGTAGTAACACAAAAAAGGGGCTGCCGACATAATAAGCTATGCGGTGGCCTGGCTCTCGCAGTGCTCGTGATTTATCCGGCAACAGCTTTCGGAAGCGGCGGGGGGTTTTAGGCTCACAGTACGAAGCCTGCTTTTTCCGTTTTCCTGCCCCCTGCTCCTATGGGAATTCGTTTGCAAAAAAAAATGGGAAAAAATATAATCGGCAGCAAAACAAAGGGCTGCAACAAATTGCACCTGAATTGTCTCCTCTCCAGTGCATCTTCAAACTGTGTGGGATGCCCGCTTCAGCTGTGGCTGGAGGGGGTAAACCCTCCGCGGTATTTTAGCCTATTTTTGTGTTGCTCTGTGTGGATGTGTGTGTGTGCCATGGGGCAGTGCAGTGCACCTTTTTCTGAGATTTGTTTACCCCCCACCCCCCCTCTGCGGCAGCACCACACCGATCGAGCTGCCAATCCTGACAGCACCCGCTGATTTATTTTAAAAACCCCCACATCTCCCCCACCCCCTTCTCTTCCTTCTCTCGATCGGGCGGGTGTCGTTCTGCCCCCCTTCTCTCGCACCACCGCCCCCCCCCCCCTCTCCCTTGCCATCCCCTGCCCAACCCACCACCCTACCCAAAAAACCCCCCCCCCCCCTCACGTAGCGTAGCGCAGATACGACCCCAAATATGCTGATTTTTCAACAAATCCCCAACCCAATGCATGCATAGCCCTGTGTCGGAAAATTTCGATTCGATTCGATACTGCCCTTCCCCCCCCCGCCCCCTAACACATCGCCTCAGCTTGCTCGGGATAAAAGAGTGGATGGGGTGGGGGGCTGATTTGGGCAGCACCGGGGTGCCGGCATGGCACGGCGGTGGAAAAAAATGGTGGTGGGTAAAAAAAGGTGCCAAGATCCCTAACTCAAACGACGGTTTTTTTCTTTTTCTTATTTTGCCTTTCTTTTCGGATGGGGTGGGTGGGAGTGGGGGGTTATAGTATGCTCTGAGGCGATAGCCAGACACATCTACGTCACGAATAGGGGGATCGCGAGTATGGCGGAATATTCACACGACGCAATGTTGTGTGGAGGCACTTTTTTGCCGTCCGCGCGTGAGGTGCGGGTGGTTTTATGGCAGAGAACCTTCTGCCCGAAGCCCCCTCCACACCTCCCCAAACATATTTTCTTACCTATCGCCCCCACCTCCCCCCGCAGGCATGCATCTGCAGTCATCTGCCTGGGGGAGGTAGACCCACACCTTCCACTCCACCCCACTCGCCCCACCCATCCCTATGATAGCGCGAACCTCCACATCGACTGCTCTGGTGTGTGCACCTGTGGCTTCCTTCCTGCCACTGCCCAACTCCTGCAATGCTTGCTCCTCTGTCTTACCTGGTGCAGGTGGTGGCGGTTGCGGTGGGAGGTCGTGCGGAGCGGCACACCGAGTGACACAAGCCAGGGTCGGTGGGGGGGGGACAGGGGATGGGTCCTTCGTTTCCCCCCCTCTTCTCTCGGGGTTCCGAAAAAGTTTCCCAAAAAAAACAAACGGAAGTGAAAAAGAACAAAGCTGCGTGGTAGTTTCAGCATTGGGAGGTCCTGCGCCATCTATCTGCGCGCTCCGGCAGTCTCCAGCCGTTTTCTTTTGTTGTTGTTTTTTTTTCACGGTGGCAAGAACCTTGTCACAGTGGACAACCGTGTCGGAGGAACCTGAGCCAGGATGCCCCTTCTCGCCGGAGGGCTGGGAAGAACACAGGGCAAAATATGAGTAAACCAGTTCGAATCGTTCAAAACAGATAGGCAGGGGTTTGGCGCACAGCAAAACACCTTATCCTCTGCGATCAAAGGATAGGTGGAGATGCGCCGAGAAAGTTGTCTTTTTTTTTTCCTGTTTGGGAAATACCGTATACGTAAATATTTTGGAACGTAAATATTATGGAACGTAAATATTATGGAACGTAAATATTTTGGAACGCTGGTGGGTTGGCGTTCCAGATTTTTTTCGTTCCATAATATTTACAGGGCTTTCTGCGACTCGGGGACTTGGACCAGGTGATCGGACGGCATACAGAGTCCCTGACGGGACCTACTCGTGCACTTTTCGCGCGATTCCTGACGCAAGCCGTCCTCACCACCGAGTCCCCAACTGGCCCTGTAAATATTATGGAACGTAAATATTATGGAACGGACCGGCCAAAAATGGGCCCGTTCCATAATATTTACGTTCCATAATATTTACGTATACGGTAGCTTCATCTGAAAGAAGAGGACGGTTTCCTCGCGTCGGGTTGGTGGGCACACCGGCTCCCGAAGAAGAAGAATACAGTGCCACAGAAAAGTTTCGAACACGATAAATTTTAAGATAATTTTAAGTTTTAAGACGAAAATCGCGCTTCGCGAAAAATTTTAAAACATTCTTTTGTTCAATACTTTGTTTCAAAGTCAAGGATCTTTCTCCGAAGTGTTTTCGGACAAAGATTTCTTGACAAGAGAGATACTAAAAATACTTCTTGACAGGACTGGACAGGTCGAGGTCATTCTATTTGCGATGTCAGCAGCATCCAGTGGACCCGAAAAGGCCCCCATGTCGTGTGGTTTGGAGGGATGGACCGCTCGGTTGCGGAAACCACTCGACTGGGGATAACGACCCTGTTGAGGTTGGACATTCCTCTTCTGGCCTCTCTGCCTGCGATCCGAAAACTCATCCGCTTTTGGCAACTCGCAGCAAACCTGGCGATAGGGGACAGATAGGAGTAACCTGAGTGAGGTTGAAGGATGCTGACACCCGCCTGACCCAAAGACTGCCTGTTCACAGCGCTGGAGTGTTGCACATGTGGCACATCATCCCACACACCTCTAGGAAACTCCCATGATGCAGGATAGATAACTTTTAAAACAAAACAAAAGTTTTGAGACGAAAAAACTTTCGAACGGAGAATTTTAAAACTTTTGTTCGTTCGAAACTTTTCTGCGGCACTGTAGTAAAAGCAGAAACTCGCTGAAACTCGCTGAAACTGCAGGCAAGCCGTGCCCCGCTCTCCCCACACCCTCATCAGCACCCCCCTGACTGTATCCCACCCGCCTTGTTCTGCAGCAAGCCTGTTCTGAAATTCCCATTCGTTCTGCTACCAACACCCCCGTCGCCCATACTTGTTTTTTTTTGCTGCATTTTTTTTGTTCTCGTAAAAAAAAGGCAGGCGGTGAACCCAGGCGTCACTTCCATACCCGAGTATTTACTTATCTGCACATCCTATGTGTAGGTGACAGAAACTAACCCACAAACCCGATTGTTTTCTTTTTTGCGGGGGAGTCTTTTTTTTTGGCATCTGCTTCCCCGCCTCCCCCCCCCCCCCCCCCCGCCTCAAGCAAAGGCATCGTTCGGAAATCCGCTCACACGCGTGTACAAAAAAAGACCCCGGACTCTCTTTGGAAAAATAACGCGAAAAAAAAATCCAGCATTTTTTTCTTGCAGCAGAATTGTTCAATGTGCCCCATTTCGACATATACATAGCGACAGAACACCTCCCTCCCCACCAGCTCCTCCCACCTATGTTTTCAGCACACTTCGATGTGGTGCGGGAAAGTGTCACGTGATTTTACGACTGCCTTTTGTGCGCTTCATTCACGGGCACCAAACCTACTGCAGGCTTGTGTGCGTACAGTGTAGGGTACATCATCAGAGTCCGCTCGGTGAGACCAACACTGTGAAGGATGCTGGGTGAGTGTGGAAGCGTCGGTTCGGTTGAAAAAAAATATTGCTTTTTGTGTCAAACGCACCGTGCTCACGGAAGGCGTTCAGAACTAAAAAGGTTGCAGTGGGAGCAATGTTTTGTTCACCTACACTCCACGCCCCAACGTGCAGGTGACCAGAAGGTTGCACAAACAAAACAAAAGAAACCCGGCAATCCTTTTTTTACTCGTTACGAGCGACAAAGCGCTAGCAGAGTCGCGAAGTGACGAAGGAAAATCGTACGACTTGAAGCTTCATGGTTGACACACCTTTTCATGCCACTTCACAGGGCCTCAACACAGCCTTGAGACAGCAAGTGACGCTCGACAAAAAATCAGTTCAGCATTTCTGTGTCTCGCACAGTTTTGCTGGACACAGTGTCTACATTGTAGCGAAGGGAGGACGAATTCCGATAGAGGAAGCAAGGCTGGGTGGGAAAGACACGGTGCCACGCTCAGGGCATGCCATGGGGAGGGAGGCGGATGTGTGTGCGCAGGAGGTGTCGGGTTGCCTTTGCCATCCAGCCTGCCCCTCCAGGGGCGGTGCTGGGTCAACCCTCGCCCTTGCCCCCACCCACCCCCCCACTCCCTTTTGCCCCGCTTGTGTACCTTGTTGTCGCCCCTCGTTGCTTTCAGAGAAGCGCTGCGCGCATAGTATTTGTTCCATACAGAAGCCCCCCGCCTTTTCGGATGATGTATCAGAAATCCGGACCAGACAACGGTGTGGGTGTGTTGAGCGTGTGGTTCTTGTTAGCTTTATCGCTAAACAAAAGACTCACACCAGCGTTCGGCACGCCCGCACTAAACCCGCACTGCCGGCATCGCCGTTAGTAGGGCAAACAAACAAACAGGCCCTTCGTTGTTATGCTGCAAGAAGCGAAGCGAAGAAAAGAAAAAGAAAAACGAACATGTGAAGTTCTCAGTTTCCCGCTTCGCTGAGCTTCTCCCTACCCCTTCCAGCCAGAGGCACGTGCGGAAGGTTGTCCCAAACAGCAGTGTCGGCGTGATTCAGTGCCAGCCTGATGGTGTCTGGAGGCATGGCTTTTCGCGGGAGTCGTTTTCTTTTTGGGATGCATCAAGGGCTGCGTGCCCTTCCTTGTGATGTGTCGCTGTGTGGGCGTGCTGCAATACAGTACGCGTGTTGTCAAAAATATTCACCGGGAACTGGATCCCCAGCAAACCCCCCCCTGCTCGTTTCATGCGGAAGGGGTGGGGTGTGCTGGCCGTCGAACAAGAACAATAAAACACAGAAACATAACAAGTTGTCACTGCCAACATCGTGCGTGCTGAGATTGGATGTCATTTCGCGCGCTGTCATTCTGTCCGTCGATTCGACAACCTATTGACCCCCCCCCCCCCCTTCCCCCTTAGCAGCGCACGTTTGTTGGCGATTGACGCATTCCATAGAGACAGACTCCCGCTGATGCACAGCAGCCGGACAATAGACCCCAGAAAGCAGTTCTGTTGATTTCTCTTTTTCTTCATCTTTTGGTTTTTTTTTCGCCCTGTTTTTGTACCCCCACCCCACCCCACGCCCCTACCCTCCCTGCAAAACCAGCAACACAAAAATGCATAACGAGCGAAGACAGTTCGGCTCCGTGTCTTACTTTTATGGGGTGTGGGCGCCAGAACGCGCAGCAAAAGGCTAGACCCCGGGTGATTCACGCCGAATTTTGTTTTTCAAAATCCCCCACACACACCTTCCCAAAGCAATCCGCCCATGCATCCGCTCCTTCCCCCCCCCCCCCCTAGGGGGGGTCATAAGCCCCCCTAAAAACGTACAAATACCAAAAATTTCAACATACCATCAGAACCGCCCTAATACCTGATCTGACCCGAAAATCCGACCCATACCCCCCCGGAAACCGTCTGGAGCCCACTTGTGACACCTGATGCGCACTTTTGTGATGATTTTTTGGGGTCCTAAAAAATGTACCTCAGTTTCGTACCTTGCCTTTGTACCTGAACCACTCCCGACCGCAGTATTTCGTTCTTTGCCTTTTCTGCGGTGGTTCCGGCTCAGGTGGCACGATGTTGCCTCCCCAGTGCCTCGGCAAGGTCTTTCTTGTACCTGATTAGTGGGAATGTTGTGTTGTTGCGCCAGCTGAATGAGTTCAGCCACCTTCTGGGTGTAGTACTTCGATCGCAGATGGGTCATTGTGAGTACTTCGTACGCCTGCGAGGCTGCATCGGCATTAGGCAGCGTTGCAGATGTGTCTTTGCTTCGTCGATCTCAGCCTGTGAAGGCACGATTGGGATATTGGACGACCTGAGAGTCGAAATGATTATGTTTGTGCTGTGTAATTTGCGCCCCCCGCAGGATATGCACACCACGCAGTCTCAACAGCACGCATGAGAGTGTACCATGTGAGGACTCAACAAAGTCATTGGATAGGCATCTGCCTGCCGACTCAACCCCCACAGTGCGACCGCAAGATCGTCAGGGATGTCTCAACGCCAGGGGAATACTCTCCCCTGGCGTTGTACAACCCTACTCTTAATCCTCGGGTCCTCTCCTGGAGGCGGTGGTGGCGGGCCCGCAACGCTTCGTACTTCCGGTACGGACTGGGGTAGTCTGCCCGGCTGACCCGCTCATCGCTTCCTAGATCATCTGCTGCTCTGGAGCTGCCATCACTCACTGCCCACATCAGTTGGTGTAGGGGTAGGAGCAGGAGGAGTGGGAGGAGTAGGAGTGCAGGTGACATCTTTCTTGGCCAGCAAGGAACGCCGCTTTTCGCACGTGCGTGCAGTTGATGCACCACTGCATATATCTGTCGTCACCACGTCCCACTCGCTCTCCTATGTACCCAGCCCGACGGAGCGCCCGAAATAATGTCGCCTCACGGATGTCGTGTGCCGTTTTCTTCTGACGCAGGTCTGCCACAACGCTCTCTGCCGGGACCCCGCACATCTCCCGTTTGGCGAGCGTCTTTCGAGCAAGGTACCCCTCTGCAGCAGCATCTGACACCTCTGCGAGGCCCTAGGCACACGGCATGTGTTGCTCGGCGTGCTGGGTGAGCGTAGTGATACCCTTTCCTTGCAAAGAACGAAATACTGCGGTCGGGAGTGGTTCAGGTACAAAGGCAAGGTACGAAACTGAGGTACATTTTTTAGGACCCCAAAAAATCATCACAAAAGTGCGCATCAGGTGTCACAAGTGGGCTCCAGACGGTTTCCGGGGGGGTATGGGTCGGATTTTCGGGTCAGATCAGGTATTAGGGCGGTTCTGATGGTATGTTGAAAAATGTGGTTTTGTACGGGCTTATGACCCCCCCTACCCCCCCCCCCCCCCCCCAGCATGTATCTGCCTGAAACCCTCGCACACACACACAAGCGAAGTCTACCTGTCCCCGGTACATCGCTCCCCACCCCCCCCCCCCCCTAGGGGGGGTCAAATGGGGGTGACAAACACGATTTTTCAAAAAACCGGCGCAGAGGCCCCAAAGCCCCCGTAAACCCTCCAAACCCCCCCAGATCGGTCCGGAAACCCATCGAACCCCACTTTTCCACCATTCCGGGCACCTCAGGTGCCCGAATTGGGGTACCTAAATTTTGTGCCACCGTTTGGTACCGGACAGTGCCACTGTGTGGGAGGTTGGAAAAGAAAATGCCCCAACACACCACATCTGAGGGTTGCAATGCATGTTGCTTGCCAACCACGTCATCCGGTGGGTGTCAGGCGCTATGTAGGTGGCATGAGCCAGGTCTTCGATGTGTTCTGGCTTGTATATGTACCTCCCTGCCTGCGGCACAGGCACTGCCTTTGTCCCCCACACCAGCCACAGAGAGCGTATTGTACTCGGTCCACGGTTGCTGATTCATTGTGATGCGTTGTATCCTCGAGTGAACGTCACACACTAGTGGCACCACCACCCGCCATCCGAGAGCTGTATTGACTTTGCGCCCTTCCGTTGCATTCACCTCGCCACACATATTGCACCGTTCAGTACCAGTGCTCTTGGGCCAGGCAAAGTAGACCGCAGCAACTACCAATTCTGGCACAATGGGTACCACGACAGCGCACTTCGTGTGTTCCCGGAATGTACAGCTCGTGTTGCAACAGTCGTTGTCAACACATCCCGGTTGTGGAGCACTGCTGCACAGGAATCACACGACCATCTGGACTTGTTCCGTACCTACAGGCAGCCTCCCGGTGCATGGTGGCAGGGAGGTACATATACAAGCCAGAACTCATCGAAGACCTGGCTAATGCCACCTACATAGCGCCTGACACCCACCGGATGACGTGGTTGGCAAGCAACATGCATTGCAACCCTCAGATGTGGTGTGTTGGGGCATTTTCTTTTCCAACCTCCCACACAGTGGCACTGTCCGGTACCAAACGGTGGCACAAAATTTAGGTACCCCAATTCGGGCACCTGAGGTGCCCGGAATGGTGGAAAAGTGGGGTTCGATGGGTTTCCGGACCGATCTGGGGGGGTTTGGAGGGTTTACGGGGGCTTTGGGGCCTCTGCGCCGGTTTTTTGAAAAATCGTGTTTGTCCACGTAAAAGGGTGGCATTTGACCCCCCCTAGGCATAGTGCCCCAAACATATGTTTTGGGCCAGAATATTCCAGAATATTTTTTTATGTTTGCAACTTTCAAAAAATATTTTCAAAAATATTTTTGCCAAAAAATATTCCAAAATATTTTTTCTATGCTCAGCAAAAAATGGATTTTTTGCTGAAAAAAATTTCCGGCCAATTTTATGGCCGGAAGTGGGCCCACCCACGACGGGAGGAAAAAAGAGTGAACGGGCAGCATGCCGTTCCTCTTTTTCCCCCCGTGAGGGTGGGCCCCCCCCTGCCAGGCAAGGTGAAAAAATGAAGAAACGGGCAGCATGCCGTTCTACATTTTTCCTTGCAAGGCAGGGAGGGCGCCCCCCATGCCAGACAGCAGCCACCCCTGGAGGGGCAACAACTGACGGGCATGGGGGAACGAGGTGGGTCTGGACCCGACACCGCCACCACACGCGCAGTGCACCTTTCGGATACACTGTCGTGAGTGGGGTGTGGGCAGTTCCCCTATCCTGTGAGCTCCTTTCGGACGAAGAGGTGCAGCGGTTATCTGCAACCTTCGTCCTGGACTTGCCTCGGGGGGAACGCCACGGTTTACCGCGGGTCCCGACGAGGGCACTCAGGCAGGATCTTCACGCCACCCCGCACCGAGGTCCCTTCTCACGCGGCGTGTCTCCCAGGTTCATGGCGGCGTCATCAGGTCAGGCTTTGTAGTCTCTACACCATCAGTAGTAAGGGAAATCCTAAAACCATACATGAAATCCACCTTTTGGGCCGCTGGTGTACGAGGCTTGTTCCTCCAATTGAATCATGTTTGCTGTGTCAGGCAATATCAATACAGCCGCTGAAAGAAGTCGAGGTGTTGTGGATCTGCTGCTCACAGGAAGGATTCAGGGTGGATCACAAGACTGACCACCCTCTTTCCTTTGTCAAGTACCCTGTAAAACATCAGAACACCAAGTATCTTTCAACACTACATGTTCAAGAGTGGAATCAGTGGAATCGGAAGGGGTCACACCCGACCACACGGACACAGTTCCCGCGACTAATAAATGCCGAGAGTTCCGGTGTCCGACCACCTGGTATTACTTGGCTCCATCCACCCAGTCATTACGAGGGGGCGTCCCTTGAAGCCAGTTCCGCAGAACTCAGACCCCCTTAAAACCAATGTCCTGTGTAGACAACTACTTAGCCTGCCTGATGACGACACCAATTCGCTGGGAGAGACGCCGCGGTCCAGGACCCCAATGGGGATGACGTGGCATTGTTTGACCGAATCGGTTGTGTAAGTGTGTAGCCCCCTCCGCCCTCTGTCCCTCCCCCCAGGGTGGTGTGTGGAGGCGAGAAGCGCAAGCATGCACAGCAAAAAAGTGCGGAGCCCTGCAATCAAGACAACAAGCGATGGGATGGGGCACATGACCTTGCACGGGGGTGGGGGGCAGAAGAAACCAGACAAATGATTTGACCAACTGAATCGTGCTAGCTAAACTCCAGAAAGAAGTGTCTTTTTTTCGTTGAACGCAGCCAAATGAAGAGCGTAACCTGTTTTTGGCGCACAAAGTGCTAGCACGAACATGATGATGTTGGTCTTCTGGTTATGTCTAGTTTATTAGACTTACCTAGGGTACCCCGAGAGAATGTCACCCTCGGCCTCCGCTTGGGGGGTGACATTCTCACGAACATGATGATGTTGCTCTTCTGCTTATGTCTAATTTATTCGACTTAACGTGTATGCAAGCAGGCTGGGGTTTCGGGCAGAAAAATGGCGAACATTGTCTGGAAACCCCGAAAAACCACCCAGAAATGGCCAGAACCCGGTTTTTGGTCCCATTTTCCACCCAGGAACACGTTTTTGGGCCTCTGTGAAAAATCGATATTTTTGGGATTTTTCGCGATTTTCGCCAACTACTCGCCAAGCCAAAAAATCGATTTTTGGCTGGGAAATGCAACAAATCAACGAATTAGGCCGTTTTAACCCCTTTCGTGCACTTTTTGGTCCCAGAAGGGTTTACGGGGTGTCCATAACGGCCCTTGGCACAAATCCTTTGGACCCAGACCGCAGCTTCGGGGGTTATTTTTTGGCGCGAATTTTTCGGATTTTCGTCCGGACCGGTACCGCATTTCAGGGGCAAAAATCTGATTTCCGAGGCCCGGGAATGCTCGCAGTGGCTTCAAATGGCCAAAAACGTTCAATTTACCCCTTCCCCAAAAAAAAATTCGAAAAGGGTCCCCCTATAAATCGCCGGATTAGGAAGGTTTTTTCCAACATATTTTTATATTTTTGAAAATATTTTTTTATGTTTGGAATATTTTCAACATATTTTTTTATGTTTGGAATATTTTCAAAATATTTCCGAAATATAAAAATATTTTGGAAATATTTTCAAAATATTTCCAAAATATAAAAATATTTTGGAAATATTTTCGAAAAATATAAAAATATTTTTTTATGCGAAAATGAAACATATTTTTGGCAAAAATATATGTTTATGAAAAATATGTTTGGGGGCCCATGCCTAGGGGGGGGGGGGTTGGGGTTGGGGTCGAGCTGTTGCTGTTTGAGTGTGTAGAGAGACAAAAGTCTGCCTGCCACAGAGATGTGCAGAATCGCAGGTGGTGGGGCCGCAGGACCAAAGGAGCATGGGGCCAGGCGCTCAGTTATGTTCTTCACTCATCTAAAAAAAATGGTTCGCGTATGTGTGCCGGTGCCACTCTGTGCGTGAGGTCGTATCAGGTGTGTCTGTACTCCGTGGCTCTTTTTCTTTATTATCCCCCCACCCCCATCTTCGTTTTGGATCACATCCCAGCGCACATGCCCCACCGTGTGTAGCACCTCCCGACCCTACTCCTCCTCCTTCATCCAGTGCTCCAGTACTACATGTTGCTGCTGCGTGTGTTAACAGAATTCCTTCTGGTTTTCAGTGATCTTGCACCGAATGTGGCCCCGCCGCTGA
This sequence comes from Rhynchopus euleeides, assembly GCA_963210315.1. NCBI lineage: Eukaryota > Euglenozoa > Diplonemea > Diplonemida > Diplonemidae > Rhynchopus > Rhynchopus euleeides. The sequence continues at coordinate 802,661 of OY723240.1, read as the reverse complement.
GTAACGCGTCGTCAAAACTCGCTGCTCTGACCGCTGCACAGCCAGGGGCTGAAGATAATAAATACTGGCTTTGATCAAAACACCCCTTGTGGAGGTGCGGTGTGTGGATGGATCAACATTATGGATATATGTCAACCTTGATGCCAAATAGCGCACCCAGAAACCCCCCCGGGGTTTTTCAGATCATCATCTGAAGGCCCGTGGGAAGATGGTCATAGCCACATGACCCCACTGTGTTTCTGCGGCTCACTTCCTCCTCTATGTCCCACCCCGACTGTGTGTCTGTACTCTGTGCCGTGACAGCGTGACCCGATGGCGTGCTGCTTCCACTGCCCCCTCCCTCCACGCCGATCTCCGTTCCGTTTACTACTGCGCAGCGCAGGTGGCTTTTTTGGGGATGTGCTGGCATCAGCACTGCCCCAAAAAATACAACTGCAAGCCTTGTTCTGATTCTGCAACTCCGGTATCCCCGTTGGTGAATACCGGCGCCCTGACCCCGACAACACACACACGCACAAACCGCCTTCGCTCTTGCCAAGTGGATTGTTGTTTGCGGGGATGTTGTATTTTGAAACGGCCCGATTATTTTTTTGCATACACGTTAAGTGTTCTAAGAAACCAGACATAACCAGAAGACCAACATCATGTTCGTGCTAGCACTTTTCCCTTTTGTCATCACACCCGTGCGCCAAAACAGGTTAGGCCTTATATTTGGCTGCGTTCAACGAAAAAAGACACTTCTTTCCGGAGTTTAGCTAGCACGATTCAGTTGGGCGATTCATTTGTCTGGTTTTGCTTATTTTCTTTCACCACCACCCCGCCCCACCCCACCCGAACCCTGTCTTTCGAGGCAGAGTGTTCTGGGTGCGCGAAAACATTGGGATCTCTGTGATGCCCCTCTGTCCCTCACAAAAGTTTTTCATTCCCAAAAAAAAAATTAGCCGATATTTTTTCCCGTGTGCCTGTGCCTTGCGCCGCAGTTGAGCTTCGCGTCAAGAGCAGGATTGCTCGGCGCGTTCCTCACTGCTGCAAAATCATATTCAGCGCAGCAGAACAGGGAAAAAAATGAACATCACCGGGTGACAGGCCTGAAGCTTCAAAACAAATCCAACAACAGATGCCATGTGTGTGGTAATGCCTTGCATCCCATTGTTTTTTTTGTTTTGTTTTGAGTGGTCCAATCACAGTCAGCCTTTATACCCCTATCTCTCTGCACCATTGCGGCGGGGGGGCTGAGTCATAATACCCCCCCTCTCTCTCTCTCTCTCTCTCTCTCTCTCTCTCTCAAGTGGTTGACAACGTGTCGCTGGCGTGCTGCCCCCCCTCTGAAGCCCCAGCCCACGCAAGCACGGACCAAATCAAGCGTCTCTCTCTGGGTCTTTCTCCTCCCCTGCACCGAACATGCATGTTTTGGGAACTGGGCCGTGCGACGGCACGATGTCGAATCACCCGACGCGTGTGGGGCGCGAGCCTGTAGGTTTTACCCCGGTAGTTTGGGGCAGGGTCTGCTCCGTGTGCGGCACGGTGCGTGCGGGCTATACCCCCGCCTGCATCATGTCTGTGCGCAACGGTTCAGCAGCGGCACTCAGGGTTGTGAACCCCCCACTGCCCCCCCCCCCCCCCCCCAGTTGGCCCAGTTGCAGGTCTGGCCTGGGTCCGGCCATAGGATGGCAGGGTGCAAGGGAGGGCTCCGCCCCCCCGCCCCGCCCCCCCCCCCCCTCCCCCCCGCTGCTCAGATTGCAAAAGCGCATCGGGTGTGTGTATCTTATTTAAGCACATGACATGCATGCTTTGCAAAGACGGCACGGGGGGGGGGGGGGGGTGGCGGGGGAGGGGGGGCTTGCACGTCTTCAAAACAAACAGGAGGGGGGGATGGGGTGTAGAGGGGAACAGGAAATTTGTGTGCGTGCGTGTGTGTGTTGAGTTTGTGGGATCACGTCCCTCCCAGCACTGCCCCACCCCACCCCCACCCCCCCCCCCCCCAACAATTCTCTATCTCTTTCTCTTTGTCTCTTTGTGTCTGTCTCTGTTTTCTGCTTCTCTCGCGTGACTGCGCAGCGTGATGACACGCAAGTGCTACCACCTACCACCCACCCCCACCGTTTCGCCACCCACTCCCCTAAAGCTCTTATCAGGCCCTACAAAACCAAGCGCAGGCTTCTGGTGCTGGGATCAGGTCTGCAGCGGACGTTTCCACAGCGCCGCTGTGGGACTGGTGTGATTTTTTCTCGAGGCACACATGCCTGTGTGACGGTGGACAAAGGATGTGTCTATGTCAGCCGTGGAACCTGTTTATGCATAGAGTTAGGGGGTCCCCAGACCCCCCGCCCCCCCCCCCCCCCCCCCTGAACACAACCTTGCATATCGAGTGAAGGGAGACCATCAGTGTGCTTCCTTTTTTTACTTCTATTTCAATACCCCCCCCCTGAAGTGCTGCACCTGCCATCTGCTCCTCGATGATACCCGCATTGCCCCAAACCCCCACCGCCCACCCATCACGCCCCGCACCCCACACCCCACCCAGTGGCCCGAAGCCCAGCATCACCGATAAACGCTAAAAAGACACCACCACCACCATCCCCCCACCCCCGCCCCTGAAACCCCCCCCCCCCAAAAAAAAAAAGAATGACTCATTTCACTCGTTTCGGTCTGGATATTTTCCTGCAAAGACCCATCGGTTGCTTCTGCGGCCTTCGCGTCCTTTGTCTTGTCTGTGGGAGCGCAAAAAAAACAATGGGGGGAGGGAGGAGGGAGGGGACACGGGTCGAAGCCCGGCAGAGCGTCCCCCCCTCCCCCCCCCCCCCCCCCCCCCCCCAGGCCCCGGGTACACGGTGGACTCCCACCCCCTGGAGCGGGGGTCTGGGGCGGGGGTCTGGGCGAGTGGGGGTCTGGACCCCCGCTGTCGGGGGTCTGGACCCCCGCTAGCGGGAGTCTGCCCTGCTATTTTTGGTGCCCAGACGACCCCCGCGAGCGGGGTCCATACCCCCGCTCGCGGGGGTCCAGACCCCCGACAGCGGGGGTCCAGACCCCCACTCGCGGGGGTCCAGACCCCCGATATTCCGATATCCCAAAAAGGTGCACCCTGACGTGTGGGAGTCCACCGTGTATTGTTCCCCGTGAGTTCACAGATCTCCCCCCCCCCTCCCTATTTTTTGTGCAGCCTGGGTCGCCAATGCGAATGCGTTGGCCGCGGCAGCTGGGGATGGCCTGAGAGGGAGCGTAAGGAGGGTGGCTGGAGGGAGGAGGGGGGGATGTGGCAGGTGGCCGTGTCCACTTATACTCGTCAGAGGTATTCACTCTCTAAAATAGACGAGCGGGAGGGGAGGGGAGGGGTGGGGTGGAGGGGGCGCCTTGTTGTTCTGCATGCCTGCCTAATTTGTGGCCTGTGTGGGTGTCGTCACTCTGAGTCACGTGCGCTGAGTGTGCCACCAAACTTGTTTGGGCGCTGCTCGCTTTGCTGCACTTTCGAGCGAAGGCCACCCCGGTGTGTGTGCGTACAGTGGAGGTGTCATCAGAGTTCGCTCGGTGAGACCAACAGTTGGTGTGCTCGACGCTACATTAAACAACCACATGTGTGTGGGTGTGTGTCTCGATTCAGAGAGCATCCATCGGCACGACCTGCTCGGTGCGTCCGGCACTAAATAATAAAAAAACAATCAGAGGGGCGGTCATCAGACATACCGAAGCAGATGTGGGCACTGTCCCTCGTCAGCGAGCCGGCTCGCTCGTGAGTGTCGATGCTGACAAACAAAATCTGTTCAAGAATGTCGCCAATTTTGCGTGAGTATGTTTCTCCAGTGCCCAGTGGTTCCCAAGATATACGCCAGCAGGTCGCGGTTTGCTGGCATGCAGCTAACAGAATTAATGAAAAAATATGCGCCAGCCCTTTATACCAGGCGTACAACGAGGCTTGACGCTGATTTGAGGCTGCCTTTTTTTTTGGGGGACTGAATCCAGCAGACCATACAGAATATTAACGGCCAGCACACGGCCTGCATAGGTGTTCTTCTTCTTCTTCCTTTTTGTGTGGTTGCTTGCTTGTTTTGTCCATTCCATTTTTGTTTCGCACCCACCCGCAAGGCAGCCCTCTATTTGCCCTGGAAAAACCCGCCGACCGGCCTAACGGCCGACCAAACTGAACGGGAAAACGGGGGGAGGGAGGGAAGCATGCGGGTAGCGAGCGTTTAATTGCATTGGTTTTCTTCCCCTTCGATATTTTGAAGCGCGCCGGTTCAGTGTATTTGGGAGAGCTGCGTGTTGTTCTTGGGAACGGCATTTTTTTCTCCCTCCAGCAACCGCCATGCGTGCTGTCATAGTAACTCAACTTCTCCATATCCAACAGGGGAGAGGTGGGGCAGTGAGTCTGCCGACGGCACCTCTTCATGAATATGCTGTCACTGCACCACCTTGCCAGACCCCTGGCAAGGTGAGAGAGAGGGAGAAGCAGAGCAGAGACAGTGCGAGCTTGTGTGTTGTTCTGGTTTGGTTTTTTTTGTGGCACCGTCCCCGTATGGTGCCACTCATTTGCCTTCTTTTCTAAAAAAAAACCAGAGATACTGACACACCTGCATAATCTTGTTGGTACACCTGAGAGCCTTCCTATCGGAGGTTTTCTTTTTCAGAAGTTTAACGACGCTGTTTCAGGTGCACCATATCTGGTGTGAACCTCTGAAATCAGGGGAAAATCCATGTTCTCTGTGTATGTGCTTTCCACCCCAGTGGTCGAAGGGTTCAAAGAGAAAGAGAAAAAGGCCTTCATAGGGGTGTGTTTTGATATTCAGTGCATGCTGAGGTGCATGTCGAAAAAGGGCGCCCCTGGCCTACCTCAAGTGCCTCGCACCAGGTCACGCCACTCCTGGTGGTCCACCGATGGAGTAAGTGCAATGAAATCGGCATTATAGCAGAAAGCAACCATGGGGGGGCACACCCCGACCTCGCCCCCTAGGCTAGCCCCCTCCCTCCCTCCCCCTGCCCCAAGAAGTGAGTAAAAACAGAAAAAAAATGCGACTTCCGACGACAGAATACCTGAAACCAAAAAAAAAATAGCACACGAGGGGGACAGGCCGAACAACCAATAACCAGAACGAACCATTCGCATTGCCGTTTGGAGGTCTGGGTGTCTGTGAAGGGGGAGGGGGAGGGGGAGTCCAGCGCTAGATCTCGGGCACAGCCTGCATGAAGAGTGAAGTGGGGGGGGGGTTCGTTCTGTTGCCTTACTCTTCTCCACTTCGCTGCCCCCCCCCCCCCCCCCCCCCCCCCCCACCTGCTCCTGGACATCCCGACTCGCACCTGTCCTCTGTGGAATATTTTTTTGGCAGCCGAAAAACGGCTTGTGGCAGCTGCGTTTGGTGTCCTGCACACGAGCAGGCACCGTTCGTATAAACAACCTATTTTTTTTTGCGTTTTTTACCGAAAAAGGCTCCTGGTCTCTATTACAGAAGACTGTTGGCAGCGCATGCTGTTCATCCCTGTGGACATCCCCCTGACACAGGGCAGCGAACCACGCGCAACACACAAAACAAAGCCGCCTAAGGGTTTCGGAAGTGTTGCTTGGAGTGTTGACAATGGGTGGATGTGAACGAAAAAAACATGTTCAAAAATGGGGAACCTCTAGTTTTGTGATTTTCCCACACCACCCTCCATGGGTGTGGCGGTGGGCCACCAGCTGTGCCAACAGTGTGCGACCCCCTTGGTTCATCAAGGGAAACCATGTCCAAAGCTCGCATTGCCTGCGCGTTGTGTGGGAAGCGAGTGGGCCGCCCCACACCCAACTATCTTTTTTTAGATCAGAAGACCCTCCCCCCCCTCCCCCCCCATCCCCCCCCTGCCCCCATCTGCTAAAAGAAACACCCGTGTGACGCTGTGTGGACCAGCGTGGTGCAAATCTAAAGGAAAGGGAGGGGGGCCCTCGCTACCAGGTGTGACTGAGTGAGAAAAAGTGAGCCACGGCCCACTTCCCCTCACTGACTGACGGGCTGTGACTGGTAGCGAGGGCCCCCGAGGAGAGAGAGAGTGAGAGAGAGAAGAAGGATGGTGTGTCACAGTGTGTGATGAAGGGCGTATTTCTTTGATCGCTCTCGAGAGGAGGTCACAATGCCCCCCCCCCCCCCCTTGCAAGGGTTTGCGCCGCTTTGCATTCTCTCTCTTTTATCTGGAACGGGCGCCCCCCAGCCCGCGCTGCTGCCGCTGTGGAGTGGAAGTGCGGCCAAGTATGCAGCACGTTGTCAACATACAAAAAAAATACATCGCTGTTTCCCCTCCCCGCATCTGTCGGGGCCGACAAAAAAAGAAGGGCGAAACCACGTTTAGACACATGATGATTTTGAAAGATCTTTTTGAACCGCGTCTCTTCTGTACTCTTGCGAGTGCAACGCCTGCTGGGCAACAATTGTGTGCGCCACTCCCAGGGTCTATGTGACAGGCATGGCTGGGTGGTCGTAGGTCGCCACACCAAATCTGTGTGTGTGTGTGTGGTGCAACTCTGAAGAGGAGGGAGAGAATACCCGAAAAGGGTATTTGTCAATCGCGAGAACACCCAAAGGGGGCTCTCGCTACCAGGTGTGGCTGAGTAAGAATATGCGAGCAACAGCCCCACTTCCCCTCAGTGACTGACGAGCTGTGACTGGTAGCGAGGCCCCCTCAAGAAAGTGCAGTCTTCTTGGGTGCTCGGTGTCTCAACAACAACGCATTGCTTGCGATAGCGAAAGGTTGCGTGGGAGGGGGGGGGGGGGGGGTGCACGCGCGCAGCGTGTGTTGAGACAGCAACACACCGCCACCTCTTCGTGGAAGACACCCATCCCCTGCCCCCCACTCTCCCCTACAACTGCCACGGCCCTTGTGTACAGAACAACGGCAGGCCGGATCTGTGTTTGCATTTCCCTTTTTTTAAAAAAAACTCTGGAAATCCTGTCGGCACGCCTTGGACCCGATGCCGCACCCCGCCCTCCCCCACCCCCTCACATTTTTTGTTGTATACATCCCAGCCACCCACCCCCCCCCCCCCCCCCTAGGGCAGTGGTGGCTGCGTACGCGTACGCAGCGTGATTTTCAAAAAGTGCGTACGGCGTACGCGTACGCGTACGGCGCTGCGTACGGCAGTCTATGGAGCACAGGAGACGGCCATGGCCGCACACCGAATCCGACAGTCGAACTCAGGTGTACCAGGGGCAGCCTTCGAGCCTTCCAGTCGGAGGTGGTACCTTTTGCAGTATGATTGCGGGTGTACTTGCAGGTGTTGCGAGTGATTCGCCACGTGCGCGGCAAGGAATCATCTGTGAAAGGCAAGAGCAAAGGCCAGGGCCCAGCCACCCGCTGGGTGGCCTACTGTGTGCTGAGAGACCTGGAATACCAGCCGTACGCAAAATCTGCGTACGCGTACGCAGCGCGATTTTCAGAAAGTGCGTACGGCGTACGCGTACGCGTACCGTACGGCCGTACGCTGCCACCACTGCCCTAGGGGGGGCTAAAACCGGGAGTAAACCCAAATTTTCAACTTCGCCGCAGAGAGGCCCCCAAGGGCACCAAAAGGCCAGAAACACCCCATATCACCCCGGAAATCCGGTATCTGCCCGAAATAGGCCCAAATTCGGCCCGGAAAGCTCATTTTTTGCGTCTCCAATTTTTTGGCACAGATGTGGTACCGGTGCTGTGCCAGTTTACAGCGGCTGCTTGCAACATACAGCGAAACCTGTGGTCGAAGCAACCGAATGGTTCATCGGTCAAGCTCTACTTGATGACGCGGATCGATGTGACAGCACCATGTACCGAGGGGCGACAAGCAGCACCGCGAGGTGGGGGCAGAGGCCAAAGTGCACTCGTATTTGCACTGAGAAGGTTGGTATCCCTTGTAGATTGAGGTTCCGGAGATGATGGGCACGCACTATGGGCGGAAGCAGGACGCTGCTCAGAGGGTTTGTCTGTTCCGACGCCATTCAGAGGTGGCAACAACTCAGCGACCTCGATATCCCCCAAAGTGAGCCCTTGATGCCCTGCTCTCATTGAGAGTAATCAACTAGCGGCCCTTGCCATTCTAATGGGGCGGCTACGCCCTCAAATAATTGAAGGCAAATGACAAGGAACCTGCTGGCGAGCTGAGCGCCACTCGGATCGAGAACGTTTTCCTTCTCGAGGATAAGCTCGTCTCCCTCCTCCGGGAGATGCACCGGAGTGGCTGGCGCAGTTCATGTCGTGCCAGCCAGCATTGGGGTACGTGAAAAAGGTACGGTGGCACGCCAACGACGATAAACACACCTTGCCGATCTTAAAAACTGTGAAGGGGGCGGAACACTATCGAAGTGGCTCAATCATGACTACATTGATGCAATGGTGACATATGACGTCAAGCCGCAGTGCCTGCAGAAAGGAGTGCCCGCCGGCTGTTTTTCTCGGGCCATTCAGGTACCGCATCTGGTACCACATCTGTGCCAACTGAAAAAAATCGCGTTTCTGGGCCTCTCTGGGCCTCTCTGGGCCACACAGGTCACCAAAACCCCCCAGAAACACGTTTCTGGACTGGTTTGGGTCGGTTTGTAGCATTGATTTCATGTTTAGGGGTGCTCCCTGAAAAAGTGGGGTTTACTCCCGTTTTTTGGGTTGAATTAGCCCCCCCTACCCCCCCCCCCCCCCCCACCTGCATAAATGTCCGAAACAACGGCGTGATACGGCATGATCGTGGAACCCCCTGGAACTGGCACAAACCCGGCACAGAACCCCGACATGATCACACCATATGACTGTTCTCTGCAATGGTATATACCCCCACCCCCCCCCCCCCCCCCCCCCACCCCATTCCAACAGATCGCGTGTACCTACGCCTGACCCCACCCATCCCCGTAGTGAAGTGCTTTTGAGCGCATCCTATATACCGTTGGCCGTATCAGAGCGGGGGGGGGGGGGGGGTGTTGGCGTGAGAGAGTCAAGGGGGGGTGGTGGTGTGGGGGCGGGGATGGGTTGGGATGGGGGGGGGGGGTGGGGGGGGGGTGAACTCCGGCATGCAAATGAGATGTGCCGGTTCCCCGCCCAGCCCGCCCTTCCCCCACCCGCCCCTCTTTGCCCCTCTCTTTCTCCCTCTCGCCCCTCTTGCCGTCCCCCCCCTCGTCCTCTCCCGAGTCTCTTGTCTGCGGTATCGTTGCCCCCCGCCCCACGGCCCCCCGACGCAACTTATTATCCCACTGGCGTGATACCACCCCTCCGGGAAACCGAGTTGCCTGTCACGCACTGTCAGATTACCAAATGTTGCCGCTAGATTCTTTAAGTTGATTTTTTAATACCGTATACGTAAATATTTTGGAACGTAAATATTATGGAACGTAAATATTTTGGAACGCTGGTGGGTTGGCGTTCCAGATTTTTTTCGTTCCATATATTTACAGGGCTTTCTGCGACTCGGGGACTTGGACCAGGTGATCGGACGGCATACAGAGTCCCTGACGGGACCTACTCGTGCACTTTTCGCGCGATTCCTGACGCAAGCCGTCCTCACCACCGAGTCCCCAACTGGCCCTGTAAATATTATGGAACGTAAATATTATGGAACGGACCGGCCAAAAATGGGCCCGTTCCATAATATTTACGTTCCATAATATTTACGTATACGGTAGTCTTTTCTCCAAGTTAGCCCGTTAGGGGTGCGACCCTGCTAGGCGGGCTCCTACAAAAATAGTTGAAAACGGTTTTTTTAAGAAGCAAACCCGACACTGCGCCGATATGCGCTGCTTGCTTGAATACCCCCCTCCCCCGTTATGTTTGCCGGACAATGCGCAAGGGCCCTGAAACCTGAACTGGGCGGAAACACCTTTTCTCGGCCCCCCCTTTTTTTGCTGTGGTCTGGCTGCACAGCCTCCCCCCCATCCCCCCTCTCTCCCCCCACATTCCTCAGGCCAGGGTTACAAACGTGCGCGGCAAAGAAATTGGAGATGTAAATAGCCATGGTGGGGGTTCCAAACAGAACATGAGGCCCCCCCTGCCATGTTTGCGGCGGCCCATCATCCCAAGTGAGCTAAGGTCTTAGCTGGTGGTGCGGCGCGCTTCAAAAAAAAAACAAGCAATCCAAACAAAACCACGTGGTGGGGCATTGCCTTACACCGCGGCGTTGTCAAGAAATCGATGAGAAGGGATATGCACTGCATATCTGTATCTGCATAGTAGACCTCGGGCTGCCTTTGGGTTTCACTGCCCCGGCACGCACGAACCGCAGGCGCGTGGTTTAGAAGACTCCATGTGGCCTGCCTTCACAGCCTCACATCCTCACCGGGGTCAACGGCGCGGGCGTGACACGAACATTGCACGGCGTGTCCCAACCGCCCTACGACCCCCCACATCGCACATGCAAAGGGTTCCTGCTGCTCCGGAGTGCATCACTGCGAGGTGACCACCCTCCCACCCTCACACCACCACCCCCTTCCAGGGGATTCCGCCAGCTCCCCTGGCATCGTTCTGTAGTTTGTGGGGTTCGCGAACTGGCATCGCATTGTGCCCCCCGGCCTCGGCTGGCCCAAGGCTGCGACTAGGGGTCACAATGTGAAGTTGCCGAGCCCCAGTCTAGGCTCCCCCTGTTCTCTCGCAGGGGAGTGTTTTGGGTTGGAGTGATACGGCGTCGGGGGGGGGGGGGGGGGCAAAACAACAGTCTAAAAGTGTTCAAAGGAAAAATGGAAAACATTGGCATTTAATGGGGAGGTGTCTCCGTGTCGACGCACGGCAACCCACCCGCACTGCGGGAAAAAACGGCACCACACAGGGCACTATCCCTGACCCGATCCCGGAAAGAGAAGCACACGAGTGGGCCAACGCTACAACGACGTAGTGCACGAGGCAAGGGATCGGGTACGAAGTTTTTTAATGGACACCGCAAGATAGAACCAAGCGCGATATCCACTTCATTGCCACCACCCGGGCCCCCCCCCCCCCCCCGCCTTCCGTTTGCAAACCTGAAAAAGAATCAAAACAAGCATACGTGCGTCGCAATGGTCTCAGTTGGCGAGACTGCAAATGGGCTTTCAGCCCCTCAGGTCCCGCCAGAAGATGCCGAATCGTGTCGGTGTCAAGAGTGGTTTTCCTGCCCGTGTTGGGGGGAGAGGAGTCTGGGGAAGTGAGAGGAACGGATGTGTGTTTTTTTTCGGGGGGGTGTCCGGCTCAAGCCAGCCAATACAAGAAGGGGGGGGGGGGTGGGGGAGTTGGGGGGCATTTCTCTGGCTGACAGCATACTCAAGCCGATCAAAGCGGGTCACATTCGGCACGGACACCTGATGGGTGGTGATGGGCGTTGGGCTCTCGAGAGGTGATGGGCCTGTGGATTGTCTCGCTCTCTGTGGAATCCTGCGCCTTCTCTTCTCTCGGCTCCCGTTTGGCGTGACGCGTGTATGGTAAAAAAAATTAGGAAAACCCAGCTCAGGCATTTGCCGCATCCTCCTCCCTCCCCCCCCCCCCCAAAGTGCAAATGAAGTAGCGCGTTCACCGCTGGCGCCTTTAGGTTGGGAAAATATAACTCGGCAAAACGATATGTCCGCATGTCACTGCCTGCCACTGCTGCCCGTCAGGGTGGCGGGGCAATACCGACGGAGGGGAAGGGGTTTGGGGGAGGGTGCGTGGGTGTGAGCGAGCGAGTCGAAAGCGTCTGGGTCCTGCCCTGGCAGGTTTGCCGGGCTTAAAGTAGCCGCCGTGTGTGGAAGGAAAAACCCCCCAAGCGGTGTCCCCCTGTCCCGCCTACCCCCCTGAACCCAGCTCCCTTCAACAGGGGGGTGGCGGGCTGCTGGGGTGTCATACGGCTAAGAAATACCCGTCCACGAATGTGTATGCGTAATTGTCTGTGTTTGTGCGTGTTGAACACCTGTCACTGAGCGTGCGTGCCATTGAACGCCTTCACAAAGAAAATATACCTTGTTGCCGGGGGAAGCACCACACCCATGCACCCACCAGACCGCCACAGAGCCGTCAGAAGAACCGGAAAGCCCTGTGCCCCTCCGCACAGCCGCACTGAGCTGCAGGGCTGCATGGGTGTGGTGACAGCTCCGGACAAAGGAAGGCAAACCAAAGAGCGAAGCTTCGTGCGGTGTGGTGGCTGGTGATACACGTTGCAAAGGCTTCAAACGAACAGTACGGGAACCGACCTGGAGGTTGGTGTGAATGTGTTGTGCGGTAGGGAAGAACTGAAGTGTGAAAGCGCACCGAGTGTCGGGGTGCGTGTGTGTGTGTGTGTGCCAACAGGCAGCAAAGAGCAGTGCTCGGCGTGTCCCACATTCCGGCAGAAAAAATATATTCACGCATATGCGTGTGCTGCCGAGATTGCATCAAGGCAAGCAGCGCAGGTGCTCTGGCGTGTTCTGTACTACCGCAAGATAGGCTATCATAGCAATGTATCCACGTGCGTGTCGAAGCAGAGCAGAGCAGGGGCGGTCGCCTCAGAGCCATATCAGTGCGCCCTACACTTTAAAAAAAGCGACAGAGGCCGGCCGGACATGACACAAAAACGGAAGGCGTCTTCAGAAGGGGCTGTCAGGAGCAGCGCCCAAAAAAAAAATACCCGTTCAAAAGATAAATCCGACACATTTTGCCATTGGATGTGTTTTGATGCGTTTTTTTGACCTCGCAAGACGGCATCCATGGCCTTTGTCTTGGCCTGGGTGTTCCTGGGTGGGGGTTGGGGGTACAGGGTAGTGGGGTGGGCCAGTGGGGAGTGGAGTGTCCGATTTTTTTTGTATTATTTTTTCGAAGCTTTTTGTTTCGAAGATTGTTTCGAAAAAAACATCTCGTGAAGGGGGGGCGTGTGGAGATCACATCAAGAGCAAGTGCTCGGTGTGTGTCCACACTACTATAAAAAGATTCACGTGTGGGTGTCCAACGCGGCGGGGGGGTACGGGGGGAGGAGCGCCGGGGGAGAAAAACGGATCTCTGTTGTTAAGCTGCGCGATTGTTTGCCCATTGTTTTTTTTGACCTACTGGCTGCTGCGGGAGGGGGGGGGGGGGTAGGGGGGGTCAAATGCCACCCTTTTACGTGGACAAACACGATTTTTCAAAAAACCGGCGCAGAGGCCCCAAAGCCCCCGTAAACCCTCCAAACCCCCCCAGATCGGTCCGGAAACCCATCGAACCCCACTTTTCCACCATTCCGGGCACCTCAGGTGCCCGAATTGGGGTACCTAAATTGTGTGCCACCGTTTGGTACCGGACAGTGCCACTGTGTGGGAGGTTGGAAAAGAAAATGCCCCAACACACCACATCTGAGGGTTGCAATGCATGTTGCTTGCCAACCACGTCATCCGGTGGGTGTCAGGCGCTATGTAGGTGGCATTAGCCAGGTCTTCGATGAGTTCTGGCTTGTATATGTACCTCCCTGCCACCATGCACCGGGAGGCTGCCTGTAGGTACGGAACAAGTCCAGATGGTCGTGTGATTCCTGTGCAGCAGTGCTCCACAACCGGGATGTGTTGACAACGACTGTTGCAACACGAGCTGTACATTCCGGGAACACACGAAGTGCGCTGTCGTGGTACCCATTGTGCCAGAATTGGTAGTTGCTGCGGTCTACTTTGCCTGGCCCAAGAGCACTGGTACTGAACGGTGCAATATGCGTGGCGAGGTGAATGCAACGGAAGGGCGCAAAGTCAATACAGCTCTCGGATGGCGGGTGGTGGTGCCACTAGTGTGTGACGTTCACTCGAGGATACAACGCATCACAATGAATCAGCAACCGTGGACCGAGTACAATACGCTCTCTGTGGCTGGTGTGGGGGACAAAGGCAGTGCCTGTGCCGCAGGCAGGGAGGTACATATACAAGCCAGAACACATCGAAGACCTGGCTCATGCCACCTACATAGCGCCTGACACCCACCGGATGACGTGGTTGGCAAGCAACATGCATTGCAACCCTCAGATGTGGTGTGTTGGGGCATTTTCTTTTCCAACCTCCCACACAGTGGCACTGTCCGGTACCAAACGGTGGCACAAAATTTAGGTACCCCAATTCGGGCACCTGAGGTGCCCGGAATGGTGGAAAAGTGGGGTTCGATGGGTTTCCGGACCGATCTGGGGGGGTTTGGAGGGTTTACGGGGGCTTTGGGGCCTCTGCGCCGGTTTTTTGAAAAATCGTGTTTGTCACCCCCATTTGACCCCCCCTAGGGGGGGGGGGAGGGAGTTCTCGAAGTGTTCCTGCAGCTCTTCAGGATTCCCCGGATTTCAGCGCACAAACAACAGTCCCGGTATCCCTCCCCCTCACCCCTCCGAAAAAGCTTCGACACCACCCCCTTTTGAGACTTTCCAGGTCCCCTCCCCGCACTACCATTCTTTTTTTTGAGAGTTGTGCAACAACGCAGGAAACTGTGCCAGTGCAGATCCTTGCAGAACTTCCCACACACTTCATGACAGGCGTGTGGGGTGTTCTCGCGATCGACGATGATGATTTTTTGGGACATCCTTTCTTCGGAGTGACAAGAAAACGAAACAAAAAAAGAGACAAAAAAACTCCCCCAGGCAGCACACACACCCACACACGCCAGGGGGGCGTGTGTGTCCTGTGCGTCTGCGCGTTTTCCCTGTGTATGTCCTGAATCGACCACAAAGACAGCCCGGGGCAGCACCCCCCCCCCCCCCTCTCCCCCTCTCCCCCACTCCACTCCCCTCCTCCTCATCGGCTTCAGCAAACTGCCTGCACATCTGCCATCTGTCAGGTATAGCCCTGCCATGCCCATGCCCCTCACCCTCCTCAGATTTATCACACGGTGGACTCCCGCACGTCAGGGTAGACCCCGACTCGCGAGGAAGGCGCTGGGGGAAACTTGCCTCTTTTTCTTTGGGGTGTTCTGCGTCCGAAGAACACAAACTGTCGTTGCTACCTTCCTCTCTTGAGATTCCTCTCGGTTGTATTAGTATTTTTTTGCACCCTCTGGCTCGAGTTTCTCACTCTCTCGGCAACCAAATCTCTCCCCACCTCACCCACCCCCACCCACCCTTTCACTCTACCTCCTTCACACAACACAGGACCTCCACCCCCCCTGCCGCCACCCACCCACCCACCCACCCCACACCCCCTCCACCAATGGCCTACCTCGTCCTCAGCGAAGACGCTGCGTCTGTCTTGGGGGGAATCCCCGGGCCTGTCCAGGAGGAGGTACGCAAGCTCGCTGCGGAGAAGCTCGCCCTTCTCACCATCCCCAGGGTGCGTCTCTACGCAGCACGGAGGCGGCGGCAGAGGCGTCACGCGGCGGAGCGGGCAGAGGCGGGGGCGCTCCACACGCTGCAGCAGGCTGCGGAGAAGTCGACCCTCTTGCGCCACTGGACTGCGGGGGAGCTGGCGGAGATCGATGCGGCGGAGACGGGGGCTACCTCGTGCCGGACCGACGCGGGGGAGGTGCTGACCTACGAAGGGGACACCCATTCAACCGGCGTGTGGGCGCTCCTCTCGGGCACCGTGCAGTGCGTCAAGCGGCGGCCCAACGTGAAGCACCACCGCGATACCGACCTGCTGCAGACGCTCTCTGCCCCACACGTTATAGGGATGTGCTGCGCCATGACGGGGCGCCCGCGATCCGCAAGCGTGATATGCGCAACCGCCTGCGAGTGGCGCGTGCTGCACCGCTCTGCCGTGAGTGCCAGCTACGCGCGGCTCCCTGCCGACCGGCAGAACCTCCTTCAAGAGGCGCTGGCGCGCCGCCTCGGCACCGCAAAGGCGTCCCTGAAGGAGGAGCTGGCTGCGGTGCGCCGCTACCTCTCGTGGTGTCAGGCATTCAGCGTTGTGAAGGCGTCCACCCTGCGTGCCCTGGTTGCGCAGTTCCACCGCGTGGCCTACCCCGCAGGCGCGGCTGTGGCTGTCGGGGGCGAGCCGTGCCACGCGCTGATGGTGCTGTCGCGGGGCGAGATGTCGGTCACCCTGTGTGCCACCGGGGCCCGCTCTGTGTACCGCGTGGGGGATGTGCTGGGGTCGACCTGCCTGGCGAACCACCAGTGGCACGTCAACGTCACGGCGGTGCAGGCGTGTGAGGTGTGGTCCATCACGCGGGGCCATCTGAAGCGGACCGCAGAGAGGCTCCGCGTAAGGGAGCAGCTTGTCTTTGCGGCGACGCTTCTGCTGACGCGGTCGGACCGTTCGGTGCAGGTGTCGGATTTCACTGCGCCGCAGTGCCCGCAGTCGGAGGCTGCAGTGCATGTTCTGCAGACGCATGGCTTCACGGAGCTGGGTTATGGCGATGCGCTGTTCGCCCACGACAGGTGGCTGTCGACAGAGATGCAGTGCCGGCGCCGCATCCTGCGTGATGCGTTTAACAGCCTGAAGCGGCATGCGGTGGTGGACGTGCAGACGATACGAAAAATCAAGGCGATGCAGCGCGGCGCATCCCCTTCGATCTGCGGCACGGACAGCGTGCAGTTTTCGAGGTCTCCCCATCCCTGTGTGGCGCCCCGTGCCCTGCCGCCGTTGGTGCGGACAGCAGTGCCAGTGGTGGAGGGTGGTGGTGGTGGTGGCACCCCGTTCAACGATTCGTCGTGGAATGTTGTGGCGCTGCGGGAGAAGGCGCGCACCGCGTTCAGCGAGCTTGTGTCGCAGGCGGCCTGCGATGCATTTATTTGCATCGCCAACAAACAGCCACCCTCTGCCCGCCGTGCGGTGCTGTGATGGGGTGTGGGAGGGTGTGTGTGTGCTTGGCGTGTGTGTCCCGATGCCCACCAAGGCAAGCTGCTTCCAGCAGTGTCACAATCTTTTTGTTTGGCTTTGGTGTCCTGACTTGTAGAGCGGTGCCCATGCACCCGCCTTTCATGGCCAGTGCTTCTGTTTTCCGCCGGCGGCTGCATGCGAACCAAGCAGACGGTGCAACCCCATTGCCATGGGAGCGCTATCTGGGCGTCTGCACTCCAATCCACCTGCCCTTAACTGCAGGGCGACGGGGAGATGGAACTCGCGGCGATGTACAGCAGGAGGTAGTGTCAGCGACACCAGGGTGCAGCCGCGCCTGGCATTGAACTTGTGGTTGGACTTTCTGCGTTTCCCGCATCCCCATCCCGTTTACTGTTTACCTCAACAGGGCCCCCCTGCCAGGGCCAAGAAGATATCGGGAAGGGGGGGGGGGGGGCAACAAAATGCAAACCCTATCGCACCACCCCCTCGATCGAGCTGTGTCTGGATAGTTGTCTGATGTCTTGCAGCGGCAAACCCTTCCTCAAGGAATGCGGTGTCAGGGTCCGGTCGATTCTCTTTGCTGCCGCCGCGATCGCTGCGTAGGTGACTGTCATCGGAGTAGCTTTTCTGCGTGTCTTCAGTGTCGCTGAACATCTTGTAGGTGTTGTGTGGAAGGCGTAGATCGTGTCCATCTCACCGCAACCTTCCCGCTGCCCAGCAGACGCATGTCTGCCGCGTCCAGGCGCAGCACATCCGAAGTGTGGGCCTCCCAAATCCACCGGATGCCCAGCGCGATCTTCACCACCTCCCTTGTCTCTTGTCTTATTGCCTCATGCGCCTGGTGTAGGGGAGCTGGCACCGCATGCTTCGTTGGCTTCAGCGCCCCCGCGTCTCTTAGCCCCCGGCAGAAGTCCCGCAGGATGCTGCTGCCCTCGAGGGCTATCCCCGAGAAACGCCGCAGCCCCGCAACGAGGTTGTGGGTGTACTGCAGGGCAGACCGTGTCGACAGCCCCTCCGCCTGCAGGTGCGCCGCCCACACCACTCCCTCGTCGTGCGACCTCACGGGCTTGGTCTCCTGCCAAGTGTATACCAATTATCTGTACCTTTCCACTGCCCTCCGGAGCGCCGCCAGTAGCTCGGCGCGAGGACGTCCTCCAAAATGCTGCTCCAGAGTGCTGCGCATGGTCCCCCTTTTCTGGGGTCAGAGAGGCTTGGTCTTTCTTGGGGCGCCCCTTCCGCCTCTCGCTCCCTCCCGCAGCCAAGCCTTGCGTTAGGGTCGGGGAGGGTAGGGTGGGGAGTCAGGGCTTCTTGGACCCATTTGAGCCCTTTCCCTTTTCCGCTCGCGTCCCGTCGGCCCTGTCCTGGGGGTACTCGTACGGCTCGTACCTGTTTGTCAGCCAGAACCCCCTGGTCCTCTGCCTTCTGCCGCCGCGCCCAGTCGACTGTGTCGTTTGCAAGCTTGATATGTGTTGTCTCTGAGAAGTCTCCCCATCTTCACGGAGGTTGCCTTGGTCTCATAGTGCTCCCGAGCGAGCTCCCCCCATCGGTGTGATGCCTGCCAACCGGACACAGCAAACGCGTGCACCCGCGCTCAACAGGAAGTAGCCCGGATCTGCCTTATGTGCAGTTGCTGGGCAGGGTGTCTCTCTTATTATAGCGGAAGGAGTACGATTTCACACACATATACGATATTCGAGCAGAAAGTGCCACCCAGTTGTACAAACCGTGACCTGCACCCACACCCCTTCGTCAGGCGAGTGGGGGTTTGGCGGTGTGTGGATCGTTCGAATCGTTCAACTTTTCACCGTGCGGAGGATTCTCGAACACACCACACGCCCAGCAGGCTGTGTCCTCAGGGGCACCCTGTGTTCGAAGCACCACACCCCATTGGCATTGGAACACCGTGCTGCTGTGGGGGGGGAGAGGCGCCATGGAGGTGACGGTGCGACATGTCCGCACCGGGCACAGCTGTGTCGTCGGTGTTCCGGATGGGGGGACCGTGCTCAGCTTGAAGGCGGATGCGGTGAAGGCGATGTTCGAGCGTTCCACCAACGCAGACGACGAGGCTGCAGCAGTCGTGGCACGCATCGAAGGATGTGACGAGGACCTGGACGATGCAGATTGCGTTGCCGATACAGGTCTGGAGTCTGGCGATGGCGTGCAGATGGTGCCGCGCTGGCCGCACGTCAAGGGGCCATCAGTTTACAACAATGGGCATGGCAGCGAGATAGAGTGCATTACACTGTCGAGGTGCGGCACACGATGTGCGGTGGGTTACGCCGGAGGCCGCATCACCGTGTTTGACACCAGGACTGCTGATTTCGTTGCAGACCTCACACAGGAGGAGGTGGCAGCTGGCGGTTCCCCACAGGCGACGGTTATTCTCAACACTGCCTTCTCAGTCTGTGGCACGTGGCTGGCAACGTGCTCAAACGACTCGACCATCTGCGTGTGGCTGACAGCAACGTGGGAGCAGAGGTGGTGTCTCGAGGCGCATGACGCAGACGTGTGGAGCGCAGCGTGGACACACTGCGGACGTCTCGTGTCGGGTGACAGTCATGGGAATGTGTATGTGTGGGACCTGGAGGGTGCGCCAAGCGCCACCGCGCTAGGGAGAATGTGCGTCGTGGAGGGGTTCGGGGAAACTATAAACGGGATTGCGGTGTCAGCCACGAGGATCTTCACAGCTTCGGATGACACCTTCATCCAGGTGTATGACGTCAGCACCCTCGCCCACACCCGTACCCTGAGCGGTGACGGAGGGGGCGTGCGCCACATCGCCCTGACCAACAGCGAGGACCACCTGGTGTCGTGCTCTTCTTATCACTTCCTGGGAGTGTGGAGCACAGCCACTCTCAGCATTGTCCGCAGTGTGTATGTGTCAGCTGCACCTTACCTGCTTGCCTTGTCGCAGGCGGGCGATGTTTTAGCAGTGTCTTTTGGGAAGCACACCAAGTTGCTAAAATGCAGCACCTTGCGGTGCGTCGGCCAAGTGGCATCAGAGTCTCTCGCTGTTGCACTGAGCCCCTGTGGGAGGTGGGTCTTCACGTCAGGAGGGTCATCTGTTGCTGTGGGTGCTGTGTGTGACGTTCCCTCTGAGAGTGTTCTTTAGTTTGGGGTTCCTCTGTGGCAGCCAATCCTATAGTTTCTTGCGCCACCCCCCCGAGTGCCCCGTTGTGACAGCACGAAAGTGTTCTGTTTCTGTTCAGAAGAGACTTTCCATCAGTCACTGACGACGACATGAGTTTTATTCTTGAGAGTTGTGCAACAACGCAGGAAACTGTGCCAGTGCAGATCCTTGCAGAACTTCCCACACGCTTCATGACAGGCGCGTGGGATGTTCTCGCGATCGACGATACTGTGTTTCTTCTCTGCGTGGCAGTATTCCTTTTTGTTGTGCGTCTCTGGACATCTTGGTGGGGGCTTCGCTCAGAAGTGCAGTCAAATGGCTTGCCTCGCAGGCCATCATCGTTGGCGAACTCACACGGTTTGACACATAGCCAACCCACCTGTTCTCTCTTTCTTGCTTTCCATTTCTTGGTCAGGTGACAATATGGCAGGGTCATGACTGCACGCTTCCGGGATTCAGCCTGGAAGTTCGGGAGCGGTGCGTGTGGTGCTCAGATTCAGACCTGGGACCCAGAGTACGAGCCCCTGCCCCCAGCCCGGTGCCGCTCCCCTGCCCCAGGATCCCTTGCCTGTCACAGATACGTGTGCGTGGGAGGAAGCGACCTCACACAGCTGCAACAAATCATGTTCCCTACACAGTCCCATGCCTGCTGGAGCTACCCCTCTCAGCGATGTGGCACTGCAAGGAGCTGCGTGCCGAGGCGTCGGGGATGGGGTACGCCGTGACGCTCCCTCCTGCCGTGCCGGTGTTGCCACCTGTCGGGACCCCACCCTCGGTTTGGAAAACCGAGGGTGGGGTCCCGACAGGTGGCGGAATCGAACCACCACCTACGGTTTTCGCGCCCGCACCCGCAGGCCCCATGCGACAGCACCTGGCGGATAAATCCATAATCGGGCGCGGTGGCAAACCCCAGCACATCTCCCGACGGCGTTCCCCCGAGGGGATCCTCGCCCACAGGGGGTCGCCTCGAAGGGAGGGCGTTTTGTGTGGCGGCATGAGGTGGTGCAGAGGGGCAACCCTCTAGAGTGCACCACACAGCGATGTGTTTCCTGCTGGATGGCGTGCGAAGCAGGTCCTGCACGTGGTGCACGCGGGATCAGCTGATCGTCGCGGTACTTCTTTTGCTTCGCGAGCCAGGGTATAGCCGTTGTGTTGCAGTACACTTGCTGACGAGACCGATGCATGGCAGAGAGTCGAACGTGTCCGAGGCAATGGTCACCGGGTCAGGAGTTTTGATAGGTGCGGTCTCTGCACCCTGCGACAGCGTCTGTACGGCTTGCGCATTCTCTGCGGCCGACATTTTTTTTGGCAGCGACGAGGCAGGTGGTGTCGGCACCGCTGCGGCAGATAATGGCGCTGATGCTGGTTCCCTCAATTGCTTCTTTGCAATCTTCTCCCGCAAGATCTTCATCGTTGGTGCCGTCTCCTTCTTCAGGATGCCTTCAGCGATCGCGAGTTTCACCACCGCTGGTTTGTCCCTCGCCTTCTTCACTCCGGCAAGGATCGCCTTCATCTTTGCCTTCTCGTGTTTAATATTTTTGACGGTATACCGTCGGGACCATTCATGGCGCCAAACACGTGCCTGATGAGTGGTTGCGATGGGTGTGGGATGGGATCACACCACACATCCGCAGGTTGCACACATTCAGCCGACACACACGATGCGACAGCATGTACGCAGCCTGCTGTGCCTGCTGGTGGCGGGTGTTGCATGCGGCGACACACCAGACTCCGACATCATGGATGGCGACATCTTGGTGCCGCGTGCACGGCGCAAGGCGGATATTCAGGGCAGTACGCGAATCCATGTCACTCTGTGGCCAGGCGGGGTCGTGCGTACGTTAAGACAAGGATCCGTGGATTGAAGGCAGCACTACCGGTATCGGGGCAGACCTCAGCGATGCAACTGGTATGACCCTGCAGTTGGACTGCAGTCTCCTCACCGCCCTGCACGAGTTTGGGCACGCAGTGGGGCTGCTCCACGAATCCGAGCGCAGGGATCGGGACGAGTATGTACGTACGGGAATATACAAGGATATGTCTTCGAAGGGGCTCGGCCCATTCGACTACACATCCGTCATGCAGCACGACCCAACTTGGAGGATTGTGTCACCGTACCCTATCGGGGAGAAGTCCGAGCTGAGCCACGGAGACATATCTGCCATTGACTTCATGTACAACGGGTGCTCCGAGTCGTACACCGCACCCACGTGCATCGCTTCCGTGCGGATGGGGGAGACGCACGTGATCCCGCACTCGCGGGAGTGGTTACTGTCGTTTACCGCGAAGTACGCAACGCCGGTGTCTGTGGCACACACGGGCGACGTGCCTGGGGAGTGTCGTATAGCACTATTGTGGCGGAGAAGCAGGACCCGAATGTGCGTTTCGTGGAGGTGCGCTTCACTCCTGCCACTGCACATGCGGGCAAGACGTACACCGTCAGCGCCACCGTGTGCGGTGCAGGTGCGGGTAGCAAACCCCGACACGATGTGCTTCGGGCTGGCGGCTTCGGACCCTGGTGTGTGCAGCGGGCGCGGGACGTGCACCACAAACACACCCTACCCGTGCGTGTGCCACGAGGGGTACGGCGGGGCGGACTGCAGCGGGTCTGCGAACTGCCCCTCGAACAGGGCCTTCGCCTTCGACGATATCCTGGCGACGTGGCGGGGCTCGTCGATCGCAGCAGCTGTGACGACCGACTTCAAAACTGCAGGCTGGAGCAGCCTGCAGGTGGGCCGGGTAGACCCACCTGGACAGGGTGCGGCGCACACTGACCTCAGGCAGGTCTATCAGCCCAGCCGCATCACCTTCCACATGGCAGCCATGAGGGGGCGTGAGCCAATGCTGAGCTTCGCCCGGAGTGAAAACGATTTGGATGAGAGGGATTGCTGCTTCTTCGTCACCAGGAATGGGGAAATGTGGTCATTCAATGATAAGAACACCGATGTCGAGTTCAAGCCAGACGTGTTCTACTCTGTGATGCTGGATGTCGACTGGGTGAGGCAGCAGGTGACACTGACGGTGAACGGGGAGGTGGTGGGGACATCGTCATTCGCGAATGATTGCAGTTCGGGCATTCAGGCCCTCGGGTATTATGGTGGTGGGTGGTTGGATGAGGTCAAGCTGTTGTGTACAGAAGAGGAAGCCCAGCCGATGTGCTTCGGGCTGCCGGCATCGGACCTTGGTGTGTGCAGCGGGCACGGGGAGTGCACCACAAACCTGGTCACACCGTGTGTGTGCGATGCGGGGTACCATGGGCTGGACTGCAGCATGTTTCCGAACTGTCCCTCAAGCATGGCCTTCACATTCGACCAGGGCCTGGGCATGTGGATCTCGCAGTCCGTGTCTGGCGTGACGACCGAAGAGTCTGCTGCCGGCGGACGCAGCCTGCAGGTGGGCGAGGTGGGCTCGTCTGTACAGGGAGTGGCGTACGTCCACCTGACGCAGGCGTATCACCCCAGACGCATCACCTTCTACATGGCAGCGAGGGGGGGACACGCATTACCGCCCTTTTTGCTGATTTTCCGCAGTAATATCGCCGACCCGGATGACTGCTTCCGCATCTCTCGCGACGGGGGACTGTGGTCACTCAATGGGGCGAAGGCCGATGTTCCCTTCGAGCCAGACGTGTTCCACTTTGTGGAGCTGGGTGTGGACTGGGTGAGGCAGGAGGCGACGCTGACGGTGAACGGGGAGGTGGTGGCGACCTCTTCGTTTCTGAAGGACTGCGGCGTGGGTATGAGGCTCATGGCGTTCGGCGGCAGTGGGTGGTTGGATGAGGTTAACCTGTTGTGCAAAGAGGGCGAGTTGACGTGCTTCGGGCTGGCGGCTTCGGACCCTGGCGTGTGCAGCGGGCACGGGAAGTGCACCGCAAACCCAGACTCACCGTGTGTGTGTGATGCGGGATATGGCGAGCTGGACTGCAGGATGTTGCGAGGACCCGAGACGATCTTCACCTTCACCTTCGAACAGGACATGGGGACGTGGGTACCGCAGTTCATGTCTGGCGTTGTGACCGGCTTCAGCGCTGCGGGCGGGCGCAGCCTGCGGGTGGGCAAGGTGGGCTCGCATGACGTAGGCGTGTCGCACGTCACCCTGCAGGAGGCGTCTCGTCCCAGGTACATCACGCTGCGCATGGCACCCATGGCGGGCAGCGTGCCAACCTTCCTGTCGTTCCGCGATGCCGAAGACCGCAACAAAGACTGCTTTTACCTCGGCCGCCGCTTGGATACGTGGTCTGTGAATGGTGTGAAGGAGTTCGACTTCAATCCAGGCGTGTTCCACCTTGTGGAGCTGGATGTGGACTGGGTGGGGAAGCAGGTGACGTTGACGGTGGACCGGCAGGTGGTGGGGACGTCGGGGTTCCATTCCGATTGCATTACGGGGATGGGGACGATGGCGCTATTTGGTGGTGCGTGGCTGGATGAGGTTCAAATGTGGTCCGTGAAGCCGCTCTAAACAGACAGCCAGTCGACCGTAGCGCACACGCCTGTGGCTATCCGATGCCGTGCTGCCCCGACCCCCTCTGTGTTCCATTGGTGGATGCAGTCAACAGTTGGTCTTTTCATAACCTTCACCGGCACCCAGTACGCACCCCTGAAGAGGGTGCAACTGGCAGATGCTGTTCTCGCTTTCCCTCCTCCCTCCCCACTGCACCCGACCCATCGTCTGCCCCACGTGTGCACCATAGCTGCCGTCGGATGCGCTGTGCGTCAGCCACGACTGAGTCAGACACGACTGTTGAGCCTGCTCCACCCCAACAGTCACTGGCTTGGTTTCGGTGATGCGCAGCTGTGTCCGGCCCAACACCAACCAGGTGCCTGCTTTGCGGGTGGTGCCGTATTTGCAGAGCCGCATCTCACCTCATCACAGGTCGAGGTGTGTGCGTTTCACCACCTACACTCCGCGCCCCAACGTGCAGGTGACCAGAAGGGGGGAAGAAACAGTCAGCGCCCCAATGCAGAGAAGGGCAATGCAGACTTCCGAAGTGAGAACACGATGCAGATGCAGATGCCCTCCACGGCAGCCCACCACCCCCCGTTCCGGAGTCTCGGCTGCTGCCTGCAGTTTCATTGCAAACGTGTCTCCTTTCTGTGCCTGCCTCTTGTCCACAGTCCCGCCAGGTCGGGGTCAGCCTGTTGGGAGGACGGGCGGAAATAGCAATCAACGTGCAAGACCCTCTCCCCAGCCACAAGCGTGAGGTGGTGCTGGCGGCTGTGCGTGCCGACCCAGTCGCCTTCAACTATGTGTCTGCCCCGCTGCTGTGGAACGGGATGAATTCCGCAGGTCTTGCTCTTTGCGCAATATCCCTGTGCACAACCACTGCTGCACGCACCGCCCCACAGATCTCTTTTCCTGCACCGGTAGCACAATGAGGGTGCTGTGTGTTGCGCTGCTCGTGGCCTCGGCCACAGCGTTGTCTCCACCAGCAGCGGCGCTGGAGGAGCTGCTGGAGCTGAGGAATGACCCAGGGTTCCCGCACAACGTCAATGAGGCGCTGCGCCTGGACAACTTCACGATCAGCCTTCTGCAGTATTCAGTTGGCTCGTTTGCAGCATGGCCCCCGAAGATGGTGTCGCAGTTCGTGGTGCCGCCCAGCGTGGCCTCCCCTCTGCCGGGAATGACTGCCGGATCATTCGTTGATGTGACGATCCCGCTGCTTGACGAGACGTTCCCCAGCATGACAAGCGAGGAGGTGGCTGCACTGCAAGCTAGTACTGCCGAGGAGTCGTACCCCCACGGCAGCTGGCTGTGCGGGACGTGGTACGAGGGTGAGGACGCACAGGCAAGCATCGACGCTCTGTTGGTGGGGGCGAGGAACCCCGGCCGTGTGCTGGTGCCATACGGCCCAGAGCGCTACACCAACGAGGGACTGTCGGTGACTGTGTTCCACGAGATGGGGCAGCACCGTGTGGAGAAGGTGCGTGCCGGGGACGCACACGCAGAGGGTGCCACGTACGCAGTGTACCTTGGGTTCGCCGCCACCTTCGAGGTGCGGCCTGGGTTCGCACGCTACGGGGCGGATGCCTACTTCAACGCAGACGGGGAGGTGACGCACATCCGCCGCCTGGGCAAGACGTACTACCCCTCGCAGCCCGGGTGGGCCAAGCACACGCTGACGGACGTGACACTGCGGGAGTGCAGGGAGCTGGGCGGGTGGTGCAAGTGCTGGTCGCTGTGCGAGTGCCGCGTGCCTGCCAAGGTCGGGTTCAGCCACGCCCGCATGGCCTTCCTGGGGACGCTCCTTGCTGTCGTCACAGTCATTGACCATGTGGCGTGGGGCCACTTCAGTCTGGCTAATGCGCTGGTGACATCAAACGTGCAGGAGCTGGACATCCACCACCCGCTGCGCAGGCTCATGCACCCGCACACGTTCCGCACAGCGTCCGTCAACCTCAATGCTGTGGGAAATTTCATTGCCAACCTGGGTGCCATGGAGCGCATGACCTCGCTGTCGTCGATTGGTGTGAAGCAGGCTTGGGACTACGGCGTGGCAAGCGACCAGATGATGCGGTTCATGACACCGCCGCAGCGCTTTGCTGCACAGGGCTTCACTGCGTCGGACAAGGTGCAGCTGCCTCTGCACGAGGATGGGCTGGCCTTTTACGCTGTGGTGAAGGAGCACGTGCACAACTTCACGTCCCTGCACTTCCCTGGGGACACGTGCGGTGCGGACGAAGGCGTGCGGAAGTGGGTGGCACGTGCCAACTCGGTGCTGCCGAACCACGACCTGCCGACGGGCGACGCTATCACGTGCAGCAACCTGGAAGACATCCTGGCGTCCTTCATCTACACCACGACGGCTGAGCACACGCACGTTGGGGTGGTGAACGCTATTATCCAAGACCCGTGCCACGCTCCAATGGCCTGGCGGGAGGGCGAGCTGTGCGGCACCCCCAGGACAGCGACACTTGCGCGCGCCTTTGTCGAGCTCACGGGCCTGGGGATGCCTCTGCTGATGGACGACTACACCCACCTGTTCCCTGCTGAGGCTGACAAGCAGCAGTGGCGCCACTTCCAGGCAGAGCTGCAGAAGTTCCAAGCCAGTTTGTTGGCAAAGAACCAGCAGCGCACACGCCCCTTCCGCAGCTTCGATCTCTCTGTTGTGGAGGTGTCGACTGGGATCTGAGGAACGATCCAATGCCACAAATGGCCACACAGTGCCGAAGTGAACATCCCCACGACGAAATGGTACGGTTGTGATCATTAGAGCCCGAAAATGCATGCCACTTTTGGAGCCCCGCCTGTTCACCACGGTTTCACCGCCACGCGATCCTTTGCTAAAGCTTCGTGTAGGCCTTGAGAGCAGAGTACCTCGCCCCCCCCCCCCCCAAACGCTACTCATAGATTGCCCAAGTCTACCATCATCCAGAGCGCTGAGGACGTTGGCCATTGGCCAACGGGCAGTGCCATGTGTATTATTTGACCTAGTTACGAGCGGCGAAGCGTAGCGAAGTCGCGAAGTAACGAAGGATTTTGTACGACTTGAAGATTTAGGGTCAGCACTCCCTCCCTGCCACCTCACACGGGCCCACGCACAGCCCTCCATGCTGCGAGTGCCATTTCACACACTCCTCTTTTCGATCTTTCCACCCCACCTCTCCGGGTCTCGCCAGCCCTGGGCTTCGTTCTCCCCGGCTCTCTGCGGCCAGAGTGGGCGCGAAGAGTATGCGGCGCAACAGGTGTCACACTGTGCGGGGTTTCATTCTGTTGGGGATGTCCCGTCCAGACCACACTGTGTTAACATTTCATCATCCCCCCTCCCCCCCGCTGCACGACGCATGCACGCGCGAATCACTTTTGAGAGTTCGGCGTGGCCACCTGGGGGGGCAAAACTTTCTGTGCCACTGCTGGATCTTGCGACCCCACTCGGAATGCTTCAACAAGACTGCGGGAGTGGTCCACAAAGGGTGGGGGGGGGCGGGCGGGCAAGAAGTTGATCTGCGTTCCAACGTAACAATTGGAGGTCGTGATTGGTTTTGATGTCACGATTAGCTGTCACTTCACGATCCCAGCGGGAGGTCACGGAGAGCATTCCCCCCCCCCCCCTCCCACGCATGGCTTTCGCGTAGACGGGGTGTGATCGCATTTTGATTCTGCTAACCCTTATCTGCACGCAACGCTTCCCGATGTGAGGGGTTGGAGGTGTGTGGAAGGGTCGGCACATTCAACGATGTGCTCACCTTCGTGGTGGAAACTGAAGTGCCATAACCCTTGTGCGCCACATCTCTGCTCTCTCAAGGTAGGTTGCCACGCGTTTTAACTGTGATGGTGCAACAATTCACTGGACTCATCGCACCGCGCATATCCGACAAGAATACGGGTAGCACATTGTTCTGCCGTATCGGGTGACAGGCTGGTGGTCGTCGACCAAAAAGCCCTCTCAAAGCTGGTGGTGTGGTCGAAGCCCTCGATCACTACACCCGTGGGGGACCCGTTGAACTGTGCCGACACTGTCCCCGGAAAGAAGTCAAAACCCAAGCCCAACCACCCCCCCACCCCGCTCCAAAACCCAAACCCGTTCGTTCACGGCGCTGAAGTAACCACTGTTACAAGTGGTTTTACAAGTGGTTTACATGTAAAAATTTTTACATGTAAATTTACAAGTGGCACTTGTAAAATTACATGTGCCACTTGTAAATTTTACAAGTGGTACATGTAAAATTACATGTAAATGACATGTGCCACTTGTCATTTACGAGCTTTCCTGAACACTGGCGAGCCGTGTTGTTCCATTTGTTTATCCCCCGCGACCCCAGACCAGCACATGCCCTGCTGCACACACACACCCTCACTTACAAAAGGACCTTTGCACCTCCAACATGAGCAAGAGAACGGCCACCACAACACCGACGCGCAACAGCAAGCGGACGAAGAGCGGGGATCTGGGGAAGGAGGATGAGCGGCATGAAAGCCAGCTGCAGCAGCTTGTGGCCGTGTACACCACCAGGAAGACGGGGGAGGTGTTTAAACACTCGGTGTTGAAGGAGATGCTGCAGAAGGTGCTGGTGACCACCATCCCCCCCAAGAGTGGAGTGATAACAAAGGTGCTGAAACGCAAATACGATGCACTGGCTTCCTACAAGTCACTGAAGGATGTTTCCGGCGACCTGTACACGGTTCGGATCGAAGGAAACCGTAATATGGCCATCCACGGCATCGCGCTGAAGCCCTTCCCCACGCCAACGCAGAAGAAGTCGGAGGGTTTCGCGCGCCTCAAGCTGGTGGTGAAGGACCTGGACAGCATGGATATGGTCAAGATGTACAAGGCATCGGCACAAGCCTCCACATCCGAGACGCGTCCGAAGAATAAGGCAGTGGCGGCGGTGGCGGCGATGCAGCACGTCGTTGTGGGCGTGCACGACCAGGAGACCGGGCGCTACTATAGCGTCATCGTCGAGAATGGCTTCACCAAGCTGGTGACGGCGACGCTGGAAGGGGTGCAGGTCGCCTACACCTTCTACAGGGACCGTCCTTCGGACCAGTGTGAGCCAGGTGAATACAGCGGCTCGCTCGTTGTGCCGCCTCCGCATTTTGTGGATTCAAGCAGAAATCTGCAGGTCACGGTGCTGAGTGGGCTGACACGGATTGACGTGCCGATCACACCCCCTCCGACAAAGCAGGCCGCAACGACGGTCGGGTTCATACCCCCTCCTCGTAAAGCATGAAGCTCCCCTCCGGCTGATGACGCCCTCTCTGCTAGGGAACATGCGGGGGTGCCTCGAGTTTCTGCTGAGGGCTTTCCCCATCCGCTCGGGTCGCCCCCCACCAACAGTCATGGTCACGGGTGATGGCTACACACCCGGTAGCCTTCAAGGAAAGAGCAGGCAGCGACTGGCAATCGCATTGACGGACGGGATCACCGCGTCCCGCTTTCTGACAGTGTGTGACCGCCACAAGCCCCTGTTCTACGAATGGTGGATGCTCCATGCCTTGGGGCAGATTGTGGCAGTTCAGAAGGGGATCTTCACGAAGGGGCCTTGCTCCTTTTCCATCACCCAGTTCCGGCTTGGGGGTGACCACTTAGAGTTGTGGTCACTCTTCAAAGGTGTAGGTGGGACAGGGCATCGTTCTGCCTTCTGCCTTACAGGAATCGACGAGCGTTTGGAGTACCTGCATGACTGCCACCGCTGTAGTATCCAAGAGATGGATGCCGCAGGATTCACTTGTAGCATCGCTTCAAAATTCTCGAATCCTGTCTACACCGTGACGCCCCCCCTTCACGACACGAAAGGTGTCATGCGCCTCATTCTACGTACGCTGCCGGGATCAAAAGTGGTGGAGGAAACCATCCTTGGAAAAGTGGGAAAAAATTTCACTGGGAAGCACGCAAGAGAGATACTCGCTGCTTTGAAGGCCATCACCGTGGGGAATCAGCGGACATTGTGCTGCGCAATGCAATCACTGATCTTCTTCCGCTACCAAGACATACCAGTGCGATACTTCTCAACAGGTTCCTGCCGCAAAGAGTTTCTATTCGCTGTGATCAGCTATCATGTGCTGATCTTCTTGTTGGAGTGGGCAAATCCCGGGATCACTCGCTCGGCATATGCTCATTCTCTCGAACACTGGTTTGATGAGCAGGATGCGCACAGGGTCACCGTCTCCGACGAGCTCTTCGAACAGGGCAACGGTGAGCGCAAGAGGTGGACACGTGGGGGATCCCCGCAGACGATGGAGCGTGATCTGCAGATCTATGAACTGAAACAGAAACACTTGACGGATGAAAATACCGTGCGCAAAGTGCCTCCACTGACTCCTACCATCGGCGAGCGGCCCCAAATATTATCTTACGATTCCATGCGCCTGTGCAGGTGTGTGATCACTCACAATGATACGTGGCTCAAGGCTGCTCGTCAATTGGTGGTCCGCTTGGACAAACTTGGCCTCGGGTCACATGTGCGCCGCAGAGATGGTCACGGACAAACATTTCAGGCAGAACCCGGCAACAACGGCGATGTTTTCCTGGTTTGCATCTGTGACGAAGAACCCTGGGAGGTGACGGAGGTGACGCCCCCTGCACAAGGAACCACCGACGGGGAGGAGGCTGGTGATGGCGGCAACCTTGCGAGTGACGGCAATAGCGGCGAGGCTGGTGATGATGATGATGATGATGGCGACGAGACATCCGCCACAGAAGAGTATAGCTGCGTTGTTTGCCCTGACAAGAGCTTCGCGCGGGTTTACGGGCTCTACGCCCACTACGACGGACAGCACCGGCCGAGGGCGCAGTGTGAATGTCGAGTGTCTTGCCCCTTGTGTGAGAAAACGGTGTTCAGAAGTGGACTTAGCCAACACGCCCTCTACGTCCACCAGGATGAGCTGGACATCACGACCTGCCCTGTGTGTCTGCAGGAGTTTGCTTCACAAGAACTGAGGGATAGGCACATGTCGGACGAACACCCTGCAGTCTGAAAAAATGAGACTCGTCGTCGGCACAAAATACAATCAGTCCACTCGATCCGATCTCGACAGCTGTTGCATTGCACTCCCACCGTTTGCTGGTCATTTCTCCCCCCTCCTTGCCACTCCGCTTGCCAAAAAACCCCCCATCACAGTGTAGAGTATGAAGGAAACCGCGGAGATGACAAGTGGCACATGTCATTTACATGTAAAATTACAAGTACCACTTGTAAAAGTTACAAGTGGCACTTGTAACCATTTTTCACTTGTAATTTTACATGTAAAACCACTTGTAATGTAATTTACTTCAGCGCCGTGTTCCCTCCCCTGGTCAAAGGCGGCGCCACCTGCATAACGAGTGAAGGGTGGGCCCGCTCTGTGTACCATATCATCCTATCCTTTACTTCCTCCGATCAGAACAGGTTCAGGACCGTTTTCCCCAGGATAATATGTGGTGAAAATGGGACTGGCAGGTTCTTTCTTCTTGTTTTCTTTGTGCAAATCGTTCGGGGGTGGGTCTTTCGCTACGGTGATGAAAACGGCGTGTCTTGGTGCATCTCCCTCCTATTTATAGGAGGGAAATCGCTGAACTCTATCGAAATATCTCGCCGATACAGTGAAGGCCCTCAGGCGACCCTCCCCTGGGTGCCTGGCCCATTGGTGTGGTGGCCAGGGCACGTTTGGCTGTTTGCGATACGGACGCTTCCGTTCGCACAGCCGTGCTTGAGAGAAATACCCCAACAGAAACTGAACTTAAGTGTATCGAACACAGTCAGGCAACCCTCACGGGGTGCACCTCATCCGCTCCTCCTCCACCTCCTGGGGACAAGCCAAAAGGTGTGTTGTTGGCGGTCTCCCCTGTTTGGAGTTGCAGGGATATTTTTCTTTCACATTCTTACTAGTTCCGAGAGGCGGAGCGCCAGCGGAGTCGCGAAAGTAACGAGAGGAAAAACGTACGACTTGAAGCTTCATGGTTGGCACCCCTTTTCATGCCACTTCACAGGGCCTCAACACAGCCTTGAGACAGCGGGTGTGATGCTCAAAAAATCACTCCAGGATTTCTGCTTCTCACACAGCTTGCTGGACAGGGTGTCTCCCATGGAGCGAAAGGCGTACGGTGCTCCCCCGATCCGCAAAATCCGATATTTCGTTGCATGCCTCCTCCCTCCCAACCCGGCCTGCGTGTAGATTCTTCTAAAAAGATGTCTCGTGTATGTCGTGCGCAGGCTATCGATTGGCCTCTTCGCGCACATTGCAATTCACCAAACGGTGTCAACCAACGTATCGCAGTAGGGTGTAGGCCGGTTAGTGGTCCTGCGGGAAGGGGGTCTTCGCTCTGGAGCCAAAAAAAGGAATGGCTTGTTTTGGGGCACACCCCCTCACCCCCGCCTTCATTTTTTTGCCCAAACAAGCTTGCTTGTCACAGCGAAAGAGTCAGTGGGAGCGTACCCGCGCGCAGTGTGTTTTGAGAGAGCAACACAAAACCACTTAATCACAGCAACGCCCTTCACAGGGGCCACAACACACTGCCGCTCGTGCGCACAAACAAAACCCGGGCCCTTTTCATGAGGAGTTCGCCGATGGTGTCTCCTCTGCCGGGTGCGAGGGCTCCCTCCCTACACCCCGAGATTTTTGAATTGTTGTTTTGGGGGTCTTCGCTGGTCGTTATCCTTCGTCAATCTCCGTCGGCTTTCAGCTAATCCAACAGGAAATTCAGCAAAACGCACTGACGACCACCCCGTAGCGAAGACCCCCCTTTGTCTTTATAAAGAACCCCCCACCCCTTTCCTTTCGGAGGGGGGCCCGGAACTACGGAATAATAATGCAGGCATACTGCTTCCGACGCATGTCATCTTCACGATGAGGGGTTGTGCGAAAGGGAGAAGGTTGTGGCAACCTGCACACACCTCGGCCCTTTCCACCCATCCCCGGAGTGCCATACGCACTACACCCATGCCCGATTCCTTCTCCCCCTTGACCCTTTGGTGTTGCCCCCCCGTGCTGAATCGTGCTGAAGGGTGGGCGTATCTCGCGAAGAGGTTTATGCTGCTGACCCAGCATGCTGCCGAATGGCGCAGAGCGGGAGGCCTCACAACAATTTCAGCAAGCGAGCAACGGGGGGTGTGGTTGTACCGTCATCAGATGAACAGTGAAGGCTGATGCAGGGAAAATTACCGCCGGGAAGCAAAAGTTTCTTTCAGCGTGTGATCTCCCGTGCAAAAATCTGGGGTATGTTTGTGCAACCGAGTGAAGACCGCATCCGTAAGTAATATGGCACACCATTTTTTTTGCTGCCTGGTCCGTGCCAAAATATTTGCGTTGCCGGTATATTGATTCGCAGAGAGGCCTCAGGGAGAAGAAAAGAAAATGCAGAGAAACCCCCACCCCCACCACACACCCCCTCCCGCTGTGAGCACAGTCCCCACCCCCCCACCCCACCCCCCTGCATTTCTGCTGCCACACGCACACTTCTTCTCCCCTCACCCCCCATCGCCCGCCCACCCACCCCACACCTGGCAGGTTGCGCCTCACCGCCAGCTCACCCTGCTGCTTCTGTGAGCCAACCACCACACACACCCCACCATGGGAAAGCGGGATCGGGAGAGCGCCGAGCGGGACGTGGATGACGTTGTCGTGAATGATTTCGACACTGCGCGCCGGTGGGAGTGTGACGAGGACCTGCTTGTGGGCGAACACGACGATGTGTACGTGCTTGCCCATCCCTTGAAGGCGGGGTACCTCCACTTTGTCATCACGCCTAAGGTAGCCCCTCCGGAGACCCTCCAGAGCGAGGATGCTGATATCGTCTCGACCCTCGCCAATGTTGCAAAATCACTGGTTGCAGAGTACAGCAGCCCTGCCTCCTGCGTCAAGCTTCTCACAGAGCGTCAGGGGGAGTTTGGTCCCGACCCACGCATGGGCGCACAGCGTTGGAGCGGCAAGGCGGAGGTTGCGAATTTCAAACATGTTTACGAAGGGAAGACGGTCCCATTTGCCGTGGGGTTTGAAGCGTTCGACCCTGCCGTGAATGCGCTGCAGCTGCATGTCATCTCGAAGGACTTCATCTACGTCCGCGATGCTGCCGAATGGAACCTCCTGTCCACGGAGTGGGGCCTCCTGTCACCCGACGCCCTGGCGCTGATGCTGGGTGAGGGGCTCGATGTCACCTTCCCTTCGGCAGACGAGATGGGCGACAAATGCAAGGAGGCGGACATCAAATGCTGGCATACCGGGCTGATCTGCACTGCGACCTCCTCGGCACGGAAGCTGGCACTCTCAAAATTCCTGGCGCGCACCACGTCGTTCCGCGAGGATGAGGTGCCTGACAAGTCTCCGTATGCAAAACGCTTTGCACTTTTCACAGTGTTGCTGCCTGAGCTGCAACTCCTCCCCACCACCACCACCCCATCTAACTTGTTGGGGCACTCGCAGGGTGTGGGTGTATTGGGGGCGGGGGCGGGCAGGCCTGCCTGATCCCTGCAGTGTATCACCCGCCGCCACCACAACACACCACACCACCACAACAGGGCAGCGCCTGTGCCTGCGCAGGAGAAGGCGGAGGAGCAGAGCACTGAGGTGCCATCAGGCGACCTTCCCTCCGTGACACCGGAGAAGCCGAAGGCGAAGGTGAAGTCGGATAAGATTGAGAGCGTTGTGTCCTCCTTCAAGAAGTGGGCTGAGTACTACTTCCAGATGAAGTCCCTGGGGCTGGACAGCGAGGCGGGTGTCAGGGAGGCGGAGCAGCAGATGCAGGCGCTGTCGAAGCTCCCCTGCGTCCAGACTGCGGGCCGCGCGCAGCTGCAGGTCGTGCAGCGCAACGCGCGGGACAAGTTTTTCAACGGCAGAGCGCCTGACTCGGAGCCGCCCACAAAGCGCAGAGCGCAGTGGTCTGGCCACGACCTTGATATCAGCTCTGGCAAGGTGGATATTGTCCTCCACGATGAAGACCGCGCGCCGTTCTGAGGGTGGGTGGTGGTGTGGTTGCCGCTATCCTGGGTGGGGCGGGGTGTGGGTGGGAATGGAACAGCCATTCATTTACAATGGGGAGGGGGGGGGAGCGGGTGGGTGTGGGTGCATGTGAGGTCTGCCAACGAGGCACCTATTTGTTTCCTGCTCAGAAAAAAAGGTTCAGGTGAGGTTGGATCGCCCCTGACGAGTCAGGTGCTGCAACTTGGCACACGTGTTTTTTGGTGCAGGGCAAAGGCCACCCCCAACCCCCGATCACTTTGAACATGCTAGCTGACCCCCCGTCATAACGCGGGGGATGGTGTGTGCCCTTCGCTCTTTCAGACTCTGTTTTGTTAGTCATTTCACTTGGGGTTTTTTTACTGCAACAGTGATCCTGTCCGTGCCAACAAGAGAGTAGGCAGCGCTTGGGCAACAAATTCAACCTCCTCATCAGGCTGCGGAGTTGCTTTTGTTTTGCCCGGATTTTGGCGCACAAACAACAGCCTCATCTTTTTCGCACCGTCGTGAAGCCAGTTTTGTGGCACGTTTGGGTTTGGCGAATTCCTCGCATCCCAAACAGCCATTCCGAAAGACCACACCATGAGCAACGTGGAGGTTGATTCAGCAACATGTTGAATGCTTGAAACACACTCGCCCACACCATCACGACCCTCCCTAACAGGCGCAGCAGAGGGGGCGGTGTGAGCCCCTTGCTGATTTCCGAAGCGCGGCAAGATGCGTCTCTTTCAGAAGAGCGGCGTATGGAAGAACCACGAGGATGAAGTCCTCAAGGCGGCTGTGATGAAGTACGGCAAGAACCAGTGGTCCCGAATCGCCTCGCTCCTCCCGAAGAAGACGGCGAAGGAGGCCAAGGAGCGGTGGAACTCATGGCTCGACCCCACCATCAAGAAGACGGAGTGGACCAAGGAGGAGGAGGAGAAGCTGCTCTACCTCGCGAAGGTGATGCCGTCGAAGTGGAGGTCGATTGCCCCCATCGTGGGGCGGACGCCCCACCAGTGCCTGACGCACTACAACGAGCTCCTCGACCAGGCGATGGAGAAGGAAGGCGAGTTCGACCCCTCTGAAGACCCGCTTAAGATGCGCCCCGGGGTGGAGGCTGACCTTAACCCTGCGCAGAAGGCCCCGATGCCTGACGGCGATGACATGAGCGATGACGAGAAGGAGATGCTTAATGAGGCGCGTGCCCGCCTCTCCAACACGCAGGGGAAGAAGGCGAAGCGGAAGGCCCGCGGCAAGCAGATCGAGGAGGCCAGGAGGCTGGCCGCCGTGCAGAAGCGACGGGAGCACCGCGCCGCGGGGATCGACGGGGCGTCGCACATGCGGAAGAAGAAGCGGGGCATCGACTACTCCACGGAGATCCCCTTCTTCAAGGCGCCGCCTCCGGGGGTGTTTGACACGTCGGAGGAGCTGCAGCTGCGCCGGCAGGACGACTCGACGTTTCAAAACCTCGACATCCATAAGGCTGAGGGTGAGCTCCGCGCCAAGAAGGAGGCAGACGCGCGCCGGGAGGACAAGAGCAAACAGCTGAAGAAGAAGCAGCAGGACCTTGCAGGGCACTTCGAGCAGCTCAATAAGAAGGTTGACCCCTCCTCCACCGTGCGGAGGCAGGCGCTGTCGCTGCCGGAGACGCAGGTGACGGAGAACGACCTGCGTTCGCTGCAGAAGATGAGCGGGGCTGCGGACCACGCAGAGGTTTCCCGGCAGACCCGCACGGAGCGCACCGTGCAGCAGGAGGATGTGCTGCAGATCGAAGCGCAGAACCAGGCGCGGATGCGCGTCATGGAGACCCCGCTGCTCGATGGCGGGGAGACGCCTATGGTGCAGCGCACCTCCCGTGGGCTGGCGGGTACCATGGGGGACACGCCCTCCGCAGCGGTGCAGGCGACACCCAACGTCTACGCCCTGAGGGCGAAGGATGCTGCGAAGGAGCAGCGCGCCGTGCAGCGCATCACCACAGCCGCGGCGGTGCGTGGTCTGGACAACCTCCCAAAGCCGAAGAACCGTGTTGCTCTGGTGGTGAACATGACTGACGAGCAGAAGGCGCTCCTCGCAGAGAAGGGCGAGGAGGGCGAAGCCGCAGGGGCCGAGGCTGTCTCGTCGACAAACCGGCTGGACGCCACCGACACCACGCAGGTGAAGAAGCGGAAGCGCACCGGGGCCCTGATGTCGCGCCCCACGTCTGCCGTTTCCCGCGGGCTCCCCCGCCCCGCCGCCCTCGCCCCCAGCGCCCCTGCCGGTGGCGACGCGCAGGGCGACGCGCAGCGTCTGGTGGAGGAGGAGCTGCGGAAGCTGATCGCCTACGACGCCACGGTGCACCCGATGTCCGGCAAGCCGGGGAGGAACAAGGTGCAGCTGCAGGACTTCACGGAGGCGCAGCTGGCGAGCGCGGCGGCGGAGGTTGTGCGGGAGGAGGCGCGGCTGAAGGGGGCGAGCCCCTTCTTCAAGCGGGCAGACGGCTGCGCCCCCCGCGTGGTGGATGGGTTTGCGCTGGCAGACCCCGAGGCGGTGATTTCGGAGATGGAGCTCGCAGCGGACGACACGGTGTTTGTGCCCAACCCCTCCCGTATGCTCAGCAAGCGGCAGTGCTCCACAGCGGAGCGCCTCGCGAGCCTCAAGCATGAGTTTGACGTGCTGCGGAACCACACTGCACGGCGCGCGGATGCCGCCTCCAAGCTGGAGAAGAAGGCGGGGATGTACACCAACGGCTATCTGACGCGGCTCAACGAGCTGACGGAGCAGCTGCATGAGAAGCGCGACACGCTGCAGGATGCGCGCATCCAATACAACAGCTACCAGGAGATGTGGGCGCTGGAGGAGGTTGCAATCAAGGAGAGGACGCGTGTGGCGAAGGAGCGTCTGCAGCAGCAGAAGGGGCAGGAGGCAACGCTGCAGGCGACGTATGCAAGGCTGGCTGCGGAGAAGTCTCGCCTGCAGGAGAAGCAGGCCGCCAAGAGGCAGCGTGAGGAGGACATGCAGGCAGAGATGGACGCCCTTGCGGAGCTGGAAGCAGAGGTATGGCGTGTGATGAGGATGGGAGGAGGTGTGTGCGATGCAGGTCGTGGGGGGGGGGGGGGGGGGGTGATTGTCCCTCACGACAGGACTGTGTTCTGAGATGTTCCCCCGGATCACCGGAATGGTTCCATTTTTCGGCACCGCCCCTACCGCCCCGACCCCACATCCCCTGTCACCCCACACCCTTTTTCACAGATTCCTGCGACGAAGCGATCCAGAGCAGAATGAGGCGCCGCAGTTTCTGTTCGCTTCATCTCCGGTGGTGGCGCAGTGGAGGCGAACCCACCCCACGCTTGGGTGACCCTCCATCGGCACCACCGCACTCTGCATCTCCCTCTCTTCCTCCCACTCTCTCTCTCTCTCTCTCCCGGTGATAGTCGGGGGTGGGGGGGAGGGGGAACAAAAAAAACACGCGGCACGCAGGCGCATGCAGTTTGGGCTGTGTTGGGCGTGTCGTCTTCTAGCCAACAGGGGGTCTGGGGATATGGGGGGCTGGGGTTGGGGAGGGTGGGGGTGGGGTCCAGAATGGCACATACCCACCGGTAGCGAAGGCACTCCTTGGCACGGGGGAACCATTATTTTAGGGGAGGGGGGGGGTATCTTTGCGGTTGTGTCGCGACGCTGTGGCTTTGACTGGCACAGTCCGGCACAGTGTGAATGCACCCTGCAGAGAAGAGCGCGGCAACGAGGAATGGGGTTGCGAGGTGAGTTGGTGTGCCTCATCCAGTTGTCGGTTCGGTGGGGTGGGGGGTGGGGGGTGCGTGCCTCCTGTTTCAGATGAAAGGTTGTTCGACCTTGTTGCGGGTGGGGGTGTCGGGGTCAGGGGGGGTCGCAGTAGGTGTTCTTTGTTTGCTGTTTTTGGTCCGTCATCTGGAAAAACGGGAAAAAAATATGCTGTGTGAACTTGTGGGGAGGACTTTTTGCAACATGGGAAAACCCGGCAACGAAGTGGGGGTGGTGGTGGTGAGAGATCCCGGAGAGGAGAAAAGAAGGGGAAGAAAAACGAAAGCAGGCGCAAGAAAAGTATTCGCTGCGCCGCGTTACCGCGCAGAAGCCCCGCTCCCCACCCACCCACCCCCCCTTCTCTGACCCGACATTGCAAGAAGGTGCTGGGTGACTTGCTTTTTGGAGTTGTGCGAACACCGCAGGAAATTTTGCTATGCAGCTCATGCAGGACACACCACGTGTGGGGCGATCGACGAATACCCGCTGGTTCTTCTCCCCCCCCCCCCCCCCTTTTCTGATCTGCAGCGTTTCCATTCACTCACGACAATCAAACCCCTTCTCCCTACCCCCCAGACAGCGAACGATATGTTTTACCTCTCCACACACCGCTCTTTCCCTAGTGCCCACTCCTCTCCACTCTCAGCACCACCCTCAGCCCCTCGTAATTCAAGCCACCACCACCACCACCACCACCTCCTGCAGGGAAGGCCAGCTCACGCGCCACCCCACCCCCTCCCTCCCCCCCACCTCTCCAGGTGAATGTGAAGCAAGGAGCAGCAGCAGCAGGTCGGGGAGTCGGGGTCCCGGGTGCACACACGAGTGAGCGCGCTCATCCTTTAGTCTTTTCGCACAACCCCCCCACCTCCACCCCCACCCCTACACAAAAATGCCGGGCGAATCAACGCTGCTGGTGGATCTGGCGGACCGCTGGGCGCCGCGGGCGAAGGATGCAGCACGGGACTACCAAAAGCTGAGCGGGGTCTACTTAGGGTCGCTGATGTGGGAGGACGGCGCGTCCGACAGCGCCCTGGCTGTGGTGCTGTGCCTCGAGCTCAACGAGGGTGGCGCCCTCACGGGGGTACGCTTCGCCTGCGACTCAGCTGGGGCACAGCTCCCTGTCGCAAACTTCGTCCGCGCCAAGTCGACGTGGACCCGGGACGGCCGCAGCGGATGCTTCGCACTCCGAATCACAATGGAGTCGCCTGCCGATGGCGCTGCCTACCTCCTGGAAGCTCTTGCGGACCCGGCAGCCACACCGGTGTGCCTCCGCACCGTCACCTGGCAGGTGGTCGGGGGTGACGGGCAGTACCATCCGGGGAGCGACTTCCACTGGGCTGGAAAATCTGTGCAGCATGCGCAGGATGCAGCCCGCAAGGGTAGCCACCACCACAACAACCACCAGGCAGAGCGGAAGGGCAAGCATCAGCAGCCGTCGTCACCCGCGGGGGGGCCGTGTGTCAAGGCGCAGAGCCAGGTGCTGGACAGGAGCAGCACGCACTCCCAGCAGAGGCTGGGGATCTTCGTCGACGAGGCGGAGCAGCGGCGGGCACAGAGCTACCACCAGGTGCACGGCGAGTTCCCGCCTGACATCCAGCGGCGGATGCAGCAGCGGGGCATGGTGAAGAAGCAGCCCACGACGAAGGGCCCCACGTGGAAGGAGATCAAGGACCTGTATGAGAAGACCAGGGCCAAGGGGGGTGACGGGAGTCTGCCGGCGCCGGCCAGGGATGAGCGGATCCAGGCGTGGCTGGGGGTCGTGGTGCATCCTGCGGAGGAGGAGCACGACCCTGTGGTGGAGGAGTATCTGCGGCATTCGCCGAGGAAAGCACCAGCGAAGGATCCCGAGCAGGTGCCGCAGGCGGTGCAGCTTGAGGCGGTGCGGGGGAGGGAGGCGCCGCAGCAGCAGCAGCAGCACGGCGTGGATGCGGGGAAGGTGGCGGCGCAGGACGTGCAGGATGGGGCGAGGGATGGGCATAGGGACAAGGAGAGAGAGAGGGACAGGGATCATGCGCGGCCCTCCCGCGCAGAGCAGCACCACCATGACGCGCGGGACAGGAGGGGCGACCGGCACGACCGGCGGGACGGTGACAGGGACAGGGATAGGGATAGGGACAACAGGGACCACCACCGCGGCGACAGGGGTGATCGGGATCGGCGTGATTACCAGCACCGCGATCGTGTCGATCGGGACAGGGATCGCGACAGGCATGACCACCGTGACCGTGACCGTGATCGCGATCGCGATCGTGACCGTGGTGACCACCGTGACGACTACGACGACAGGCGCGAGAGGGACCGTCGGGACAGGGGTGATCGCGATCGCGGTGATAGGGAGGGGCGCGACAGAGGCCACGACGCACGCGATGTGCGCGAGAGGAGGGGCAGCGGTGACCGGAGGGCAAAGGCTGTGTGGGAGATGCCGCCACCCCCGCGTGAGCAGCAGCAGCAGCAGCAGAATGCAGCAGCCGTTGCAGTGCAGGGGGTTAGTGCGCAGATGCCACCTCCACATGCAGACACGAGCAACTACCGCGCATCGATGCGGCAGGCCCAAGCGCAGATGCCTGCGCCGAGCCCCACCTATGGTATGCATGTGTGGATCCAATCCGAAAGCGACAACCTTCCCGCGTGTGTTTTATGTTACCATCTCAGCAAACAGTGGGGTGTGTGTGCATCTTGATGGTTTGATGAGAAGATTTCACGACACCACCACCACAGGTGCCGCTGGGTTCAGCCCTTACCCGCATTCGGCACAGGCCGACATGGGCGACGAGACGCCAGCATATGGCGAGCTGCTAGCAGCTGCCACCCCGCTTGTGGGGTATCTTGGTATGCACCGTGCTTCCCCGACGTGCCTTGCTGTGTGCCCTATGCTAAGACATGTCACAACCCCTCCCGACACAGACCGCGAGATGGCAGCGCAGCATGCACAGCAGCGGTACGCTGCGGGGCAGAAGCAGGCGCAGGAGTACCCCCAGGAGCAGCAGGGCCCTCCAGGCTCTTGAGGCAGCACTGCACATCATGGGATTAGGTTCTCGACCCTGCTGCGCTGAGGCGACTCGCTTCAGCAGCATGGTATGCAGCAGCTGGCTGAGTGTGGAACACAATTATCAGCACATGCGAAACGCATAACACCCCAGAACACACATCCTGTCAGGGCGTGTGAAGTGTTTGAAACAGGGTCCGCACGGGGTTTCTGAGGTTTTGGCAACACGGCTGCGCCCCTCTCGCTTGCCCATGCGCGCCGTGTTTGCTTCTCAGTCCGCGTTGGTGGGTGGAGGGGTTCCTTCATATGGAAGAACACAGGCTAGCTTTTCGCACTAAATAGAAAGACACATGGCAGCGTTCGGCACCCACACCCACACCTCCACCCACACGGGATTCACTTTGCTTTCGTGACGGTCACACTGAGCGAAAACCCGATGCTACCACTCTCCGCTACCGTCTGCAGACACCCACACCCACACCCCGCACCCCTGCACAGCTTGAAGATCTCATCGCAAGGCCACCCCGTGACACTGCTCAACATACCCACGGAGACTGCACCCTTCTGTGCCAGGCACTCGCTCGGTGCCCGTGCCCCAGGCTGGCCCACACCAACACACCGCCACCCCGGCGCCTGGCGCCGGGCAGCCGGCAGGTGGGGGCTGAGGGGCTCGGAAGCCCCACAGGCCAGGGTGGCGGGCCTTGGTAGGCCTGCTGCATGCTGTGTGCCCTCTCTTTGCTTGGCAGTGTGGCAGTGATGCGCCGGTGAGGCGGTGCCAGACACGGCGGAGGTGCCCTGCATGGGCCTGCTGCCCGCGGCTTGCCATGGTGAAGCACAGGCAGGGGGTGTTGCAGCTGCGCCTCTCAAACAGGGCAGAATCAAACACCGAAGCCGCTGTGTTTGGTCACCTCGCATGCCACACGCTGGCGGCTGTCGATGCCAAAAAGCCTCCAAAGAGGGGGGGGGCGGTCAAGCAGAACCCCATCTCCCCCTTTCTCTATTTGCCGATCGGCACCGTGTTTTTGCGAGGGGAAAATTCGCTGCCATGTCTCAACTCAAATGTCTCTCATCAATTTGAGGTTTGGTTTGCGCGTTGGCAGCTTCCAGACGCC
The DNA here is from genome assembly GCA_963210315.1 of Rhynchopus euleeides. Taxonomy (NCBI): domain Eukaryota; phylum Euglenozoa; class Diplonemea; order Diplonemida; family Diplonemidae; genus Rhynchopus; species Rhynchopus euleeides. The sequence continues at coordinate 759,725 of OY723240.1, read as the reverse complement.
CACCCCCCGACGCCTGTGTGAAGGTGGGGGGTGGTGGTGGTGAGGCAGGGTTGAGTTTGAACCCTGGCAAGAAGGCGATGCCTTTCCCGCGCTGCACCCGCTGTGCTGTGTTGGAAAAACGTCGGAAACAAAAGTTGAACGAGTTTTAAAGAATAAGTGAAAAGGATGGGGCACAATGATGCACAATTATACATATATGATGCGATCGAAACGATTTACTCTCTTAGTTTTGGTGAAGAAAGGAGCATGACTGTATGGATGCCTAGCATCCGATCACCAGGCGTTTCTGTTTCTGTTTGTGTGTGGTAGTGAAGGTGTCATCGGATCGCTCTGTGCGGCCCTCCATGTGAACCTGCACAGAACAGACAAACAACCACTCCTGAAGGCACAGGCAGATGGAGGCACATGATGCTTCTTGTTGTGTGGTGTTTGGCAAGGGCTGTTTTGTGGAGAAGGCAAAATTCGAAGAAGAAACAAAACGAGCAACCCTTTCAGCTTTTTGCACACTTCCGGTCCCTGCGACGATTTTCCTGAAGAACCTCGAATGAAAAGGTCGCATCCTCCCCCCCCCTCTCTCTCCCTCTCCCCCCCACACCCACCCCCACCCCCACCCCCCCTTCTCTCCTCTCTTTAGATCGCGCCGAATCAGTTTTTTTAAAAGCTCAGTACGTGATCGGGTGGAGGGGGGCCCTGCAAACCCCACGCCTCTCCGCCCTTCCCGCACAGAGGCTTGCCAATCGCCAGGGCTGGGAGGAGGTGGCGCTGCTGTTTGGCGGTGGTGGTCGGTAAATCCTCGTGGGGAAGGAAGGGGTGTGTGTGTGGGTGTAACAGTGGGAAGCATCAGAGTTCGCTCGGTGCATCCGACACTAAAGAAGAAAGGTTAACGTGTGTGTGTGGGGTTTCGCCTGACCCTGATCCTTGATGCGCTGCCGAGAATCCAGAAGAAGAAGGTTCCAAGCGTCCAATAAAATCCGGACCGGCGCGATTTATTATTGACATGTGCGCTCAACACAAAGTAGCCCGGATCTGCCTTATTTGCAGTTGCTGGGCATTATTCCGGCGCGGAAGCGCCGCACCCGCATCACGTGAAGAATAATGAAGACAACGAGCAGAACGAGCAGTTGTTTTTGGGCCACGCGCCGGGGTAGTCGGGGGATGGCGGGAGGGGGGGGAAACAGCGTGCAGTAACAACAACAAAAAAAGAAGACAAAGACCCCAAGGAGATGACACCAGACACCCACCCCCACCCTATGCATCGATGAGTTGAAAGGCCGCTCCCCCACCCCCCACCCCCCTCCCCTTCCCAGGACCACCATACGCCCCAGAGGAACCCCGCCGTTCCTCATCGGGGGGCAGGGTGTGGCAGCAGCGGCAGGGCCAGCGGGCTGCAACATGACACTACACCGTGCGGCTCTTGTGGGCGGGGCACCGCTTCTCCTCGGCAAGGCAGCAGTCAGCCGGACGCGCCTGTGGGGGCTGTGGCGGGGGGCGCGGCACTTCAGCTCCGCCGCCCGCCCGCAGCCATCCCACACTGCCACGCGTGGCAAGGCAGGCATTGCCAGGCAGACACGCCGCAGCAGTGCCGGGCCTGACCCAAGCCAAAATGCGCAGCCCAAAGGCCCCTTTGGCGGGCCGCAGTACCGCACAGCCCTCTTTGCCCTGCGTGATGGGAACAAGATGTTCCTGCGGGAGCGCGTGATGACAAATGAGTCCGGGCGTGTCGTGAGGCTCCTCCCCACGGCCTTCCTGTCCCCCGCGCTGTTCTGGGATGAAATCCGCAGCAGGGTGGCGGACGACAGCCTCATCATCATCGGGGAGGCGCGGGGCAGCACGCAGCACACCCCGCGGCAGGGCGTCGCCGCGTCGAAGCGGCCGTCCGTCATCCCAAACTTCTTTGAGGAGTTCCCACAGAAGGAGGTTAAGGTTCTGCTGAGGGGGAACCGGCTGGCGCTGTCAAAACTCCTCACCTCCAGCGCTGCCATGAAGGAGCTCTTCGAGAAAGCCGCCGAGGAAGCGCACGAACACATGGCAAAATCACCTGCGAAGCAGGTCGCCATTCTGTTCGACGCGGAAGGGATGGACGTGATCTACAACAGGCTCCGCGAAGACGGCTACTCCGATTTTCTCCAAGAGGATCTACTCTATGGGCATCTCGACTCCTCTGACGTGCAGGAGTCTGGCCTCGTCGGGTCACTCTATATGAGGATGTTCGAGCCTGGGAAGCTGGAGAAAAACTTCGCCGCGATATTGCGATCGCTCGCTGCTGCCGTGTGCCTCATCATCGTCACCATCTACTGCATCTACTCCGTGCGCAGGCCCCTCCACAGCGCAGGGGAACTCCCGCAGGACTACGCCGCACCGCACCCCCCGCCCACCGGATACCCCCCCCTGCAGCAGGGAGGGCCCCCGCCCTACGGGTACCCCCAGCAGGGGCAGCCCTACCAGGCGGTGGGTGGTGCGGAGGGTTTCCCACCACACCAGTTCGGCTATCAGGCACAGGTGCCCCCGTCGCCCTACCCCACCAATGTCCCCGGTGTGGGTGTGCCGCCCCAGCAGCAGCAGCAGCAGCAGCAGCAGCACGGAGGCTTTGGCGGCGGTGGTGCTCCTGAAGGAGGGGTACGGGTGAGCATGTGAGAGTGGTGTAGCGTAGGGGGGGGAGGGTGTGTGGGGGTGTTGTGGGTAGATCCTTAGGAACTAGGGGGTGAGGGGGGGGGGGGGAGGGGGAGGGGATGGGTAGCTGTGAGGAGGGGAGGGGGGAGGTGTTGTGTTTCATGTTTTTTTCTGCGGCGGTGCGTTTTTTTTACTGCACCCCCCTTCCCCTCACCTCCCCCCTCTGCCTGCGAGGGGCAGAAATGCAACGGCAAAAAAAAAACCCCCCGTGGTGTGTGCTGTGTGTGTTCCCTCTTCGTGTGGATACAGTGGGATGTGAAGCAGCCCAGCCTTCTCTCGATAGGGTGCCTTCACCCTCTATGTGTCGTACCAAAACTGTATCGGTTCGTCTCCTTGTGTTGTGAGGCGGCTCGCTTTTTGTGCGCTTCTGATGGCTGAGGGGTGGCACCACGGTGCAGCCCAACGACACTACGCAACGTCATGGTATGCCAGAAGCGATGGCAGCGGTATCAAGGGTGATGCCACGTCGTGTTCGTATTGGGGGCCATGCTGCAAACAACACGCTTACTTCTTTCTTCAAAAAGTGAAACAAACAAAGCGAGGACGGCAGCCTCATGTGCCACCGCTCCACAACCCGACCCTGATGGGCTGCAGCGAGAGAGGCTGAGAGGGATCGGCCACCCCACCTTCCCCCGCCCCCCTCACCGCAACCCGCCTTCCACACTTGATGCCCAGCGTTGCTGTGTGTTTTGACGTCAGTTCCGATTCCGGAGAGGGGGGCTGAGAAACAGGCACCCACATCCAACACCCTCCACCTCCACACCCTCCACACCCTCCACACCCTCCAGGTTTTTTCCCTGGCCGAAGGCCTCACACACACACACAACCACAAGCCTTGACTTCACCACACCCCCACCCCCCCCCCCCCCCCACCGAAGTGCGCCTGCAGACCCAGCAACAGAAGGCGAGGCATTTTGTTCGTCCCTCCTTGCCCTCTCCCTCCGCCCTCCCCGGCCTCGACTGCCCCGGGATGGCATCGGTCTGTGAGCCCCTGTCGGGCGAGGCTGGGCTGGCGGGCTCCTTTGCAGGCACGGGAGGGCAGTTCAGGGATCAGCCGGAGGGTGTGCCTGACAGGGGCGGCGCAGCTGCATTCTTGAGGGTCTGTGTTGTTAGCGGCCCCACTGAGCGCAAGGCGGAGGCATGCGATGGGGTGGAGTACTGCCTGTTGCATATGTGCGGGTCGAGGTGCCCCGATGCGGGGTGCCGCTTGCGGCACATGGAGGACGATGTCAACGACTGTTCGTCGCGCCGGCGGCCGTCCCCTCTGTTGCGGGAGTTCTGCAAAGCGATGCATGGCCTCATCGTCTCTGCCTCCGAATGCCTTCGCACACGAAGAGGCGCCTGTTGCAAAAGAGGACAAGTCAGAGGAATCACACACGCACCCCACGCACAACGGGAATCCTGCTGTGAAAGCGGGCAAGCCGGGGGCGTTGCGCCCCGATAAGCGGCGTCGCTACAAGAGGCAGTACCGCCAGCAACAGGTGCACGGCGCAGGGTACTGAGAGGGTGAGGTGATGTTGGTCGGAAGCACACCTGCACTTTCATGCATCGTAAAGTATTAAAATGTGCTGAAAAAAAGCGGGGGGTGGGGGGTGAAGTTTTGCGGCTCTGATGAGCTGCGGCTGCTCTGCCCCCCAGCCCCCCCCAAAAAAAAAATCGAGAAGAATTCTGAAACAGAACTCCAAGGCTGCTTCGCACCCTCTGCCACAAACACGCTTCCCCCCTACCACACCCCCACCCCCACCCCCTTCGTCTTTCTGCATTACACTTTCATCCACAAAAATACCCCCACATTCGTAGCCCCGAAAAAAAATCTGAAATCCACCCTAGTTCGTGCCCACCACCCAATGTATCTGCATCCGCTGTATGCCAAGTCTCTTGGGATGATGTGAATGTGCATTGTCCTCAGTGTGTGGAGGTCATCGGGAGTCCGCTCGGTGTGACCTTACACTAAACAAAAATAACAATCTTAGCGTGTATGGCACGGAGGACTACCGTGCACTCCACACGGCGGCCTGGTTCTTCTTCTTCTCAACCTCGCCCCCCCTCCCCCTACATTGCCTTCAGCAGCTTCGGGCCTGGTCATAACCGGGCCAGCCACAACGTGGTACAACGCTGCTCGTCTCGAAGCCCCAGCTCAACGCCCCGACACCGCTGCCCTCGGCCCGCGTCTCGCCTCGCCTGAGGTCTATACTGGCTGAGGGCAACCGGTGTCTTTTCCTCGCCCCAACACAGCCCCTTTGGTTTGTCCCGCATTTATTGTTGCAACACAGGGGGGCCTCGCCACCAGTGCACAGCTCGTCAGTCAGTGAGGGAAAGTGGGGCTGCTGCTTCCTTTTTTTCTCACTCAGTGACACCCAGTGATCTCGCTGGGCTCGTGCCCAAAACTTTAATAGGTAGGGCAGCTGCCCTACCTGGTAAAGGGGGCAAAAAAAATTCGCGCGCTTCGCGCGCGAACGTGAGCGCTCGGCTAGTGGATCATCTGTGTTTCTCATATCACAGGCGCTCGGCTGGTGGACCATCCGTGTCTATCGTACCACAGGCGGTTCATGACATCCAGGAGCCAGCAGCCCGCCTTCAGGGGGTCTGGGGGGCGGAGCCCCCCAGCCGCCGGAGGCCACGGTAGTGAACATATGTTCTCAGGCTGACATACCGTCCATGACATGTTAAGCACAGACCAAATTCGGTGGGTCATTGGGTCGATAGTCCGGAATAGCCTTGCTACCTGGGCCCCCACGGTGGGATCTTGTAAATTTTACATGTATAACTACAAGTATATACATGTATTATGGAGGATTCTTCATATTCCTGGATTTCCCGAATTTCCTGGATTTCCCCCGGCCCCTTAGGCGATTTCAGGGCGGACAGGGCGGACATGCCCGGACCCGGAAATCCGGGTGTCCGGATGTCCGGGTCCAATTTTGACCCCCCCCCCCCCCCTAGGGGGGGTCAAATGGGGGTGACAAACACGATTTTTCAAAAAACCGGCGCAGAGGCCCCAAAGCCCCCGTAAACCCTCCAAACCCCCCCAGATCGGTCCGGAAACCCATCGAACCCCACTTTTCCACCATTCCGGGCACCTCAGGTGCCCGAATTGGGGTACCTAAATTTTGTGCCACCGTTTGGTACCGGACAGTGCCACTGTGTGGGAGGTTGGAAAAGAAAATGCCCCAACACACCACATCTGAGGGTTGCAATGCATGTTGCTTGCCAACCACGTCATCCGGTGGGTGTCAGGCGCTATGTAGGTGGCATGAGCCAGGTCTTCGATGTGTTCTGGCTTGTATATGTACCTCCCTGCCTGCGGCACAGGCACTGCCTTTGTCCCCCACACCAGCCACAGAGAGCGTATTGTACTCGGTCCACTGTTGCTGATTCATTGTGATGCGTTGTATCCTCGAGTGAACGTCACACACTAGTGGCACCACCACCCGCCATCCGAGAGCTGTATTGACTTTGCGCCCTTCCGTTGCATTCACCTCGCCACGCATATTGCACCGTTCAGTACCAGTGCTCTTGGGCCAGGCAAAGTAGACCGCAGCAACTACCAATTCTGGCACAATGGGTACCACGACAGCGCACTTCGTGTGTTCCCGGAATGTACAGCTCGTGTTGCAACAGTCGTTGTCAACACATCCCGGTTGTGGAGCACTGCTGCACAGGAATCACACGACCATCTGGACTTGTTCCGTACCTACAGGCAGCCTCCCGGTGCATGGTGGCAGGGAGGTACATATACAAGCCAGAACTCATCGAAGACCTGACTAATGCCACCTACATAGCGCCTGACACCCACCGGATGACGTGGTTGGCAAGCAACATGCATTGCAACCCTCAGATGTGGTGTGTTGGGGCATTTTCTTTTCCAACCTCCCACACAGTGGCACTGTCCGGTACCAAACGGTGGCACAAAATTTAGGTACCCCAATTCGGGCACCTGAGGTGCCCGGAATGGTGGAAAAGTGGGGTTCGATGGGTTTCCGGACCGATCTGGGGGGGTTTGGAGGGTTTACGGGGGCTTTGGGGCCTCTGCGCCGGTTTTTTAAAAAATCGTGTTTGTCCACGTAAAAGGGTGGCATTTGACCCCCCCTACCCCCCCCCCCCCCCCCCCCCCCGGACATTTCCCGAATTTCCCGCCCGGACATGTCCGCCCGGACATCCGGACATCCAGAAATGTCCGCCCCGGACAGGGCGGACATGTCCGGGCGGACATTTTCTGGTGTCCGGATGTCCGGGCGGACATGTCCGGACCCGGAAATTCGGGAAATCCAATTTTGACCCCCCCCCGGACATGTCCGGCCAGGACCTCAATAGTTTGATTTTTGGTCCAGAAAATAGTTTGAAATTTTTTGAAATCTGGGTGCCCAAATTTTTTGCTCCTAAGACCGGCGATTTGTAGGGGGACCCTTTCGAATTTTTTTTTTGGAGAAGGGTAAATTGAACGTTTTTGGCCAAATGAAGCCACTGCGACCATTCCCGGGCCTCGGAAATCAGATTTTGGCCCCTCAAATGCGGTGCCGGTCCGGACAAAAAACCGAAAAAAATCGTGAAAAATGGCCCATTTTCCCCAGCCAAAAATGGGCCAAAAATGCCCCCCGGACACCCCCAGAGACATGTCCTAATCCGGGGTGCCAGTAGGGGGGACCTTTCGAATTTTTTTTCGAGGAGAGGTCAATTGAACGTTTTTGGACATCTGAGGCCACTGCGACCATTCCCAGGCCTCGGAAATGAGATTTTTGGCCCTCAAATGGGGTACCGGTCCCCACGAAATTCCGAAAAATTCATGAAAATCGAAAGGTCCCACGCACCAAATTCTGCCCAAAAATCGTCAAAAATGGACATGTCATATGCAGCAATGGGGCACCAATCACTCCCCAAATTTTGCTCAATGATTCCACGGCTAGCCAGATTTTCTGATCAATTAGTTTGTTTGAGCATGTTCCTGGCCCTTGTTTGGAAAGTAGATGGCCCCTGGCTGGAGAGGACGGTTGTGCTCGACCGGACGGAGAGAGAACCTTCTCCATATCCACCTCCACTCCACAATGCCAGAAGTGGCAGGAAGGCCGGGTGTTACAGGCCTCAACCAGGGTTCCAAGGCTCTCCACTTCCTGGCTGCGTCAGGGATCACCGGGTACAGCGAGCAGGATTACCTGTCCTGACACCCCAGCATGTACCACCGGAAGAACCCGAAACAGCAGCCCCCCCTCATGGGGGTTGCAAGAGGCACGGAAATCGTTCAAATCGGACCAAGTCCGAAAATTCGGCACTTTCTTGGGTACAAATTGCGGTCCGAAATTTTCCGATTTTTTGAAAAAAGGCGAATTCTGTAAGGGGGACCTTTTCGAATTTTTTTTTTCGGGCACTTTTTCCACAAGGAAATGTCCGCCCTGTCCGCTACTGTCCGCTACTGTCCACTACCGATTTCAAGGATCCTCCTATACATGTATAATACTTGCATGTCAACTATTATACATGTATAATACATGTATATGCCTGAAATATACATGTAAAATACATGTATATCAAGTAAAAATACAAGTATAATACTTGCATGTCAACTATTATACTTGTATTTTTACTTGATATACATGTATTTTACATGTATATTTCAGGCATTTACATGTATTTTACATGTATAATACTTGTCATGCAAGTATTATACATGTAAAATACTTGCATGACAAGTAAAATACTTGCATGCAAGTAAAATACATGTATTTTACTTGCATGCAAGTATTTTACTTGTCATGCAAGTATTATACATGTATTTTACTTGTCATGCAAGTATTTTACATGTATAATACTTGCATGACAAGTATTATACATGTAAAATACATGTAAATGCCTGAAATATACATGTAAAATACATGTATATCAAGTAAAAATACAAGTATAATAGTTGACATGCAAGTATTATACTTGTATTTTTACTTGATATACATGTATTTTACATGTATATTTCAGGCATATACATGTATTATACATGTATAATAGTTGACATGCAAGTATTATACATGTATAATACATGTATATACTTGTAGTTATACATGTAAAATTTACAAGATCCCACCGTGCCAGTGGGGCCCAGGGGGGCGGGGGCAGATCAGAAATAATATTCTTGGTAGGGCAGGCTGGTCAGGCCTGCCCTACCAAGGTTTCGGGCAGAAATTAAATAGGTAGGGCAGCTGCCCTACCTGCCTGACCAGGCGCGAGATCGCTGGTGACACCTGGCAGCGAGGGGCCCCCAAAGGGATGTCTTGATTTTTTCTCTTCCACAAGATTACAGTAAACCTTCCCCGGTAGAATTTGGCTGGAAAATTGCCGAAATACGCGTACTAGACGTCCTTCTGTCGATATCTTACTTGGCGCTATGGAAACACAAAAATGGAACGAAGAAAAATGTTTTGTTGACCGCTTCCACCACTCCTCTGCACAAATATCACGACCGGCTATTGTGTGTTTGTGTTGTCTGAAGTACAGAAGGTGTGGTGGAGCACGAAGAAAGGGAAACATGACAGAGGTGATGACGCCAGTCCTTTCTAGTATCGTATTTCCTCCTATACACAATGCTGCGCTGTGTTTTGGATGGTATAAAAAAATATGCTTTGCCGAGAGAAGGGCGAAATGACCCTCACACAACATTCGGCTGTGGGGGGTGGCTCGGGGGGTTGGGAGGTGTCGGTCATCGCATAGTCGCAGAGCCCAGCCGCCCTCTGGCCAACGGTTTCTACACCCCCTCAACGGGGAATTTCGTTGACGGGGGGCAGAGATTCTGTGGCCCGTGGGGGGCGGGGGGGGGGGCGTGGCGGGAATGTTCAGAATGAAATTCTGTTTGTTTGAAAAAGGACTGCCGGTTTTCTTTTGTCTTGTTTCACACTCGTGCCGGAGGAAAGCGTCGCTGTCAGGAATCAGCTCACTCGGAGTGCTCCGCACTCACCCGCCTCTTCACACAGGCGAGGGTGTGGAAGCGGCTACGGATGAACCAAGACTGAGTGCGAGATATACTGCCAGCGAAATTTGACAACCGCACCGTGACCACAAAACAAGAACAAACGAAACCCCGCAATCCCTTTTTTTTTGCCTTTCTTTATTTGCCTCCAGTTCAGCGGAGCCAACCAGGCCTGGGCGGGGAACGAGCCCTTTTTCCAGGTTTTTTGGGTCGGGGAACCAGGTTTTTTCTAAGAATTTTTACAAGGGAATTTTTGCTCGCCCCCCTACAGTTTCCAGGCGCGTGCCCGTCAGGCGGGACTTTTTCTCTGATTTCTCTCCGCGTCATCATTGACAGCTCTCGAGTGATGCCCAGAGATGCTTGCGGCAGAGAGTGCCCCTCATGCGCGTTACAGCTGAAAATGAATGAGGATCATCTGGCACTCGTTCTCATCGGGGGTTGTGCTCCGCAGGGACTCAATACACCTTGGCACTCTCGCAGGGCTGGACATGCCAGCAGCTGGAGGACAGTTACAAAGCTGCCCCCGACGCCACCCTCCTGCTGGCCCCTTCAGGTCTGAAAGCCCAAAAGCTCCCGGGGATTTTGCAGTGGTGCGCACCATATTCAGCGCAGGGTGATCTCTCCGATTTTCCAAAACTGCTGGTTTACGGGTTTGGGGAACGGTCGTCGGCAGACCGTTGAAATGCCCGTGTTAGCAAGGCACACTCACGTTTCAGGTAGCGTGTCGCGTGTCACGCATGTCGCGAACGCGGCAAGTGTACCTCCCAGGTGGGGAAGCCCGACCTCCTGTCCGATGTCAGTCAGGCTTCGAAGAAGCGCTTCATGGATGCGGCGCTGACCCGGGGAAGTGAGATAGATGGACGGGCACACGCTACATGGGGGGTCTGGGGGGCGTGAGCCCCCCAGCCGCCGGAGGCCACGGTAGCGAACATCTGTTCGTGTGGGCGTACAGATTCTGTGCGAGTTGGCTGCGTCCTCAGAGGCGACTGGAGTGGTTGGACCCCGACTTGATGGGATTCGAAGGACTTGAGTACGAGACGTACGCCACAGGGGGGTCTGGGGGGCGGAGCCCCCCAGCCGCCGGAGGCCACGGTAGTGAACGTCTGGCTCTCCAGTTGGCCAGCAAGGCGAACGGTACGTGGGACAGACTTCCCTTCCATCCTTGTGCGCGCCCTGTCGACTGGGGAAAACTTAGAAAAAGTTTTCTCCTCTGCGAAACAACCTTAGAAAAAAATTCCCCTAACAAAATTCTTAGAAAAAAACTTTTTATCTCCCTAAAATAATGTTCTCTCATCAAAATAGCCTGCGGCCCTGCAAGATAAGAAGATTATTTAATCCTCCACCAGCACAACGTTGAAAACGTGCAGTAGATTTTTCGAACCCCATAAAGTTAGATTATTTGACGGTAAAATAATGTTGACTCTCCTTCACGCAAGTTCCTTACAAGCTGTTAAGAAAAGCTGGCATTATTGCCTCACAGGGGAAATCACCTAAAATAAAAGTCGGCCAAAATAAAACAATGTCTTTAGGCAGGTCGAAACAATCTAAATTACTTCACTGTAAACCTATGCGTGATCTGGGGTCCCTGCAGTACAACAAATCTGCACATTATTTTACTGTAAAATAATCTAACTTTATGGGGTTCGAAAAATCCGCTGCACGTTTCAACGTTGTGCTGGTGGAGTATTAAATAATCTTCTTATCTTGCAGGGACTTAGGCTATTTTGATGAGAGAACATTATTTCAGGGAGATAAAACGACCTATTGCACAAGAAATAATCTTCACATTATTTTACGCGGAGGGGGGCCTGCTACTACATAAAGTAATCACACCTCAACTCGCTTCGCTCGTTAAGGTGACTTCCACATGTCGCCTCGCTTCGCTCGGCAACATAACTTCAATTTTACGCTCGCTTCGCTCGCGTAAAATAATGTTACTTTATGTAGCAGGCCCCCCTCCGCGTAAAATAATGTGAAGATTATTTCAGTACAATAAATAGCTATTTTTCCCTTACAAAAATTCTTAGAGGGGGTCTTCGCTACGGGGTGGTCGTCAGTGCATTTTGGTGCATTTCCTGTTGAATTGGCTGAAAACTGACGAAGTTTGTCGAAGTTTGTCGACCAGCAAAGACCCCCAGAAAAAAAGTTCAGAATCCTGAAAGTGGGGAACAAGCCCCCCAGTTAGGAACAGCCCTGGAGCCAACCCAGTAAAACTTTACACCGTGCGGATCCTTGCGATCACTTCACACGCCCCCGCAGGCTGTGCGGGGTGTTTCAGCGTTACAGAAGAACATCAAACTGTCGTTGATCCCTTCTTTAGTTTTTTTAGTTCTTATAGTTTTTTGCAATTCTTTGATCTATCCATCCCCAAGCCCCCCCCCCCCCCTCCCTCCCTCTGTTTAGCACACACCTATACACCCATTGTTGTCCCTCTGTGCGGTGCGTTCGGTTCAGCACTCTCCTATAGCAAAACCAAGGAGTCCCGCTGACAGCAAATGTGCGCCGCCAACACAGCAACGTTTGATATCGAAACACACCACTCTGCAGGACGGCGACTCCCCCCGCCCCCTCTCCCTCTCCCCCACACACGCCTGCTCCCACCCCCGCCAACACCCCGCCCAGCATCAACGGGGAAGCCCCCACCCCCCCCCCCCCCCCCACCGCTACACACCCTGAAAAAACACAGCCACATGCCATGCCACCCCACCCCCACCCCCTCCATCGTCCGACGCTAGGTTCACCCCCACCCCACCCCCCTACACACAATGGATGCCTATCTCGTCGACTCACGGTGTGGGGTGGAGCACCTGGTGTCGATTGGCGGGGACGACACATCTGACCGCGTGAAGGAGCAGGCCCTGAAACTTATATTTGGATCCGCGCCGGACGTGCTGGAGGAGGATATCACGCTGTCCGTCGACGGGGCTACCCTAGGGGATGGGGTGCTGCTGGCTGGCACGCCGGGTGTGGAGGACGGCTGTGCAATAAGCGTCGCGCTGTCGGGAGATCGCATCCTCGCCGCGGTGCAGGAGGGCAGGCGCCTCGAGGACACACCCCTCTGGGCGCGCCGCATCCGCGAAGTCGTTCTCGCTGCAATACGGAAGGACGGCCGCGCCCTCCGCCACGCCGACGAGTCCCTCCGCGGCGACCGCGACCTCATCTACTCCACCCTCCGCACCAGCGCCTGCGGGGTGCTGGAGCACGTCACGGATGACCTCCTCCACGACCCCGACCTGGTCCTCGCGTGTGTGTGCGCCTGCCCACCTGACATGCAGCATGCACCCCCTACCCTGCGCAGAAGCCGCTCCTTCTCCCTCACCGCCGCACAGCGGAACGGGCTCACCCTGGGGCATATGCACCCAGACATGCAGGACGACCGTGACGTTGTCCTGGCTGCGGTGCGCAGCCACTGCATGACCCTCCACTCCGCCTCCACCGCCCTGCGGAACGACCCGGATGTGGTGCTGGCTGCGATGGGCAACTCCGCCAGCGCCATCGAAGCCGCGGGGGCGGAGCTCCTCGGCAACCGAGACTTCTGCCTGCGGGCGGTGCGGCTGCAGGGCACATCCCTCCGCTTCTTCAGCGACGAACTCCGCGCAGACAGGGAGGTCGTGATGCAGGCAGCGCTTCGCTGGGAGGGCGCCCTGCAGTACGCCTCCCCGGAGCTCCGCAGCGACGACGCCATGCAGCGCGCCGCCGTGGGGTGGGACGGGGGTGCCCTGAGCTACGCCAACGACGCCCTCCTCTCCGACCTCAGCGTGGTGCTCACAGCCGCCGAGACGTGGGGCCGAGCCTTCCGCTGCGCCGACCCCAGCCTCCGCGGCGACAAGGCCTTCGTGATGCACGTCCTCCGCCGTAACCCCGACGCCTTTGAATACGCCCACTCAGCCCTGCGGGGCGACAGGGAGGTGGTGCTCGCCGCGATCCGCAGCTGGGAGGCGCTGCAGCACGCCTCGGAGGAGATGCGGGGCGACAGGGAGGTCGTGCTGGAGGCGGTGCGCCACTCTGGCCCCGGCGTGCTGGAGTATGCCGCCCCACCGCTCCGGCGGGACAAGGGGTTCATGCTGGAGTGCATCAGGCTCCACGGCCTCTCGATATACTACGCCAACGCCTCAACGCGGAACGACGCGAAGGTGCAGCTCGCCGCCCTCCGCCAGACCCCAGATGCGCTGCAGCACTGCAGCGCCGCGATGCGGCGGGACAGGTCTGTGGTGTGGGATGCTGTAAGGCGAAGCGGGGCTGCGCTGGCCCACGCTGACCCCTCGCTGCGCCGCGACAGGGAGATGCTGCTGGAGGCGGTTCGCACCACCCCCTCCGCCCTGATGCACGCTGGCGACGAGCTGTGCCTCGACGAAGAGGTTGTGCTGCAGGCAATCCACTCCGACGGCAGCGCCCTGTCCTACGCACACCCCATCCTGCGCTGCAAGCGGGAGTTTGTCCTGGCTGCCGTGCGGAAGTGTGGCTCCGCCCTCCGCTACGCCTGTGCGGCGCTGTGCCGAGACAGGGATATGCAACTCGAGGCGATCCGCCAAGACGGCAAGTCGCTGCAGCTGGCAGACCCCGAATTGGCCAGAGACAGGGGGGTGGTTGAGGCGGCGGTGGAGGTGCACGGCAGGGCGCTGTTCTTCGCGGACCCGGAGATGTGGGGCGACGAGGGGCTCGCCCTGGCGGCGGTGCAGAGCCATCCGAATGCGATGCACTTCCTGAGGAGCCCCACCCGCAGGGTGGTTTTGGCAGCCGTGCGCAGGGGTGGGTGTGCCCTCCGCTACGCAAGTGCCGCGATGCGGAGCGACAAAGAGGTTGTTTTGGAGGCGGTGCGGAGCAGCCCCAAGGCTTTGAAATATGCCTCCGTGGAGCTTCGCCGCGATCCGGAGATCCTGGCGGTTGTGGATGGCGGCTGTGGCGCATCGGCGTAGCGTGGGGGTTGGCGGGGGAATCGTGTGGGCGTGGAGAGTTCCATCTCACACCATCCGTTGTGTATTTAAATGGGGGGTTGTCCGGGGGGTGGTGGTGTCGGGAATGTCCCTCCCGGTGGAGATGGGCCTGGCCTGAACTGTGTGCATATCGTAGAGAAAGGCCGCTGCCCCCCCGATTCGCCCTGCACCACCCCCACAGCCTCTTCTTGCTTCACCCCTCTCTCTCTCTTCCTCACTTCAGTCTTCTGAAAACTGGTCAAAAAAAAATATGGTCCGTTCACAATCGTTCAAAGCCAGCGAGGTGAACCGGCCGAAAAATCCGCTCGAAAATTTTCGGTGCTTCCAACGAAACCTGCTGTTCCCAACCTTTTCCGATCACCCCCCTCTCTCCGTGTCTCTCCCCAACCCGTCTTGTTTTGTGCATTCATGAGTGTGTGTTGCACCATGACCCCCACTCCCCCCCATTCCGCATCCCCTCTCCCCTTCCGCGCCCGAATATTTGTATTCGACTGCGCCAAAACATGGATTCTGCGGCTTGCAAACCCGCGTGTGTGTGGGGTTGCGGGTATCGATGTGGTTTCGTCTTCCGCGGCAGAAAATGCTGGCTGCGCCCTGCCGTTCTGTTCTTTCACCGCCTGTGATTTGTGTTGGCGCTGTCACACACCGCCCCGCGCTCGCCCCATGTCGAGGTGGGGTGAGGGGGTGTTGGGTGGTGGTGTGCACGCGCTGGAACCTGTCGCATTTCCCGTGCTGCATGTCACGGCTCTCATGACTTGCAACTCGGGATTCGTACCGGATCAGTTTAGATTAAATGTGGTCTTCGCTACGGTTAGTGCTGGTAACGGTGCGTCGTAGCATATCTCTTCGTCATAGGAGAGAATCGCCGGGATTTGCCAAACACTTGTCGAAAGCGAAGGCCCACTGCCTTATTTCATTTGGCACGCGGGGTGTTCGGGGTGGGAGCTGTGCAGGGTGTGCAGGGTGCCAAGCGCCCCTGGCACTTCCCTCGTTGCTTCCCCTGACAGCACCCTTGTTCGAAAGAAAAATGGAAACGGAATGAACCCAGCGAAACGATCGCGAAATGTACACATCAGTGGATTCATTGGCCCTCCCAACACCAGCACTGTTGTGCTGTGCATGCTGCAGCGGCCCTCATAGAGTGACGATGCATTCTTTCAAAACATCCGCAATTTTATCCATTGTTTCAAGAGGCTGTATTATAGTTACACGCACACCACACACAACGCGCCCATGCCGTAGTGATGTGGTTTAACCGTTGTGTTAGCATTATCCCCTTTTGGGTCATACGCCACCCGGTCCACCACACAAACACTGTTCTCAACCACGAGAAGAACTTCCAAACAGCCGCTCCCACCGCGGGATGCGAGGGGCGCATCTAGAAATTGTTCAAATCGTTCAAACGCACAGTGCAGTCTTGGTTTCTTCTCCTGCTCTTGTCTGCGACACAGCCTTCCCCCCGATAGGGGGGGTTGTGACACTGGGAGCAAGGTTTTGCGGCGCCTGCTGCTTCTTCGGTAGCCCGAAGGAGATCGTCGCCTTTAGACCCTTCTTAATGCACGGCAGCCCCCTCTTGCCGTGTCTGTGCAGTCTCCGTTCAAAATTCCGCTCGGTCTTGTCCTATCGTCTCATCATCCCATCTTGCAACGCCAACACCTCGAAAAAAATAAGAGTTTCCTTTTATGGTTTCACGGTTCAAAAGGCACAGCTGACTCAGCACGGCAAACGGCGTGCTTGGCTGGCTCTTGAAAGCAGGCCAAATGATATACCAACTCCACTGGCCAGGCTTTCAGAAGCCCGCCGCCATCCTGCTGTTGCCCGTCAGCATCAGAAGGCTGCCCCCGATAATAAGTCTGCGAGGCTCTGCCAAAATCCTGGTTCACACCGGGTTCTGAACAGAGAGAGATATAAACAGCGTAGCTGCCGCCCCACAGCCCCACCCCCTCCCCCCTACAGCTTCCTTCTATTTCTATTTCAATAAACCCCCCCCCCCTACAGCACCACGCAGAAGGCCAGCAGTGGTTGCCCTTGTAAATGGAGGGTAATTGTCACTTTGCAGCATTTCCACCTCCCCAGAAATTGTTGGTTGCCCTATTCGGAATCTGGGCTCTGGTGTGAACAGGTGGCCCGGATTTGGCGCACAAACAACAGCCTTATCGTTTTTTTTGTGTCAAACGCACCGTGCTCACGGAAGGCGTTCAGAACTAACGCCCGGTTGCACAAACAAAACAAAAGAAACCCGGCAATCCTTTTTTGGCCAACAACAAATAGGCAACACCCCTCGCTCCCCCCCCCCCCTCCACCCACCCCACCCACCCCCCCTCCCCAGCTCACACACATCTACACCAGCCCCCACCCCCACACCCCATCCCTCTCTCTCTCTCTCTCTCCGTCCCCCCCCTCTCTCGGTTGACTCACCCACCCCACCCCCTCCCCTGCAATACCCTTCCCCCCCCCGACACCCCACCCAACACACGATGGTTGTGATTCTCCTGAAGGGGGACGGGGAGAATCTCGTGAAGGAGCAGTGCCTCTATGAGACGTCTGGTGATGCCAACTGCGGGGATGTCACGCTGGACCTCACCAAGCTCCAGAACATGCGGGTCCGCCTCCGCTTTATGATCGCTGCCGCGAAGGCGCTTCTCAAGGGCATCAAAGACGAAAACCTGCGCAAGGTTTTTGACGGCCCCCTCCAAGATGCGGCTTACCTCCTCGACCTGGCCCGGATCGACACCGACCGGCGGAAGATCACCTACCCTGAATACGCCGCAGCAGCAGACGGGCTGAAGGGCTGCGCCATCATCGCATTCCCTGCCGAGACCTCCGACAGGCGCGGGGGGCGGACCCCCGTGGAGAACCTCTGCGCGCAGCTCGATGACGAGGACTGCGAAAACTCAGACCACCTCCGCTGCCTGCTGTCGCTGATTGACGAGGGTGCGGTGTCGGAGGACATGCTTCCCGAAGGGGCATGCCAGCTGTGGTGGGCTTCGAAACAGCTCCACGCGGAAGACCCCGTGTCCAAATACTCCGGGAGAAACGAAAAGACAAAGCTCGTCTGCAAGCTGAACAAGATGGGGGGCAACGCCCCCACTAAGGAGCCCCCGATCTCCGCAGAGACGCAGCGCGACATGATGGCGTACTGGCATAAGAAGCAGGAGGAGCAGAAGAAGCTGGTTGTGGATGAGGATGTTTCCTACGGGAACTCGCAGTGGGCAGACCCGAAGGGGCTGAAGAACCACTTCCAGGGCACGTCCTCCATCTCTTGGCGCCCGCGGTGATGAGGGGGGCAGGGGAGGTGGGGGAGGGGGGAGGGGGGGGGGGTAAAACCCCCCCCACAGCGCGCAGCGACATTCTTCATTTCTTCATTAAAAAGTGCATTGCGTATTTATTTTTTAAGCACACTCGTGTGAGCGGAAAGCGCCCCACCACAGCTGCAACCAAACGTGCTCTATACACTAACCCCACCCTTCATCAGGCTCAGGGTGTGATCAGTTCAGGGTTTTGTGTGTAGAAGCGTCAACGCATCAAACTATCAAGCAGGCGAGAGAATCAAGAGGGGAGCAAGAGTGACAGAAGCGGACAGAGTACGCCGAGCTGCGTGTATAGGAGAGGAACAGAACGGGCTGAGGGAGTACGCCGAGCTGCGTGTATAGGAGAGGAACAGAACGGGCTGAGGGAGTACGCCGAGCTGCGTGTATAGGAGAGGAACAGAAACTACGCCGAGCTGCGTGTATAGGAGAGAAACAGAAACTACGCCGAGCTGCGTGAATAGGAGAGGAACAGAAACTACGCCGAGCTGCGTGAATAGGAGAGGAACAGTAACTACGCCGAGCTGCGTAACAGAGAAGATGGCCACTCTGGATTGGGACACCCTGAAGGTTCCCGACCCCGCCCACCCCGACAACGAGCCAGCAGAGCGTCGCCCCGAGTGCATATTCGAAACGTGCAATACTACACACACAGCCAGGACCGCATTCAGCTGCCACGACTGCGGTGGGACCACGGTCAGGACGTGCTTGAGAGAGCACATCCCGGCGCACGTCGTCCCCGAATGGCTCGAGGGCGCAGGGGACAGGGGCTGGGTGTGCCCCGAGTGCGCATGGGTCCGGCAGGCAGTCGACGAGGAGACCGCGGCGGACCTGGCAGCAGCGACGGGCGAGCTAGGCGAGGACGGGGAGTACAGCGAGGCGGACAGCCAGAGTGGCACGGGCCTCCAGCACAGGGACGCACACCACCCCGCCGACTCGAACACCGATCTCCGCGTGGCGAACTCGCTGGAGTACCTGCTGAAATTGACAGGCCGGCTGGAGAAGGAACAGAAGGAGCTGAAGAAGACCGTGGAGACGCAGGCGAAGCAGATCGCCACCCTGCAGAAGGCGCTGCAGCGGACGGAGGCCGAGCTGCCCGCCGATTTCTCCGCCCACATCGTGTCGACCTGGGGATCGTCGATCGCCACTGTCCCCGGACGCAGGTTGGTGAAAGCTGAGGTATCCCGGGTTTTCCGACAGGCGGAGCTCAGCGATGCCCCGAGCTCACCAGACTGGCAACACCAGCTCATCCAGGCCTTCGACGCTCTGTTTCAGACAATGGGACTGATCCGCGACGACGATGATCCGGATCGCTTTACCGAGGCCCTCCACAAGACAATCGTCGTTATGAACTCGCACTTTCTCCTGAAGGGGCGCGCGGGCGCCCGCCTCTACCTGGCAAAGGCGAAGATTATGGACCCAGCGAAGTACGATGCGGTGACACACGGGCGCCTACTCCGGGAGGGGCGGGCCACGCAGGACGACACACAGGAGAGGCGGGCCGCGTTTCAGGAGCGGTTCCTGCAGGAGCGTAACACGCAGGACCGCCCCGCGCCCTACTCGGGAAAGGGCCATCACAAAGGACGGGGGGGGAAAGGCAAGCGACAGTGACTCCCCGACACCAGCAGGGGACGCCCGCGGGCCACGACCCTCCCCCCCGCCGCGGTAGTGTATGTGAAGGCAGTACCATCTGCCCCCCCGTCAACAAGAGGACGCCCCCGCAAGACCGAGACGAGCGTGACCCCGGAGGAAGCAACCACCATTCGCCAGGAACTGCAACACACCCTGGCCCAAGCCCTCGCACCCACATACTGGGGGGCCCTCCGCCGCACATACGACAGGTACTCGCAGTTCCGGGAAGGGTGGATGAAAGCGGAGAGGCGAACACTGCCACACGACGAAGGGGCGGTGCTGTGGGTCACGAAGCAACGGAAGGACGGGCTATCAGTGCAGTCCGCCCTCCAGTACCTCAACAACCTTGCAGCAGCACTCAGACGCTTCGCAGCGTTCCCCCTCGACGGAAAACAAATTGTGGCGGACTACAGGCGGGCGCTGAAACGGGGAGGAGCACTACGACCACTGAAGCAAGCAGAACCAGCAACAGCCCACAACATCCGGGAGGCGCTAGCGAAGGAGCCACGTCCCCTCGTGAAACTGCTGCTCGGCATCATGTGGGGGGGTGCGGCAAGGGCCTCGGACGCACTGCGCTTGTATGTGAAGGACGTCACAGCGGAAAAGCGCAGCGAGCCGATATACGTGCGCTGGACCCAGTCGAAGGCGGACCCCTTCCACATGGGTCACATCACAGGGATCTCCCTGCCGAAGGACCTACACCGTATCCTCCGACACCGCCTCCGCAGGGCGCGCAGAGCAGGAGAGACGAGACTGTTCCCGGCGGACGTCACCTACCGGACCGTGGTAAAAGCCGTCAAGCGGGCACGGAGGGGGCTCACGGCACACTCTCTGCGGAGGGGGGCACTCACACAGCTTGCGCGAAAGAACGTTCCACTGGAGGAGGTGCGCCTCCTCTCGAGACACGCGACGGTCGACGGTGTGATGCGTTACGTATCAGCGGCGGAAAACGCACACGCGCGCGAGACAGCACAGGTGTCGGCGAAGGTCGAGTGGTGAAGAAAAAACGACAGCAAGGGGGGACGACGCGCACACAGCCAAAACCCCTGACAGCAACCCACTTCCCGGGGACCACGAGGCTGTTCGCAGCGCGCCGCTACTACGAAGATGCCACATCCGACGAAGCCGCGTCCGACCCACCACCCAGTGATGAGGAAGCGTGGAGCGAGGTGGATAGCGCAGAGTCGTACGGTCCGGGTGTCGAGGACCTCTACGGGGAGGACTTGGGTGTGTGCACGGGGGGGAAGGTGATACGGCCAGCCAACGCGAAGACGGAGCTGTCGGAGGAAGAGGACTACATCGCGGAGATCTGCACCTCGCGCCTCAATCTCAAGGAACTGCGACGGTTGGACAGCGAGGGTGAACTGACGGGGGTCTTGGACCTCATCACCAAGCCAGCCGCTTTCGCTGACGCACTGCTTCCCGAGGCCCGCCAAGAACTACGTAAAACGGGGAGGAAGGTATCACGCCACATGTTGCACCACCTGGACACCTTGGTTGAGTATGGCGTCCTGACGGAGGCGGATGCACACCCGTACCTCACGCTGCCAGCGTTCACCGTGTCCAAGAAGTCTGGGGGCCAACGTTTCATCGTCGACGCAAGGCGGCTAAATGCACTGATGACACGCCCACCGGACATGCGTTTGCAGGACATCACGGAGGTGACACAGCGAGTGGCCGCGGCGAGCTGGGTGGTGATGGCAGATGCACGCAGCTGGTTCTACCAGTTCCCCGTACACAAGGAGATCCAACGCTATTTCGAAGTGCGCCTAGGCGGGGAGAGAAAGACATTCGTGAAGACCTTCCTGACTGTCATGTGCATGGGGTGGTCACATTCCCCGGCAATCGCGAACCGCAGCGCACGCGTGCTGCTCCCGCCAGAGCACGGAATAGTCTGGATTGACAACTTCATCGCTGTCGGAGACTCCCTACCAGAGGCACAGGCGAGGTACGCCGACTTCATCAGCCGCTGCGAGAAGGTGGGGGCCGCCCTGAACTTCGACGACACACAACACGGCGTGCCGCTGCAGGACTTCACAGTGTTCGGGATCCACTTCGACCTGACGCGACACCGTTTCCACATGGACACAGCCTGGGTGCAAAAAGTCCTCGGACGGGAAGAGTACAAGGAAGTCGTCAACGGCCACACGACACCACGCAGGGCGTTCAGAGTATTCGGGTCTTTCGTCTGGCAGTCGTATGTGATGCGGACACCGATGTGTTACATGCCAGCCGTGTTGTCCTTCGTGCGGCGCATCGCGAAGCAGACGCACTCAAACAACGCCCGATGGGACTCCAGGGTCGCAGTACCTCCGTCGGTGCAGGCGGAGACAGTGGCGCGGGCACGCCTCATCGAGGACAACGAGTGGTATACGCCGCAGAACCCGCCACCGACCATTGAGCTCTGGACAGACGCGTCATCCACGGCGTGGGCGGCGGTGCTCGTGCTGCCGGGAGGGGAGTCAGTGTCCCAAGGGGCGTTCGAAGGGAGCGACGCGGACACGAACATCTTCCTGAAGGAAGCGTATGCAGTGTGGCAGGGGGTGCGCATGATGCAGCGTGTGAGGGAGGCAAGCGTAACCTGCCACATAGACAACCTCGGCCTGGTGTTCGCGCTCCGGAAGGGCCACTGCGCCAACTACCGAGGCAACCTCCTGCTGCAGGAGATATACACAACAGCGCGCCGCCAGCAGATACGACTTATTCCACACTGGGTTGCGACCCACGACCAACGCGCAGACGCGTACACGCGAGGGACGCAGGCCACACACCCCGTGGAGTTGCCACCAGTGTCGATGCCACCTACACTTTTACCAGCGCGCCCGCCTCGTTGAGAACGAGACGGACACGTCCCTCCGGATGAGGGTCCTGGTGTAGAAGCGTCAACGCAACAAACAAAAGGAAATTCATCAGAGCGGTTGTAGCTGTGAAGTGATAGGGCGCTTTTTAAGCACACTCGTGTGAGCGGAAAGCGCCCCACCACAGCTGCAACCAAACGTGCTCTATACACTAACCCCACCCTTCATCAGGCTCAGGGTGTGATCAGTTCAGGGTTTTGTGTGTAGAAGCGTCAACGCAACAAACAAAAGGAAATTCATCAGAGCGGTTGTAGCTGTGAAGTGATAGGGCGCTTTCCCGCTGGAAATGGATGGGGGGGTGGGGGATGGGTGTTGAGGTTCCTCTTTTCCCTGCAGACGCACCCCGCCTTCCCCCCACCTCCCATGCACCCGCCGGTTTGGTTTTTAGTTTTTACTAGTTACGAGCGACGAAGCGTAGCGAAGTCGCGAAGTAACGAAGGAAATCGTACGACTGAAGCTTTGGATTAGCACCTCATGCCACTTCACAGGGACTCAACACAGCCTTGAGACAGCAAGTGTGCGCTCAACAAAAAGTAGTCCGGAACTGTTCTCCCACAGTTGCTGGACAGGGTGTCTATAATAAAGCGAAAGGAGTACGATTTTATTGAGCAGTGACTACTGAGCACAGCGCGCAATGGGGTTGCCCAATCGGGTTAAAAAAAGACATGCCAACTCACAAAAGCCCTGCATAACGAGTGAAGGGGAGAGCACCTCTGTGATTCCTTCCACCTCCACTTCTACTTCCACTTCACTACCTCCCCCTCCCACCGGCAGGCGGGCCATTTGGGGTTTGTGCAAAACCCCCGGATGCCCCGCACCTCCTTTTGATTGCCGAAGAGGCTCTTCAGGGGGGGGTGGAGTAGGAGGGAGTGGGTGGTGGTGGGTGTGCAAAAAATATGGCCGGTTGCTGCACAGATCAAGGCCAACGATAATATCCCCCACCCACCCCCGGCAAAATCATGATTTTCTTTTGCCGGATTAGGCGGACAAAGCGAAACGGCCCCTATGGTGCCCCTGAAAACATTCTCGGAACTGCGGAAGAAGTACGTAACAAAGGCTTCCAAAGAGACACCCCACACAAAAAAGAACGACGTAATCCTGCGTCGAATCGACGTACGAACTACGTGGATCTGCCTTTTCAGGGGCACCGCCCTACCTATTCTTCTCCACGTGCGTGGGTGTGTGGAACTTGCAATCCAATTGTTAACGGGTGCACCCCTCCCCTCCCCCCTCCAAAAAGGACAAACACTGCCAGAAGGGTGCTGGGAGAGACTTGCCTTTGCCTTCCATTTGCCTTCACTCTCGATACAACCCCCCCCCCCCTCCCCTCGACAAACGCACCACGCACCCCCTCCCCGCTCCATGCGATGCTGGTCGCACCCCACGCACCTCCTCTCTGTGTGACCTCGGCAGAGGTCAGGGCTGTGGCGGGTGCCCTGAGAAGGCTGCACAAGACCTCTTCCGGCAGCATGGCAACATCGGTAGCCACCACCCCCCCCCCCCTAGGGCAGTGAAGGCAAAATACGCGTATTTTTCAGAATCCCGATTTTAAAAATACGTTGAACGTTCAAATACGTTGAACGTTCAGCGTATTTGAACGTTTCTCACATTGCCTACCGTCTGCAGGGGCCACCAGTCACAAACCCACCTTTCCTCAAGCAGAGCAAGGGCGAGTTGGTGGCACCAACGACAACCGTGCGGAAGACGTCCTTGGAGCACGATTTTACAGCGACTTGCTTCGCGATGCAGTCGACAGCATCCCTTGTCCTTTGCTCCATGAAGCGGGCTGGTGCAGTTGAGGTGAACCCCTGCAGGTGGGATACCCCATACGGTTCTCCCATGCGGGATATCCCACTGGGTTCTGGCAAGTCACGTATGTCTCTAGACTGGGTTCTGGCTTAGAGGCGTTCAGCCATAATCCATCCAGTGGGAGCATCACGGCACTGTCCGCTCGGACACGTAGATACCAGGGACTGAAATGGGAGTTCCCCATATTGCTGTCGACATACGCCGGCTCGAGGTGTTCTCTCTCAGTCGGGTAAAACCACCCTGTCTCACGACGGTCTAAATCCAGCTCACGTTCGGCCATCCACTTCCTCTACACGACGGACTCCAGCCGGTCGAGTGGGGTAAAACTGGGAGATACGTCGAGAGGGGGTTGGTACCCCCGCTTTTCCGGAGTTAGTCAACCCTGAAAAGAGGGGGTACCAACCACCCCTTTCCGGGTCCCGCCCCTTCTCGGACTACAGAACCCCGTTTTCACCGCCTTTTCGCCACGCGTGACACTCTCCATCCCACAGGTGTACCCTTTAGTGTGTGCAGGGGGCCCACCCCCTACTGCTAGGGGGGGTTTCATGTGTAGAGTGCACCCAGTGGGTGAAAACGCCCAAAAGCCAAAAAAACGTTCAACTTCGACGCATTTTTTTAAAAATACGTTGAACGTTCAAATACGTTGAACGTTTTTTACGTATTTTCTATCACTGCCCTAGGGGGGGTCAAATGGGGGTGACAAACACGATTTTTCAAAAAACCGGCGCAGAGGCCCCAAAGCCCCCGTAAACCCTCCAAACCCCCCCAGATCGGTCCGGAAACCCATCGAACCCCACTTTTCCACCATTCCGGGCACCTCAGGTGCCCGAATTGGGGTACCTAAATTTTGTGCCACCGTTTGGTACCGGACAGTGCCACTGTGTGGGAGGTTGGAAAAGAAAATGCCCCAACACACCACATCTGAGGGTTGCAATGCATGTTGCTTGCCAACCACGTCATCCGGTGGGTGTCAGGCGCTATGTAGGTGGCATGAGCCAGGTCTTCGATGTGTTCTGGCTTGTATATGTACCTCCCTGCCTGCGGCACAGGCACTGCCTTTGTCCCCCACACCAGCCACAGAGAGCGTATTGTACTCGGTCCACGGTTGCTGATTCATTGTGATGCGTTGTATCCTCGAGTGAACGTCACACACTAGTGGCACCACCACCCGCCATCCGAGAGCTGTATTGACTTTGCGCCCTTCCGTTGCATTCACCTCGCCACACATATTGCACCGTTCAGTACCAGTGCTCTTGGGCCAGGCAAAGTAGACCGCAGCAACTACCAATTCTGGCACAATGGGTACCACGACAGCGCACTTCGTGTGTTCCCGGAATGTACAGCTCGTGTTGCAACAGTCGTTGTCAACACATCCCGGTTGTGGAGCACTGCTGCACAGGAATCACACGACCATCTGGACTTGTTCCGTACCTACAGGCAGCCTCCCGGTGCATGGTGGCAGGGAGGTACATATACAAGCCAGAACTCATCGAAGACCTGGCTAATGCCACCTACATAGCGCCTGACACCCACCGGATGACGTGGTTGGCAAGCAACATGCATTGCAACCCTCAGATGTGGTGTGTTGGGGCATTTTCTTTTCCAACCTCCCACACAGTGGCACTGTCCGGTACCAAACGGTGGCACAAAATTTAGGTACCCCAATTCGGGCACCTGAGGTGCCCGGAATGGTGGAAAAGTGGGGTTCGATGGGTTTCCGGACCGATCTGGGGGGGTTTGGAGGGTTTACGGGGGCTTTGGGGCCTCTGCGCCGGTTTTTTGAAAAATTGTGTTTGTCCACGTAAAAGGGTGGCATTTGACCCCCCCTAACCCCCCCCCCCCCCCTCCCCGGTACCCGCTTGCATTCCAACCACCCGCGCGGCCACAGGACAGCTTGCTTACCGAGTATGTGAGTCGCGTGGGATGGGGGGAAGAGGGTGAATGGGAACCCAACAGTGCGGATGCACACAGGGCTCGAGGGAGGGAAGCGTGGTGCTAGCAACTGGCCGGGCCCGTGGGCGGGAGGGGGTGGGGTTTCTGTCACCGGCGTGGCGTGGTATAGACTGACCTGGCCCCAGAAGAGGGGTGCGGGGGAGTAGAGGGTGACAAACAACCCATCTTGCCCGGGGGGGCTTGGTGGTCAGGCACGACCAGGTCACTGACCCAGGCCCTTTATCGGCCAGGGACAGGCCTGTCAAGAAGCCCTGACCAAGCCATCGTGTGCGCCCTGTGTGCATTTCTACATCATCTCCGCCCTGCTGGGCGGGGGGGGGGGGGGGGGGCAAGGCTGGCAGCAAATTTTTACTGCACTTTACTGCACTTTATTTTACTGCATTTTATTGTATTTTATTTTTTAAGCACACTCGTGTGAGCGGAAAGCGCCCCACCACAGCTGCAACCAAACGTGCTCTATACACTAACCCCACCCTTCATCAGGCTCAGGGTGTGATCAGTTCAGGGTTTTGTGTGTAGAAGCGTCAACGCAACAAACAAAAGGAAATTCATCAGAGCGGTTGTAGCTGTGAAGTGATAGGGCGCTTTCCGGATTTTTGGATAAAGTGCATGGTCCTTAGTGGTGCCTTGGGCTTCGCATACGTACAGCTGGGAGGACCACTATGGACAGGCCAAATGCTGGAGTCACACCCACTTTACAGAGGTGCAGCCACGTCTGCAAGTTTGCGGACAGCCGCAAACCCGCAGAAGATGGCAAAAAGTACCGCTCCTGCACGGAGGTTCTCCTGAAGGTCACAGGGACGCACCAAGGCTCCGGCAGAGAATGCAGGCCGGGATGGATGTGCCCTGCCTATGTTGGGTCGGTGGGTTCGCAGGACCTGATCGGTGCGGCCTCCGCCTGGCTTCAGTCCTGCTTTGAGTGCTTTCAGTCCGCTCTGATGTCCAGCCTCCCCGAACGGGATGGTGAAGAACCCGTACGCCAGAGCTCAGCTGTACAACGTCCGAGGAAGGTGGACTGCCCACCGCACACCGCCGTGCTGGTCCGCCCTGCTGCGCCTGCGGTGCTGGGGTGCGCCTGCTGCCTGATTGGCCCCGGCACTCGGAAGCAGCATCAAGCATGCCGAACAGCAGCAGGGCGGGCCTGGCGGGGGCACTGCCTTGGTGGCCTTGTGTTGGCCAGAGTGGGCGGATCAGGGTCCCCTGGCACGGCAGGTCAGCATCCTGCCCACCGTCACGCCGAGCCACCCCTACAACACGCTCTCCTGCACTTTATTGCACTTTACTGCATTTTACTGCACTTTACTGCATTTTATTGCACTTTATTTTATTTTATGTTTTTTATTTTTAAAATGCAGCATTTGTCCAGCCTTGGGGGGGGGGTTCGTCAGGTTGGCAAGAAACGAAGAGAACGAAGTCAAAAAAAATGCAGAAGAGAAAACAACCAGTAAAGAACACGCATGGCAGACGGTGGTGATCAACATTGGGGCGAGGGCGTGCGGGGGCCACGGGGGCAGATGGGACGCGTGGGGGTGGTGTCGTGAGTGTCTGGGGTGGTGGTGGTGGGGGGGGTGGGAGGAGTACCCGACACACCTACCCGCGGCGGCACCGGGTGCCCCGGCCCCCCACTCCCTGCGAAATCCTGTTGTTGGCCACACAGCATTGTGGCGCATCAGTGGCTCAACCTTGGCCATGTTTAAGGCATGGGGACACCGTTCCAAGCACCCTCGCAGGCTCGGGACTCCCGTGTGCGGCTGGAATGGAGGTGAGCGTGTGCCACACCGCGACATGGAGGTCATGTGTTGTGGATGTGAGCGACGCGGACACGGTGCAGTGCCTGAAGGTGAAGGCACTGGAGGCGATGTTTGGTGGGGAGATCGACATCGAGCGGGAAGCGTCGCGTGTGTCGGTGCGGAAGCAGGGGAGCGAGGACGAGCTGGGGGATGACGAGACTGCGGTGGGCGGGACGGCGCTGGAGGGGGGCGACAGCGTCGACCTGGTCAGGATCCCCGTGTGGGTGAAGACGCCGGAGACGTACCCCGTCCAGGTGCAGTGCGTCGCACTGTCGGGGTGTGGCAGGATGTGCGCGGCAGGCAGCCACAGCGGGGTGGCGGTGTTCGACACGGAGGCAGGGGTGCAGGTGCACACGCTGGGCGGGCACTCCCGGGCCTACTATGCCGCCTTCTCCCTGTGCAGCGAGTGGCTGGCCGTGGGGTTCGAGGGGCAGTCGCAGGTGGTCTGGATCTGGCGCACCACGACGTGGGAGCTGGCGCACACCCTCGCAGGGCACGACGCGCTGATCTTCTGCGTGGGGTGGTCGCCGTGGGGGCGCCTGGTGTCCGGGTCAGGCGACAAGTGCCTGCGCGTGTGGGATGTGGACACCGGGGGCTGCGAGGCGGTGCTGCGCGGGCACACGGGTGCGGTGCTCGGGTGTGCCGTCACACGCGACTACATCCTGAGCGGGTGCGAGGATGCGACGGTGCGTGTGTGGCGCCTCGACACGAACGATGCGGTGGAGGTGCTCAGGGGGCACTTCTCGCGCGTCGTGCATGTGGAGGTGACGAGCGACGGCCAGCAGGTGCTGTCGTCTTCGTGGGACCGGTCTGTCAAGGTCTGGTGCCTCACCACCTTCCGCTGCCTGCACACGCTGCGCGCGTCGGCGCGCATCCTGCGTATGAGCGTGTCCCTCGCGGGTGACCTCGTTGCAGCACAGAGCCCCGACAGCGTCATCCTGTGGCGCCTCAGCAGCGGCACCGAAGTCGCCAGCCTCCCCTCCTCCGCGCTGGGCATCGCACTCAGCGTGTGCGGCAGGTTTATCTTCACCTCCAGCAGTGCCGGCGTGCTCGCGGCAAAGACGGACGACGTCATTGCCGACAACCCCAGCAGGGTGCAGCCTCTCCTACCTGCCTATGACCCGCTGTTCGACTTCTAACCGCCACTTGTGGGGTTGAATCAGGAGTGCTGCGGCAGGGCGTTGTTTATTATTCATTCTCCTTTCTTCATTCTCCTTTCTTCTCTTTGTGCGACTGTGTGCGTGGCTGAAGATGATTTTCTGAAGCGCCTGTACGGGCCCCTTGTTCGGGTGGCCCCAATTGCGCACAAAACGAAATGTACCATCACGTAATGCGCGGTTGGGGTTGTGCGTTGTCACAGTGGGGTTGAAGCGATATGGCAGACAGAGTTGGTGCGTGTGGGATGGCCATGCGACGGCACGTTGCCAAGAAATCAAACGAAACGTAATGTGGGGAACAGAACCATTTGCAGCTCTTGAGAAGCTGTGTCTACACGACTCCAACAAGGAATGAAACAAAACGTGCTGCTGTGTGACGTGTTTGCAAGAACACACACCGTGAACAGTTTCCCCGCCCGCCGAGCCGCCAGACAAAACGTACCATGTTCAAAGTGGAGGAGAGCGTGCCTGCTTGAGTGTTGTGCTGGGGACACCCTCATCGCTGCCTTGTTTTACACCAACAAAACTATTCAAACTCCTCTCCAACCACTGCAGACCTGTCCCCAAGACACCTGCTTCCACAGACCAGCGCCATGTACACCGGCTCCTGCTGCATCTCAGAATGCGACACAACGTTCAGCACCGAACCTCTCTGCCTGTGTTTCTACTTCTGCTTCAGCTTCTGTGTTTGATGTGTTGGCTGCAACACAACCCTGTGAGACACCAGACACCTCGACCTATGAAGGGTGGGGCTGTGTGCCAAGCGCGGTTTGTTCTGTGCTGTCACATTCTGCTCACTCAGGTGTGGGCAAAACGTCGCAATGCATGCGCCCGCCCGGCTGTTGGCCGTCGCTGCGGCCTTTGTTCTGTGTCAAGCTGTGTCAAGCTGTGTCATCCTGCCACCAGCTTTGTTTACCACAACAGGACTCCTGTCGGTGTTGGGCAGCGCTGTGGGCAACGACACCCTACACTGGTACACAGCAGGCTGCGGGTGTTGCCTTCCTTCCCCTTTGGCGCACAAACACACCCACTGTTCTCCACTTCAGAGCAAAAGGGACTGATACCAAGCAAATGTACAACCACACGACAGTCAGGGAGGGAACCTGTGCGACGCCCACACCGCCTTCCGGCAACAGTGGTGCATGCCTGACAGGAGGCGTCAGGGGGGCATCGCCAGTTCGCTGCACGCCAGGTCGGTCGAAGGAGACAAAGGCACATCAGCACGACACCGTCTTGTGTACAGCATCAGTGCTCGTAAGGAGACAGGCACCCCTCCCCCTCCAGTGTACATGGTCTGGTCTCCCACTCTCCCCTCCACCCCTACCCGTTGCCGAGTGTTTGCACCGCATGTCGATGGGTTTGTGTAGCAGAACACCATCAGCAGCATGCGCTGTTTGGCCATCTGTCACCAGGGACCCGAGGGCGCTCGAGCTGAAACAGCTGAGGCGGTTCATTCACACGGGTGACTAGTTTCCGGGCTATGCAGGGAACGCCAAACACATGCCTGATGAGTGGTTGCGATGGGTGTGGGATGGGATCACACCACACATCCACAGGTTGCACACATTCAGCCGACACACGCGATGCGACAGCACATACGCAGCCTGCTGTGCCTGCTGGTGGCGGGTGTTGCATGCGGCACACCAAACTACGACATCGTGAATGGTGACATCTTGGTGCCGCGTGCACGGCGCAAGGCGTATATTCAGGGCAGCACGGACATCGAGCGTGTCAGTCTGTGGCCTGGCGGGCGCGTGCGGTACTTTGTGGAAGCGAGTTTCCCTCGTGATGACGCACGTATACTGGCCGCCATTCGCGAGTTTGAGCAGAAGACGTGCATCCGGTTCCAAATGTGTCCGCACGAGGCGTCGTGTGCGATGCCCTACGTGCGTATCAGCGAACAGACGGGAAAGCTGTATGGCGGCACGGCTACTATCGGGGCCTTGCCCTCCTCTGAGGGTTTTGTGACATTGCAGTTGGGCTGCAGTCTACGCGACGTCATCCACGAGTTTGCGCACACAGTGGGGCTGATCCACGAACACGAGCGCTGGGATCGGGACGAGTATATACGTACGGGGTTAAACAAGAATACACAAGCGAAGGGGATCGGCCCATACGACTACGCATCCATCACGCATTACCCCACGGAAATTGTGTCACCGTACCCTATTGGGGTGAAGTCCGAGCTGAGCTATGGGGACATGTCTGCCATTGACTTCATGTACAATGGGTGCTCCGAGTCGTACACCGCACCCACGTGCATCGCCTCCGTACGGTTGGGGGAGACGCACATGATCCCGCACTCGCGGGAGTGGTTAATGTCGTTTACTGCGAAGTACGCAACGCCGATGTCTGTGACACACACGGACGACGTGCCTGGGGACAGTGTGTCGTACAGCAGTCACGTGGAGCAGGACCCGGATGTGCGTTCCGAGGAGGTGCGCTTCACTCCTGGCACCGCACATGCGGGCAAGACGTACACCATCAGCGCCACCTTCACAGCCGATGGTGTGTCAACGACGTGTGCGGTGCAGGTGCGGGTCGCAGACCCCGACACGATGTGCTTCGGGCTGGAGGATCTGGACCCTCACGTGTGCAGCGGGCACGAGGAAGAGACCCAGACGACGTGCTTCGGGATAACGGCGTCGGACCCTGGTGTGTGCAGCGGGCACGGGAAGTGCACCACAAACCCAGACTCTCCGTGTGTGTGTGATGCGGGGTACAACGGGATGGACTGCAGGATGTTTCTGAAAGCCCCCCCAAGCACGAATTTCACCTTCGACCAGGGCATGGGCACATGGATCTCGCAGTTCACGTCTTTCGTGACGACCGAACCCGATGCTATCGGCAAGGGCAGCCTGCAGGTGGGCAAGGCGGGTGAATCAGGTTCAGCGGGCGTCGACCTACCTGAGGTGATTCAGCCCAGCCGCATCACCTTCTACATGACAGCACTGGGGGAGTCAGGTCCTGACCTGGGCTTCTACCATGCTAACCCAGGGTATCACTGCTTCTTTGTCCATCGCCAGCAGGGCATGTGGTCTATGGATCATTATGAGAACTCCGCGGTCGTCTTCAAGCCAGGCATGTTCCACTTTGTGGTGCTGGATCTGGACTGGGCGAGGCAGCAGGTGACGCTGACGGTGAACGACGAGGTGGTGGGGACATCGCCGATCCAGAAGGTCTGCAGCGCGGGCATCAAGGTCATGATATTTTCTGGTTATGGGCTGCTGGATGAGGTTAAGATGTTCGCGAACTCCCCGCCGAGCCCGACCTTCACCTTCGACCAGGGCATGGGGACGTGGGTACCGCAGTTCATGTCTGGCGTTGTGACCGACTTCAGCGCTGCGGGCGGGCGCAGCCTGCGGGTGGGCAAGGTGGGCTCGCATGATGTAGGCGTGGCGCACGTCACCCTGCAGGAGGCGTCTCGTCCCAGGTACATCACGCTGCGCATGGCACCCATGGCGGGCAGCGTGCCAACCTTCCTGTCGTTCCGCGATGCCGAAGACCGCAACAAAGACTGCTTCTACCTCGGCCGCCGCTTGGATACGTGGTCTGTGAATGGTGTGAAGGAGTTCGACTTCAATCCAGGCGTGTTCCACTTTGTGGAGCTGGATGTGGACTGGGTGGGGAAGCAGGTGACGTTGACGGTGGACCGGCAGGTGGTGGGGACGTCGGGGTTCCATTCCGATTGCATTACGGGAATGGGGACGATGGCGCTATTTGGTGGTGCGTGGCTGGATGAGGTTCAAATGTGGTCCGCGAAGCCGTCCCTCTGAACAGACAGCCAGTCGACCGTAGCCCACACGCCTGTGGCTATCCGATGCCGTGCTGCCCCGACCCCCCTCTGTGTTCCATTGGTGGATGCAGTCAACAGTTGGTCTTTTCATAACCTTCACCGGCACCCAGTGCACGCACCCCTGAAGAGGGTGCAACTGGCAGATGCTGTTCTCGCTTTCCCTCCTCCCTCCCCACTGTACCCGACCCATCGTCTGCCCCACGTGTGCACCATAGCTGCCGTCGGATGCGCTGTGCGTCAGCCACGACTGAGTCAGACACGACTGTTGAGCCTGCTCCACCCCAACAGTCACTGGCTTGGTTTCGGTGATGCGCAGCTGTGTCCGGCCCAACACCAGGTGTACGGGCTGCAGACTTTGTGGATTGCGTGTTCTTTTGGTTTTTTGCAACAACGAACTCTTGTCTTATTGTGCGAAAGCTATTGTCGGCATCGGCGTTTGGGAGTGGTTCCGAACCTTCGTTGTATTCGGGCCGTTCTGTCGTGCTGGGGGTCGTATGGGTCGTACACCACCTCTTCCATCAGGACAGTGCAGTGCGGTTCAGCACCACATCTCATTTTTGCACACAATACTATCCATCAACATTCCGAACAGTTTTTCGACATTCGAATCTCGCATCAGACCGGATGCTGGGAGCGCACTTGCGGCCACGACTCCCTGTCGCTGTGCACCACACTTCCGCACACTTCAAAGTGAGTGTAAACTGTTCTCTCTCTGTCAACTGCCCGACATCAGCTGCTTGGGAAGGTGTGATCTCGCACCCCAGAGCTCCCCGCTGCAACTGCTTTGTGGGACGCCACACACGGCGACACACAGTATTGCAGCTGAGGGGCGACTTGACACTGTGAAGCAGCCAGCGACCCAATGCAGAGAAGGGCAATGCAGACTTCCGAAGTGCTGTCTTGTTTTACACCAACAAAACTATTCAAACTCCTCTCCAACCACTGCAGACCTGTCCCCAAGACACCTGCTTCCACAGACCAGCGCCATGTACACCGGCTCCTGCTGCATCTCAGAATAGTGGGTAGAACGAGACAGGCACATCAGCACGACACCGTCTTGTGTGCAGCATCAGTGCTCATAAGGAGACAGGCACCCCTCCCCCTCCAGTGTACATGGTCTGGTCTCCCTCTCCCCCCCACCCCTACCCGTTGCCGGGTGTTTGCGCCGCATGTCGATGGGATTGTGGAGAACACCATCAGCAGCATGCGCTGTTTGGCCTGCCACCAGGCGCCCGTCATCGCATGGGTGCCTAGTTTCCCAGGGAACGCCAAACAGATGCCTGATGAGCGGCTGTGATGCAGCCGGGGACCACACACATTCACAGGTTGTACACGTTCAGCCGAGACACGCGATGCGCCGGCAATTGCGTACCCTGCTGTGCCTGCTGGTGGCGGGCGTTGCATGCGGTGACACACCAGACTACGACATCATGGATGGCGACATCTTGGTGCCGCGTGCACGGCGCAAGGCGGATACTCAGGGCAATACGTTTTCTCTGAAAAGCTACATGTACACCAGTCTGTGGCCAGGCGGGCGCGTGCGGTATGTTGTGGCTCCGGGTGACTTCGGGCTTCCCTTCCCTCGTGAGGACGCACGTCTCCTGGCCGCCATTCGTGAGTTTGAGGAGAAAACATGCATCCGGTTTAGCGAGTGCGCGGACGAGGCGTCGTGTGAGATCCCCTACGTGCGTATCAGAGGAGAGACTGGGTATGCAGGCAGCGCCACTATCGGGGCCTATCCCTCCATAGTGAGTTTTGTGTCATTGGGGTTGAGCTGCAATACATTCGTCGTCATCCACGAGCTTGGGCACACAGTGGGGCTGGGCCACGAACACGAGCGCAGGGATCGGGACGAGTATGTACGTACGGGATTATACAGCAATGCGAATTCGAAGGAGCTCGGCCCATACGACTGCGCATCCATCATGCACTTCCCCTCGGTCTCCTCTCGTGAGATTGTGTCACCGTACCCTATCGTGGTGAAGCCCGAGCTGAGCCACGGAGACATGTCTGCCATTGACTTCATGTACAACGGGTGCTCCGAGTCGTACACCGCACCCACGTGCATCGCCTCCGTGCGGGTGGGGAAGACGCACGTGATCCCGCACTCGCGGGTGTGGTTCATGGTGTTTACTGCGAAGTACGCAACGCCGATGTCTGTGACACACACGGACGACGTGCCTGGGGACAGTGTGTCGTACAGCAGCCATGTAGAGATGCCAGGCCAGGCTGTGCGTCACGAGGAGGTGCTCGTCACTCCGACTGCCGCACATGCGGGCAAGACGTACACCATCAGCGCCACCTTCACAGCCGATGGTGTGTCAACGACGTGTGCGGTGCAGGTGCGTGTAGCAAACTCCGACACGATGTGCTTCGGGCTGGCGGCTTCGGACCCTGGCGTGTGCAGCGGGCGCGGGACGTGCACCACAAACCCCTACCCGTGCGTGTGCCACGAGGGGTACGGCGGGGCGGACTGCAGCGGGTTTGCGAACTGCCCCTTGAACCAGGCCTTCACCTTCGACGTGGGCATGGTGTGGTCGGGCTCGTCGGGCCCAGCAGCTGTGACGACCGAATTCAAAGCTGCAGGCAGGGGCAGCCTGCAGGTGGGCCGGGTAGACCCACCTGAACAGGGTGCGGCGCACACCGACCTCAGACAGGTCGATCAGCCCAGCCGCATCACCTTCCACATGGCAGCCATGAGGGGGCGTGAGCCAATGCTGAGCTTCGCCCGTTATGAAAGCGATTTGGATGAGAGGGATTGCTGCTTCTTCGTCACCAGGAATGGGGAAATGTGGTCATTCAATGATAAGAACACCGATGTCGAGTTCAAGCCAGATGTGTTCTACTCTGTGATGCTGGATGTCGACTGGGTGAGGCAGCAGGTGACACTGACGGTGAACGGGGAGGTGGTGGGGACATCGTCATTTGTGAATTATTGCAGTTCGGGCATTCAGGCCCTCGGGTATTATGGTGGTGGGTGGTTGGATGAGGTCAAGCTGTTGTGTACAGAAGAGGAAGAAGCCCAGACGATGTGCTTCGGGCTGCCCGCGTCGGACCCTGGTGTGTGCAGCGGGCACGGGAAGTGCACCACAAACCTGGTCACACCGTGTGTGTGCGATGCGGGGTACAGCGGGCTGGACTGCAGGATGAGTTCAGCATTCACCTCGATTGCGGTCTTCACCTTCGACCAGGGCATGGGGACGTGGGTACCGCAGTTCATGTCTGGCGTTGTGACTGACTTCAGCGCTGCGGGCGGGCGCAGCCTGCGGGTGGGCAAGGTGGGCTCGCATGACGTAGGCGTGGCGCACGTCACCCTGCAGGAGGCGTCTCGTCCCAGGTACATCACGCTGCGCATGGCACCCATGGCGGGCAGCGTGCCAACCTTCCTGTCGTTCCGCGATGCCGAAGACCGCAACAAAGACTGCTTTTACCTCGGCCGCCGCTTGGATACGTGGTCTGTGAATGGTGTGAAGGAGTTCGACTTCAATCCAGGCGTGTTCCACTTTGTGGAGCTGGATGTGGACTGGGTGGGGAAGCAGGTGACGTTGACGGTGGACCGGCAGGTGGTGGGGACGTCGGGGTTCCATTCCGATTGCATTACGGGAATGGGGACGATGGCGCTATTTGGTAGTGCGTGGCTGGATGAGGTTCAAATGTGGTCCGTGAAGCCGTCCCTCTGAACAGACAGCCAGTCGACCGTAGCCCACACGCCTGTGGCTATCCGATGCCGTGCTGCCCCGACCCCCCTCTGTGTTCCATTGGTGGATGCAGTCAACAGTTGGTCTTTTCAGGACCTTGCATTCTTTTGGAACACCCATCACGCCGGGATACGCTGGGTACACTGGTGAGGAGGATGTGCCGTGCAACCAAGAAGTTCTTCGCGACGCTGCATGCTGGCAAAGTTGAGCGTTGTCTTCACAAAAAGGTGAAGTGCACCAAACCGCACCATTTGCGTCACCATCGTGAATATCCGAGGATGGAGAAGAACGAATGTTCCAAGTATCCCCACACCAGCACCCAGTGCACGCACCCCTGAAGAGGGTGCAACTGGCAGATGCTGTTCTCGCTTTCCCTCCTCCCTCCCCACTGCACCCGACCCATCGTCTGCCCCACGTGCGCACCATAGCTGCCGTCGGATGCGCTGTGCGTCAGCCACGACTGAGTCAGACACGACTGTTGAGCCTGCTCCACCCCAACAGTCACTGGCTTGGTTTCGGTGATGCGCAGCTGTGTCCGGCCCAACACCAGGTGTACGGGCTGCAGACTTTGTGGATTACGTGTTCTTTTGGTATTTTGCAACAACGAACTCTTGTCTTCTTGTGCGAAAGCTATGTCGGCACCGCCGTTTGGGAGTGGTTCTGAACCTCCGATGCCGTGCTGCCCCGCCTCCCTCTGTGTTCCATTGGTGGATGCAGTCAACAGTTGTCTTTTCATAACCTTCACCGGCACCCCTGAAGAGGGTGCAACTGGCAAATGCTGTTCTCGCTTTCCCTCCTCCCTCCCCACTGTACCCGACCCATTGTCTGCCCCACGTGTGCACCATAGCTGCCGTCGGATGCGCTGTGCGTCAGCCACGACTGAGTCAGACACGACTGTTGAGCCTGCTCCACCCCAACAGTCACTGGCTTGGTTTCGGTGATGCGCAGCTGTGTCCGGCCCAACACCAGGTGTACGGGCTGCAGACTTTGTGGATTGCGTGTTCTTTTGGTGTTTTGCAACAACAAACTCTTGTCTTCTTGCGAAAGCTGTTGTCGGCATCGGCGTTTGGGAGTGGTTCCGAACCTTCGTTGTATTCGGGCCGTTCTGTCGTGCTGGGGGTCGTATGGGTCGTACACCACCTCTTCCATCAGGACAGTGCAGTGTGGTTCAGCACCACATCTCATCTTTGAACACAATACTATCCATCAACATTCCGAACAGGTTTTTGACATTCGAATCTCGCATCAGATCCGCTGCTGGACTTGCATCACTATTCTCTGTCGCTGTGCACCACACTTCCGCACACTTCGAAGTGGGTGTAAACTGTTCTCTCTCTGTCACTGTGTGTCAACTGCCCGACATCAGCTGCTTGGGAAGGTGTGATCTCGCACCCCAGAGCTCCCCGCTGCAACTGCTTTGTGGGACGCCACACACGGCGACACACAGTATTGCAGCTGAGGTGCGACTTGACACTGTGAAGCAGCCAGCGACCCACTGCAGAGAAGGGCAATGCAGACTTCCGAAGTGAGAACACGATGCAGATGCAGATGCCCTCCACGGCAGCCCACCACCCCCCGTTCCGGAGTCTCGGCTGCTGCCTGCAGTTTCATTGCAAACGTGTCTCCTTTCTGTGCCCGCCCAGAGCCGTTCAAGCACGTCTAGCACGTGCACCGCATCTAAGATTCATCGTGGATCCCACTTGCACGGTTCAACCCAGCCCACAGGCATTTACACAGCCGACACCCCGTGTTGCATTGTGTGCGGGTCCAGCCCACTGGCTTGCACACCACAGCCAGTCGGCTGGACATCCACAGCATGACAGATGATGTGCGGGCCTTGTCAGACCGCGGGGGCCGGGCAATGGAGGAGGCGTTTGGGAAGCTGTGCGACACAGTGGATCGGATGCAGAAGCAGATGAACAGGATCGAAAAGGAAAAGGCAGCCCTGCAGTCGCTGCTGGCATCTGCGCAGGATCGAGTGTCGGTGTTGGAGCGTGACGCGCAGGCCACGGCTGGCATGGCGAAGGATTTTGAAGATGTGCAGGTGCGGCTGCAGAAACTCGAAGGGTTCGTGAGGACGTCGAAGTGGGAGGAGGTCGATCTAAGCACCCCTGCAGACTTCAACACTTCTGCTATCTACCGTGTGTGTGTTGACGAGATGAACGGCTCCATGCAGCTCGGGTGGGTGGTCCCTACCCGCGTCCTCCCTTCCCACCTTATTTTCGACTGTGCATCAGCGTCGTCTTCCCAGTACTTTTCCCGCATCGCCTGCACCAAGAAGGTCCGCTGGGAGTACCTCTCTAAAAACTCCGACTCACCCAGCGCCACCGCCACACCGGTGACAGGTGTTGTCAGCCGAATCGAACAGGCGGTGTTTTAGCCCCCTTCGCCCTAGCCTCCCCCACCCCCCCCCTCCCCCGTACCTAAGTCCTTGTGCTTCCTTCTATTTCAACTTCAATACCCCCCACCTCAGTGCGGAAATGTGTTCCACCGAAGGAGGGAGTCTAAGACTACAGGATTCGCGGTTTTGCAGCGCCACCAGCCTGAATTTTATTGCGCACGCCTGTGAGCAGAAAAATGTCACTCCACCACAGCCAAAAAAAACGTGCTCCGCACACCGCTCGCCTCCCCCATCACAGGAGTTGAGGTTTTGTGGAAGTATCAACGCAGCACATAACAAAATACGAGCAAAGAGCGGCTGGTCCTGGAGTGACATTATTTCTGCCGATGCTTTGTTTTACTGCACACCAGACTGCCACCCCCCCACCCTCCACCCCTCCCACCAACAGGGCGAGCTTTCTTCAGACTTACACACAGTTTTGAATGCTGGAAGATGTCTCCGATGCCTCCAAGCTCTGTCTGAGGCCCGTCGCCTATACCCTCTGCGTTTCCCCAGAGTTTTCCCCTATCGGCGAGCCACCATGCCGGATCCCCAGCGAATCCACCGCCCGGTTTGTCTGCGAGACGCCGACCGGCACGCTTCTCCTGCACGCCCAAGACCTCGACATCCAAGACGTGCGGATTGCCATCCTCTCCGCAGGCTGTGCCAGGCGCTGCGGTTGCTGCGGGTCGGAGGGAACCCCTGCCGACAGGAGCACCGAAACACCTGAAGCAGCGCGGCTTCGGCAGCCAAGCGGAGCCCCCCCGTGTTGCGGGAGTCAGACTGACGCGCCGCGAAGCGGCGCAACCGGCACAACACCCGGAACACCGGATGGGGGCCCGAGCCCGGGGGGATCGAACCCGACCCCCACACAGATGGGTCGGAACCTGCCCTGCGGGTCTGCCCCACCGCCCGGCTCATCCGGTGGGGCGAACCCAG
The DNA here is from genome assembly GCA_963210315.1 of Rhynchopus euleeides. Lineage (NCBI taxonomy): Eukaryota > Euglenozoa > Diplonemea > Diplonemida > Diplonemidae > Rhynchopus > Rhynchopus euleeides. The sequence goes on along the minus strand of OY723240.1, from coordinate 719,852 downwards.
GGGCGGCGTGCGGCCCACCCAACGCTGCACCATCACCTCACACCCCTGCTTGCTGCAGCGGGGCAGAGCTGCCCCCTGATGATGTCCTCTCTTGGGGGAATGTAGCTCCTTCTGACATGCAGCAGTGCGGTGCGGTGCTGTGCATCTCTCTGCCAAGAGAGGTTTCCTGCGGTGAGCAGGTTCTCTTGAGGACAGCCTTCACCGCGAGCTCTCCCGAGGATGGGTCTGGGGGGTATTTTTCCCCGCAACGGGGCGGCGGTGGGACAGGCAGCGCCACCCCATCGTACGGCACCCTCGCGACACATCTCGAGCCCCTCCGGGCCCGGACCGTGCTGCCCTGCGTCGACCTCCCCGCTGCAAAGGCTTTCTTCTCCCTCACAGTCCGCCGCACTGGCATCCCAAACGGCATGTCCATTCTATCCAACACCCCCGTGTCTTCAGAAAGCCCCGAATCTGTCGAATTCGAGATGACCCCACGGATGAGCCCTTATCTGTTCTGCCTCATTGTGGGCGATTTTCACTCCCTCCAGGCAGACGGGTATCCCAGCCCTATTCAGCACGGCGCGACCCCCCCGATCCGAAGAAACAGCGCAGAGGGTCGCTCTGGGGCACCTCCTGTGAGGCTTGGTGTCCATATTCCGAAGTCGGAGGGGCTGGAATCCGCCCGGGTCGCCTTGGAGGTTCTCCGATTGGCTATTGTCTTCTACGAGCATGTCTTCCAGCAGCCGGTGGGTCTGCGGAAGATCGATCTGGTCGGGCTGCCCGGGCTCCGCCCCGTCGCAATGGAGAATGTCGGATGCATCGCGTTCCGCCTGCAGTACCTCACTGTCGGGCCCTCCACACCGCTCTCCCGGGTCCAGCGCATCGTGAGACTCGTGGGGCACGAGTCGTGCCACCAGTGGTTCGGCAACCTCGTCTCCCTCACCAGCTGGAGCCACCTCTGGGTGAAGGAGGGTAACGCCCGGTTTTTGGAATACCTCTTTGTCGGATGGCTGTTCCCCGGGTGGGATTTCTGGGGGGAATTCGCGGCATCGATCCTCAAGAGGTCGATGCCGGACCAGGGGGTGGCTACGGTGGACCGCCCCATCGAATCTTGCTGCGCCGAGACGGGGCTTGTCGTCAACTCATTCGACACCGTAACCTACAGCAAAGGGGCAGGGCTTGTCAGCATGGTGTCCAGCTCATTGGGCCTCGGCAGATCCCTCTCCGGGATGCAAGCCTTCCTCCTCCGCCACGCCGGGTCCCACGCGGGCTCTCTCGAGTATGCAGAGGCGATGCGTGACGCAGCCTCGGCAGATTCGAAAACTCCCCCCCAACCCCTTCTCCCCAGCCTGGCGGCGCTGGGGGTGGCTCCCGGAGGCAGATCACCGGGTGCCGCCGCACCGGCGGAGGAGCTGGACCCCCCCCGCACAGCGTTTCCACCCGCGGAGTCTCCGCTGGGAGGTGTGGCGTCGGGGAAGGGATGGGATGCAGCAGCATTCCTCGAGCCATGGAGGGCGCACGTCGGGCACCCCGCGGTGCTGATATGCCGCGGTAGCGGCGGCAGCGGCAGCTGCACCATCCACCTCCACCAATTCCTCAGCCCTGCAGCGGCGGCGGGGCGCTTGCGGAGCGGTGGCGGCGGCGGCGGCGGCGGCGGCGGTGGCATTGCCCTGGAAGGTTCCCCCTTTCCCGTGCCTCTCGCATTATCCATCCTGCCTCTCCCCAGCAAAAATGCTGGGGGTGTCGATGTGTTGACGGCGACGGGAGGGTGTTGTGCTGCAGAGAGCAGCCGCTCCGCCTGCATCATCCTGCCCCCCACCACCACCGCTGCCGGGGGGGCGGGGGTGGGCGAGGGTGTGGCGTTCGACCCGATGGATGGCGTGGTTGGGGGCTGTGCTGTGGTGGTGGGGTCTGCTGCAGCCTCGGCGTACTGCAGGGTGTGGTATGCCCCGGATGTGCTGGGGGGTGTGCTGCGGGTGTACCCAGCCCTGCGGTGTGTGGCGCGTGTGGGGCTGGTCACAGATGCCTTTGCGCTGCACCGGGTGGCGGCGCTGCTGGTGCCTGGGGGGATGGAGGGCCCCCCAGCGTGGTGGCCTGCCGCAGGCCTGGACGCGCAGTTCTTCTCTGTCATGCGGGCCTTTGCGGAGGCGCGTGAGTCGCACAACGAGGTGGTGCAGGTGGCAGCCACAGCGCTGGCAGAGGTATGGCTGGGTGGGTGGGTGGGTGGCGGGAAGGGGGGATTTTTAAATCAATCCTCCCCCCCCCCACTGGGGTTTGGGTTTGGTGTGTTGGCAGCTGCCACCACCCCCTCCCCCCCCAGACACACACACACACACACACACCGGGGGGTGTGTCTGACTCCCTCTGAATCAAAAATCAGAGGTTCCTCTTTTTACACTTGTCTTTGAATATACCTAGCACACACACCCACACCCATCCCTCCCCTTTCAGGTGCTGCACGAGGCACAGGGATCTGCGGAGGAGGCCGTGGTGCAGCGTGCTGTCCGGGGCTATCTGGGCCACCTGCTGCCTGCGGTACAGGCTGCGGCACGCGCCCCACGCTGGCGGGCCGACGGCAACCTGCAGGAGTTCCGGGAGTACCGCGCCGCATCACAGCTGATGCCGGAGACAGCTGCCAGGGTGCTGTGCCTGCTGGGCGAGGCAGGGTGCACGGCATCGGTGGGTGTCGCACGCACCCTGAAGCAGCAGCTTCTGTCTGGGCTGCAGTGCGGCGACGGGTCTGCGGGGCGGCCGGATCTGCTTGTCGGCGCTGCAGCCATTCGCGTCTGTGTCATCGCGGGTGGCGACAGCGACTGGGCTGATGCTTGGGCCCTCTGCGAATGGGCAGCATCCGCTGACCCCGACCCCGACGCCGCTGCACCCGGGTCGCCTGCATCACCCACACCGCCTTCGGGCCCATCCCCTGCACTCCGCTTCCTGCGCTGCCCTGTGCCCGACCTCCGCATCCACCCCACCCAGGCGGTGCCTTGGGGCTGCTCGCTGCGGGCGCACCTCTTGGAGTCGCTCGCCCTCAGCAGGCAGGGGCACATCGTGGCGGGGGTGGCGGAGCTGGTGGGCTCCGATGAGGCGCTGAGTTCGCACGCCTCTGCTATCTCGTACTGCAAGGGAGTGCTGTGCAACGCAGGGCTGCTGCCGCATGCAATGCAGGTGCTCTCTCCCGTATGTTTCCCCCCCATGGGTGTGGTGGTGTGAACCCCCTCTCCGGGGGGTGGCTCCGCAAAACCCCCCCCACCTCCTTAGCCCTGCATGCATCTTGTCACTCCACCGCGTCTGGTTGTCTGTTTCGCATCGCATCGCACCGCACTCTCTTTCCCCCTCCCCGCAGAAGCTGGTGTGGTATCTTGCGATGCTGTCGCTGAAGTTCAACTACGGCTCCCCTGCCTGGCTTCAGGAATACCCAAGTGCCTGGCAGGATTTGGATGAATCGATGCACGGCGCTGTGGCCTCAAGGATTCTCACTGCATCAGCGATGGCGGCAGCAGCGCGGGGGCTCGTGGATGGCTGAGTTCGTCACACGGTGGCAAGGTCGAGGCGGGAGGACCATCGTGGGAGGTCGTTTTTTTGGGAAATTGGACCGATTTCACAAACAAACACATTACGTACCGCCGGCTCCTTTTTCGGGAGACCCGACAGTATCCCACCTGGGAGAGCATATCCTGCCTCTCTCTTTGGACCTTGCTGATGCGGTTCTCGCAAGCATGGGCTGTGTGTCACGGCAATCGTCATATTCACTGCGCAACGCAGGGGAGGGGGTGTTTTGCGGGGAACACACGGGGCCTCCTGCGCCCCCCCTGCCTCTTGTCTTTTTTTTTGCTTTGATAGGTTCAGCGCAGCGGGGCTATCGTCGTGCGGTAGCAGCCGTGCGCCTTATTATTTTTTGCACACTCGCCACCAACACGCGACCATAATGCCACGCCGCTCGGGCGGGGGCTCCGCACACCTGCACATACACAGAAGGCATTCATCAGCCGCCATCAACGCTTCGATAGACTTGCTGGTATTCTAATTGGGGATCTCGGGCCGGGGGGTTCTGGCGACAATCCCTCGAGGGGTCGAGCTACCTCTGTTCTCTTCTCTTCTCCCTCACCCCACCCCCCTCTCTGTCTCGCTCTCTATCTGTCAAACACTTGGCAGCGTGCCGCTGTCGTGACGTGCCGCCCCCCCCCCCCCCCCTTGAAGCCCAGCCAACGCAAGCAGAGTCAAAGCAAACAACACGTGGCCCTTCATCTTACCTTGCCACACTACCGCATATATTCCTCAGCTGGCCGCCCGCCAGGTTCTGCTTGCTGTCGTCCTGTGCAGCCTGATGTTACCCGGGCACCCTACACTAACTCGCCTCTCGCAGAATCGCGTTGAACGTTGAACACGTTTGAACAGCAGTCAAGCCGGTTGTGCTTTCCAGAGAAAACGGGAGAGAGAAAAAACAAAACTGACAAAAAAATAATTGAACTCAGAAATTTCTCTGAAAACGGAGGGAGTCCGCTCGTTGGCCAACTGCGGAGGGTGTTGGGAACGGCGGGCAGGGGAGGTGGTGAGATCGCATCAAAAGAACCGATGTGTATGACAGTGTGTCCGACACTCCTGCAAATATAAGATGTCGCCCGGAGGGGGTGGCGGTGTATGCTGTGTACACTGCGTTGCTGCTGGTAGATGCATGTGCCCGAACGGCAGGGGCACAGGCGAGTCTCAAGATTGAAGAAGATTGAAGAAGAATATGGGAACAGGGCGAAGGCCAACACCCCCCCCACCCTCTGCTCCTCAGTTGAGAACGTAGAGAAGCCACACGAGACACCTTGCGTTGTTGACATGCAAAATTATAAAAACCCCGATTTTTCAGTTCCGAAGCAGACGTGATTCACTCAGTTGGCAGTTTCACACATCGTTTTTCAGTTGACGCATCATGCCGGAGTGTGAGTGGTCGAGACGCACAGAAACACCAGACCCGCATCCACATCCACAGCCGCCGCACACCCCTCCTCCCCCCTGCAGGGCTACACTACTTCGGGCGTTGCCCGCGGGATCCGCTCACATTATGTAAGCTGCTTTGACACCGACAACACATTTCCTGTTTCCCTTGCCGAATCGCGCAAGGGAGAGAGGTCGAAGAAGAGGGCGGTGTGCAAGCAGCTGCGGCGCCCCGCCAGCGATAGAACACGTTCGATACCCACAGACCCGCAGTGCGCAGGCTACTGCAGCACGCAGCGGGGCTCGGCGTGAACCCCACGCCCACCAAGCCTCCTCTCTGACGGCGCACCGCCTCAGCTACGTGCAGAGAGGGAGCTACCGCAACCGCGTCCGGCGGAAACGAAGGGACAAAGGGGGTCACCCCCTACACCCCCCCTACCCCTTGCTTGGGGCTTTCTCTCGTCTAACCCAACAAAAAAAACCTTGAGAAACCCTCTTTGGGGAGTGGGGGGTGTTGTGTGAGGGGGCTTAGTTAGCCAGACAGGGGGCCCTTCACACACACCCCCCCCCCCCCCCGCCTTCCCTCCTCCACCCGGGAGGGGGGCGGCACACACACACCTGCGCATCTAGCGGCCCCGTTAGATCCCCATCCCCTCGGGGACTGGTGTTCCTATTGAGCCCCAGGGCCTCCGTGCTCTGAGGGCGTGCTCTCTATCTAACACCGTTTGGTGGGGCCGGTTTTAACAAAACCTTGCCCTGCCGTGGAGCTGTTGTGAGTGGTGTGAAAAGTTGTGGTTGTTCATTTTTTTTACTTTATTTTTTCACCGTGTTGTGTGCGCTCAGCGGAAAAAAAAAGGAAAAGGAAAAACAGAGGTTTGGAGCTGCGCTTGTGTGTGAGTGAGTTTCATTTGTTCTGACAGCTGCTGGACAAAGGGGGGTGTGTTGTTCATAGCTGATAGAGCAAGAAGAGGAGTGTGTGTGTTTTTGATCCTCGTTGATCCTCGTTGCACTCCTGTGTGTGGTGATAAAACCAGGGGGGGGGGGGAATCGTATACTTTGTTTTGCGCGGCGACGGGAAAGAAAAAGAGCAAAGGGAAGAGTGTTGATCCAATCGGTGCGTTTTACACTGCCGCAGAAGGGGGAAAAAATATACGGAAACAGAAAACAACGCGCTTCACATTTGTGTGTTGACTGTTGATTGCTTCCTCGAGTGGGTGACGGACCGCGCGGGTCTTGTGACTGTCTTGTGTTGATAAGGCAGAGAGAAGGGGGCTGCGTGGGGGTGTTTGTGTGGTGTGCGTTGTGACCGCCGTTTTACTGTTTTGTGTTGTGTTTTGTGTGTTACTTCACCCCACCTTTTCTTTTTGACATTTATATCGCGGAAAACCTTCTTTTTTTTATCCATCTACTCTTGCTTATTTTCCCGTCTCTGCCTGTGTGTGTGGGTAGCTCAGGCCGCGTCCGGGGGACAGGGGGGGGTGGGGGTGGGGGTGGGGGGGGGGAGCGGGTGCGGGCAAAAGAGAAAAAGAGAAACACGACAACCCAGCCAAAAGGTTTGGTTGCTGCTGATTCCTTTTTTTTGGATATTGTCAACACCTCCTTCTCTTCTCTTCTCTCCCCTCTCCCTCTCTCTCTCTCCCCCCCCACCCACCCCCCTACCCATCACATCAGGGGACCCTCTCTTGTCGAGGCACAAAGACAGGGCAAAAAAGCAAAGTAAATCTGTTGGAAAAAAAGCCCATCCCTGGGTCGATCGGGTTTCTCTCTTGCATTTCTCTCTCTCTCTCTCTCTCCCCTACTCTGACCACACTTGGGAGGCACATCTCCCCCTGCCTCCCTCCACACGCCGCACCACGGCGCACAACGGGTAAAGCCGATTACTAAAACACAGCAAAAATAATCAAAATAAAAGCAAAAAAAAGATAATAAACGGTGCAAACAAACAGCATCCGTATCGGCCCCCCCCCCCCCCCCTACCTGTTGTTGTCACCCTTGTCCCCCCTCTCCCCCTTTTCTCCCTCCACCCTTTTTTCACCCTTTTCCTGCCACCATCTCTTCTCTTCTCCTTATGGTGACCCCAAGCCCCTGTGACCCGTTGCCGGTGCTGGAGGTGCAAACCCTCCTGCGCCAGCCCAACACCACCCTCTCGTTGATCGGAGACTGCGTCGGCGGCACCTACCGCGTCACGCAGGGCGGCGTGTGTGTCGGGATCTTCAAGCCTGCGGAAGAGGAGGCATCCTTGCCACACAACCCGAAGGGGCTGACCGACGGAGACGCGCCGAGCCTCAAGGCGGGGTTCAGCGCCGGGAGGGGATACCTCAGGGAGGTGGCGGCGTATGCTCTGGACCACGGGTCCTTCGCAAAGGTTCCGTTCACCGCAACCGCGAGGGTTTCCAGCTCCCTTCTGGGGAGGGACGGCGACACGGCCGCAACGCTCGGATCATTCCAGGCCTTCGTGCCGCACGGCAGCAGCAGCTGGGACGCACCCCCCGGGAGGTACAACGCTCAGGACGTGCGCCGGATCGCTATGCTGGACCTGCGCCTCCTCAACTGCGACAGGCATGGCGGCAACATCCTCGTCGGGGAGGATGCCTCGGAGCTGACCCCCATCGACCACGGGTACGCCCTCCCTTGCGACACGCTCGAGGATCTCGATTTCGAGTGGCTCTGCTGGCCGCAGGCGCGCCATGTGTTCACCCCAGAGGAAGAGGGTTACATCGAGGCGATTGACGCGGATGCGGATGCCCGCGCGCTGCGTGCGCTGGGCATCGAGGAGTCGGCTGTCGAGTTGATGCGGGCGGCGACGCTGGCCCTGAAGGTGGGTGCGGGGCTGGGGCTGACGGTGCGGCAGCTGGGGGAGTTCTACCGCAGGGAGGCTATGGGGCGGCCGAGTCGCCTCGAGGAGTGCATCGATGCGAGCCGCTGCGTGGGGGAGGGTTGCAGCAGTGAGAGCAGCGAGGCTCTCAGCGATGACGACTCTCTGTCCGCAGCAGCGGCAGGCATTGATTTTAGGTATGGCAGCGTTCGGCGACCCCGCACGGCAGTTTTCTTTTTTACCAGTTGCGATCAGAAGAAGCGTAGCGGTTTTTTAAGGAAAATTCGCGTGTCCCATATCACCCCACCCACCCACCCGACACACAACAGGTTGCTTGACAGCTCTGTCCGCACCGCGATGCTTGAATTCCGCGATGCAGAATCCTGCTGAAACCAAAGAGATGTGGCTACACTATGGGGGCCTTTCGCTACGGTGCTTTGTAAACGGTGCGTTTCTGGTGCATCTCCCTCCTATTTATAGGAGGGAAATCGCCGGACTCTATCGAAATAACTCGCCGATCCAACGAAGACCCCCCCCCCCTAGGGGGGGTCAAATGCCACCCTTTTACGTGGACAAACACGATTTTTCAAAAAACCGGCGCAGAGGCCCCAAAGCCCCCGTAAACCCTCCAAACCCCCCCAGATCGGTCCGGAAACCCATCGAACCCCACTTTTCCACCATTCCGGGCACCTCAGGTGCCCGAATTGGGGTACCTAAATTTTGTGCCACCGTTTGGTACCGGACAGTGCCACTGTGTGGGAGGTTGGAAAAGAAAATGCCCCAACACACCACATCTGAGGGTTGCAATGCATGTTGCTTGCCAACCACGTCATCCGGTGGGTGTCAGGCGCTATGTAGGTGGCATTAGCCAGGTCTTCGATGAGTTCTGGCTTGTATATGTACCTCCCTGCCACCATGCACCGGGAGGCTGCCTGTAGGTACGGAACAAGTCCAGATGGTCGTGTGATTCCTGTGCAGCAGTGCTCCACAACCGGGATGTGTTGACAACGACTGTTGCAACACGAGCTGTACATTCCGGGAACACACGAAGTGCGCTGTCGTGGTACCCATTGTGCCAGAATTGGTAGTTGCTGCGGTCTACTTTGCCTGGCCCAAGAGCACTGGTACTGAACGGTGCAATATGCGTGGCGAGGTGAATGCAACGGAAGGGCGCAAAGTCAATACAGCTCTCGGATGGCGGGTGGTGGTGCCACTAGTGTGTGACGTTCACTCGAGGATACAACGCATCACAATGAATCAGCAACCGTGGACCGAGTACAATACGCTCTCTGTGGCTGGTGTGGGGGACAAAGGCAGTGCCTGTGCCGCAGGCAGGGAGGTACATATACAAGCCAGAACACATCGAAGACCTGGCTCATGCCACCTACATAGCGCCTGACACCCACCGGATGACGTGGTTGGCAAGCAACATGCATTGCAACCCTCAGATGTGGTGTGTTGGGGCATTTTCTTTTCCAACCTCCCACACAGTGGCACTGTCCGGTACCAAACGGTGGCACAAAATTTAGGTACCCCAATTCGGGCACCTGAGGTGCCCGGAATGGTGGAAAAGTGGGGTTCGATGGGTTTCCGGACCGATCTGGGGGGGTTTGGAGGGTTTACGGGGGCTTTGGGGCCTCTGCGCCGGTTTTTTGAAAAATCGTGTTTGTCACCCCCATTTGACCCCCCCTACCCCCCCCCCCCCCTTTTGTTGCCAAAAAATATTTCAAACTAAAGGGAGAGTCTTTGGACAGGCTTTAGACTCCTCGCGGAGCCTAATGTCCGTCTCCTCCCCCCCTCTGGTGGTTGGGGGCAGGCACGACCCCCCCAGAGAAATAACAAACAAGGCCCCTTCCGCCCGCCTCCCTAATACAACACACCAGACAAAGTCCTGCCTCTTATTGCTTGAGGGGGCGGCACCCTGGGCTGAAGGGTGGGGTGGGTTTTTTATGTGTGTTCCGGGGTTCCGTATTTCCACGTGGGCTTTCGCTAGCATACCAAAGCACGTGTGGCAAATACCCCCACCCACCCACTCTCCCCACCCCCGCGCACCTGATGTTTGGCGGTTTGAACATCAGCCAAATTTGTTGGTGCCCACCCCCCACCCCCCGTTCCCCCCGCCGAACCCCACACACCTTCTCGATTGGGGTTTCACTCGAGACTTGCATTTGTCTTGCCCTCCCAGGGTGCCCTGCCAGGCCGCTCATACCGGACTCTGCAGGCGACATGGCAGAGTTCCCTCCCCACCCCCGACTCGGGGGGCATACACGGTGCAATAGCAGCCCCGCTATCAAGTCAGGGCGTAGATGTTGCCTGATATGTTAGTTTTGTAACAAAGTGGGGAAACAAAAGTGTTACCCCGCTTGCTCGTGGGGGGGTTCCGAGAGCACCGCGCATGCGGGCAAACCAAATTGTTATCAGAAAAAAAACTTGATAAAGCCTCCCCCCCCCCCCCCCTCCCACCGTCATAACGAGTGAAGGGAGATCATTCCTGTGATTCCTTCCACTTCTATTTCACTACCCCCCCCCCACCCGTCATTATTGTTCCTCCTTCTGCTCCTCCCCTTCCTCCCCCCCTTCTTCTTCTACCCAAGCCAAAAAAAAGCCTTCATGCTCTACCACGTCCCCCCTGCCTCTTTGTGTTGCTGCTATCCACCCCGGCAGCTGCAGGGGGTCGCCCAAAGCGGGGTCTCAAACAGGGGTGCCGAAGTATCCCGTATTCTTATAGGCGCCCTCCTTGGCATTGGGGTGTGGCTGCAGCAGCAGAAGGAGTGAGGCGTGTGTTAGGCCGCGCCATGGCGGCACGCATGAAAGATATTTCAAACGCGAAAAAAAAGGTACGTATTATCAGCCAGCCTCAACAAAAGGATTGTCACGGAGAGGGCCTTCAAGTGTCTGTCGTCTGCCTGTGCCAAAAGATGTGTTCGTCTTTAGCGCCGAGGTTGCGAGCCGTGGGCTCGCGTCGGATGCACTTTTGGGTCCTCCCCGTCCCCCCACCCACCCCACCAACCCATCTGTTCAACCTGCCCCACCACTGGTGTGAGTGATTCATTCAGCCGGTGGAAAACATACGGCAAAATCGGTGAAGTTGTGTGCAGTTCCCCGCCCCACCCCGTTCCTGTTGAAGAGAGATCAGAGAAAAAAACTTGTGCTTCGGGTTCTCCTTTATAGCGACCAGAAGCGAGGCGGTTGCCGAGCAAAAGGAGCACGAAATCGAGACAAGTTTTTTATGTTGGGTTGTTTTTTGTTGTTGTTTGACAGTTGTTTGTTTTTGAATCAATGTTATCAAGGTTAGTCCGGTAATTGTTCGTCAGAGCGAGAGTCAGTAAGTGAGTGAGTGAGTGAGTCATCGAGTCAGCGAGTCAGCAAGTGAGCGAGTCAGCGTCAGCGAGCCTCTACGGATCGTGCCGCAATAGTATATCATGAGATTCCGGTATCACGGGTATGTTATTTTTTGAAGTTTTCGTCGGGCCAGGGTGCACCGTTATGCAAACACGCAGCGGAGTTGTGTGGCCAGACTGCACCACCACCACCCCCCTTCTGTGACTCGTTTGCCCTTGTCCCTTTCATTTTCGTCTCACGCAGCACTCGCATGCGCCCTACGGAGGCTTTGTGCGGGCAGCGTTGAACGAAAGCTTAGAGATAGTCCATCATTAGTCAGAGTCACAGGGTGTGGGGGTCATTGGGCTATTTGGCTGATTGAATTGGAGCACACCCGCTGTGCAGACAGGTCTCCCGCCCTGCCCTCAGAGAATCCGTACAGAACGAGAGAAACGATGAAGATGCAGAGAGATGAGGTGCTGAGCGAGTGGAGAACGCAAGATGGAGAGGGGTGAAAGTGGCAGCGCACACATGCCCGTGTGAGTCCTGCGGCACAACCTCGACCCCCCCCCTCTGTTTCCCACCGTTCTGTGGAGGAAAAAGTACCAACTCAAATGCACACAAGAATAATGGGGAGGGAAGGGGGGGCGGGGCAGCGATTTCACTGGGAAGATTTTGGGGTAAAAATCATCAAAAAAAAGAAAAAGCCCGGCCACCCAGGAAGATTTTCTTCCTGCACTATTTATGGTGCGGGGGAGGCGGGATGGGGCAGGGATAAGGTGGGTAGGTGCGCAGCGACCCACACTCCACACACCCACACCTCGCCTCTGCAGGAAGATGCCAATGCAGACACAAACAACACTTTTTGGATCTCGTCCAGAGAATAAAATCGTGCGAAAGAATTATGAGACCTGGACAACCCCCCCTGACGTATGCCTGTCGACCAAGCCCTTTGGGATCACATCAGGTCATGGAATCCAGAGACCGCCCTCAGGAGGACGCACCCAACTCACCACAGAATCTGTACCCCACAAGGAACAGGTGTTCGCTACCGTGGCCTCCGGCGGCTGGGGGGCTCCGCCCCCCAGACCCCCCTGTGGACCTCTTTGCATTCTCTGGACCACCTCTAAGGGTGCACTACTCTCTTCTCCAGGGTCAAACTGCATATTCCCACGTTTTCTCGTGTATCTGTACGGGGTCTAATAAAAGATGGACACATCCGCAGAACACGTCCGGGCACCATGGATTCCAATGTTCCGAAACATGCCGTTTTCGGGGTTTTTCGGGTCACCTGCGGTGCCCACGGCCCAAAAAATGGTGTGAAACAGGTCACCGAAAACCAAGAAAAAACTGAGGATAAGTACCGGGGTTTTGGCCGCTTTTTGTCAGAAGCTTCAGGGATGACTGTAGGGGTGCGGGTTTGTGATTTGTGTGGTATGTACGTGCCCTCCGGGCGCGCGAAGCGCGCCCGGAGGGCGCGCCTCGCCACGAAAAAAAATATCCTGGCAGTTTAAAAAAATCCCCACAGCGGCCTCCAGGTCCTGGGCACGACCTTAAACTACCTAAGACCTAGGGAAGTCGTAAAACTCAACCCCACACCCCGAGGGCTCCCCCAGGCTGGTCCGCCTGGGCAACGGGGTCCCAGTGCATAGCACGGAGCACTGGGACAAAAGAGGGTCCGCCTTTTTCCGTCAACTCTGACATGGGGAGGGACAGCTGGAGCCACTGGCGGGGTGCTGTGTTGACTTCAGGGGGCTCCCAACGTGCTTCGGCACACCGGGTTCTTGGCCTGCGGCGGCATGGTAGTCGGTCAGAGAGGCCAGCGCTTGGTCGGGGACTACTCAGAGAGGGCGTGTGCGGACTTCAGGGGGCTCCCAACGTGCATCTGCACACCGGGTTCTTGGCCTGCGGACGTAGATTGCCTAAAGGTTTAGAAACCGGCCGAGCCCGTGGGGGTGACGAACGTACTGCCGGCCCGGGATTGTCAAGGTTCTTTCCCCAGATGGCTCACCAGTACCACCAAACCACACGGAGAGCAAAACCGCCGGGGAGGGGGTGGGGGAAGGTGGGAAGGGCGGCATGCCGAACTACAGCAAGGATGGCCAACAATGCGATCACTGCAAACAAGGCATGGGACACAAGAGCAGGGGATAAGATAGGTCTGGTTTTCCGGTTTTCAAAACCAGGGTTTCCCGGTTTCCGGTTTTCTGGAAAAAAAAAAAAGGCCGATCGGATTTTCGCCGGTTTTTGGGGAACCTTTGTGACAGTCAACCAGTGGGAACATTAGCCAAAAAAATATGGAAAGTGACCCCATCGTGATCCGCACGGAGCTCAAACAGTCAAAAGAAAGCAGAGAAGCGGAGAAAAGGAGCCCAGCGGGACCCGGTGGGTGGTGATGTCCTCGTCATGCGGGTCTTCCCTGTTTGAAGTTTCGAGATACTCCGGTAGCTTGATCATTCCGACCGCACCGTACTCCTTCTGGGCGGCTTGCCGAGCGCATGCACTCAATCTCGTTGCGGTGCACACTGCCAAGGACCACCCTGTCATCCACGCAAGCTACGACCTTGTCTCGAGCACGTTTGCCTTGCTGGGGATGGCACATGCAAACTCCGATGTTTTCGGGAGTGCATGTCCGCTTTGGAGAGGATCGACGGATTCGGGTTCTGGCGGGACCGCGATTTGTGCAGTGTTGGAGACACCCGCTGGTGTTCGCATGAGCGCACGTTGTGCGCATCGTCTGACTGACTGCCTCAAGGGGGTGGTCATGCAACAAGCTCGACCATGAAGGTAGTTGCCCTTCGTGAGGCGTACCAGCAGAGCAGCACCCTCAGGGGGGTTTGTCCTGATGCGGGAGGTGATGCGAAGCCGCGCTCCGTCAGTACGTGGACGCATTGAAAGCTCAGTTCCGTCCCTTCGGGGAGCTGCGTGGAGCAACACGCCACTGCTGTTCGGCAGAGCCTGGTCCAGCCGTGTTAGGTGTGATTCTGAGAGGGTTTGCGCGGGTCGCGCGCGCCGAAGGCGCGCGCGAAAAATTTCAAAACCAGAAAAACCGGAAAACGGCGCCAGAAAAAAAGTCTATCTTATACCCTGCACAAGAGGGGAAAAAAAAAAAAAAAGGCGGACACAACTTGGTGTTATCGAAATAGGGGCAACTTCGCACGAACGGGGCACGAAATATCAGGGTGGGCCCTTTTTTTTTTTTTTTTTTTTTCTTGGTGGGATTTTTCACGTATTGCCTGTGGTTTTCATGAACCACCCAAATTTCGCGTGAATTTTGTGCATGTATCGGCCCAGATAGACCCGGACAGGCATGTATTGTCCCGTTCTGGCCTGTTTAGGTCGGCTGGAGGACGTTAAAGGAGTGCCGTCTCGCTGAGGGTTTCTCTTTGGTGTTGGTGGGCCAACACCAAAGATAACACCATCTACGAGGTTGCCCCGATATTTTCCACACCTCTACGAGGTTGCCCCGATATTTTCCACACCTCTGCGAGGTTGCCCCGATATTTTCCACATCTCTACGAGGTTGCCCCGATATTTTCCACACCTCTGCGAGGTTGCCCCGGGATTTTCCACACCTCTACGTTGGTGGGCCAACACCAGGAGAGGGTTCCGATATATGATCTACGTCAAACAGGTGGGGAGAGCAACCTTGGCAGGGGGACTCAAACTCCCCCAGTGTGCGCAAGAGAACACGATGCCGACCGTTCCCCGCCCCACCCGCATATCCTTTTGCCTCAGTCTGGGGTTATTGCTGCTGTATTGCGGAGCAGCCGGTATGTTGCAGCACGGCATCCCGTTGCGGATCAGGGAGCACACCCTATGGCGTAGCTCCTTCCGCGACCACGGGCTCGGCAGCTCGGTGCACTGCACCAGCACCACGTCGCTCTCCCGCAGGAACGGGAGCACCTCCTCACCCACCTCCTTAAACTCTGTCGTCCAGAGGTCGTTCCGCTTCAGCAACCGGTATCCCGGAGTGGACGGGAGGTAGCCCTCCTCTGTGAGGGTCGTCTGCACAAGCTGTGCAGTCATGCCCACGGGCAGATCCTTCGGGATCACACGGCGCTGCGCGCTGGTGATCACGGAAACCTCGACCACGAGTCGAGGCATTTCCGCAAGACCCCAAGGTCCATTTCCTATGGTGGATGGTGGTGTGATGAGATGGCCCCAGGACCTGTTCGTGGTCCTGGACCACCAAGTTCTACCCCGGCCAGTGCGCGGTTTCTTGTAGTTGGTTGTGTTGTTGTTCGTGGAGCACATATCATCGTGCGAAGAGCCCGTTGGAAAAGTATGGGAGAAACCTGCTGCGCCCCCCACAGTACGACAGGATGCGCGCAGGCACCGGGCCCGAAACCTGAATGTTGATTCACCCGCCCCCGCCCCAGCTTCCCCGCCCACCTGATCTTCTCAAGTTACCCCTGGTGGTCCACCGACGGGCAAAATCAAGCGAATCTGGAGAGTAGTTGTCCGTATCCAGCCCGGCATTGAGTGTTCTGGGTGCGTTCTGCGCCACTGCGTGGCAACGAGCTCCTGGAACGGGGAAAACGGGGGCCGCAAAAAACGGGGCCCAAACGGGTTTTTGGGCACGAACAGGGCACGAAATATCAGGGGGTCGATAACACCAACAACTGACACATCAACGGACTACTGATCAAGTAGCACGTACTGACCCCCCCCCCCCTCCCCCGCAAATGGCGCCCCCCTCCACGTCGGGATCCGCTGGGCTAGGCAAAGCGGCGCCGGAGCGCTGGGAACTGCGGGAAGGAGATTGGGACACCCCAATAGCGAAGGACGCGAAGTCCTTCCTCGAGCAGGGCGGAGTTTATCTCTGCCACAAAAATGAGACGCAGGCTGCCATGAAGGCAGCGATCAACGAGAACGTGCAAGCAGCGATGCTGCTTATCTGCGCCGACGAGGCCCCAAAGAGCCTCGCAAAAAGCTGCACCGACGTCGTGCTGCAGAGGGGGGGAGAGCTGCGGACGGTGCGACGCTGCATGGTGAACCTGCGAGGGCAGGTGCGCTACGCCCCACGGGGCGTCACGGCCCCCACCATGGGGGAAGGACTCAAGCCGGTCGTGGTGATGGGACGACAGCTGTCGAAGAAGACGGCGTGCGACTGGGTGAGACGGCACGGGGGTGATGTACACGGAATCATCACCCTCAACCCCAGGAGGCCCCACCAGGAGGCCCCCACCACATACAGGGTGACGGTCGACGCCACCGAGCTGGCAGGGCTGCTGAGAGCGAGCGGCGACGGCGGGGTGTTTGCGCGCCCCTTTTTCACAGGGAAGACGAGGAGCAGCACGGAACGAGTGACGCCCCTCGCACCCGACACACAGGTGGACGCCGCGCGCCAACAGGCACAGGCACTGGGCGGCAGGGTCATCCTGCTGAGCAAAGGTGGGCTCGGGATGGCGGTGCCCACAACAACGCCGCTGCAGACGGCAGCACAGGTGCTGGGTGACAGCCTGGCACGCAACCTCGCGGAGGAGAAGTGGCTGGTCGACGGCTTATCGACCGACTACTCTCGGAAGTGCGTGGGGAAAATGCTGGAGGAGCTGGGGTGGACCCCCACCTTCCTCACTAGCGCACGGACGGAAGGGCGACGCGTGGCGATGTACCGCGGAGCCCCACCACCAAGCACCAACCCCATCATCACGCAGAAGGGGATCATCACCGTCCGACGGTACAGGCAGGAGCAGGATGGCCACCTGTTCGACCGTGCAGCCCCCCGCAGCACAAAGCCGACCAAGCCCACCACACAGAAGACGCAGAAGAACACGCCTGCGCCGAAGAACACGACTGCGCCTGCGCCTGCACCCACACCGACGCCGCCGGCGGGAGTGCCTGGGAGCGAGATGCTGCCGATTAAGAAGAAGACGAAGAAGAAGAAGAAGGAGAAGAAGGCAGCCGGACAGACGGACACCCAGATGAGGGACCCCGCACCCACACGCGCACCCACACCCGACCCGCTAGTGGCAGCTCTGCAGGCACAGCTGGAGAGCACACGCGAGGACATGAAAATCCTCCGTGCGCAAAACCTCGCCCTCCAGACGCGGCTGGACAAGATGCACGAACTAGTACGTGCAAGTCTGGTCGCGAAAGGGGCCCCCGCAGAGCCCCAGACTACCGCAGAGCCCCAGACTACACCACAGAAGACGACACCGCGGACGAGGACGGACAGGGACGAGAGGCCACCGACGCCGATCCCCCTCACCATGTCGCCTGACAAGCGGGACAGGGTCCGGGGGACAAAGACCACTGCTACCTCTTCGCCACCACGGGGCACTGGGCGTGAACGCGACGGCGCGCGTAAAGCCGCGCCACGGTCCCCTAAGTCCCCGGATAAACCCTTCCGGGTCTGACCACCAGCGCCCACACGCCTCCACAGTCAGGCCGAAACCACACGACGACTGCTACTCGAGGCAGGCATAGAACCCAACCCAGGCCCCCTCCTGAAATGCCTGAGCTGGAATATCAACGGCCTCACCCCGGCGAGAAAGGCGGAGCTCAACACCCTCCTGGAGAAGAAACGATACGACGTCGTCCTCCTCCAGGAGCTAAAGGCCGCCCAGACGGGGAAGATCAACTTCAACGGGTACGCAGCACACACCCGTGTCCGGAAGGCGTCGCGGGCCAAGGGGACAAGTGAGACCCACGGGGGCGGTATCACTACCCTGGTGCGCAAAGACCTGGGCGCAACAGTGGCAGAATACAAGAATTGGAAAGTCACAGAGCGACAGGACGTGGAGGTGTGCGGCGTACATATCATTCACATCTACCGTCCCAGCGCAGTGGGTTTACAAAAGGCGGACACCAGGCGGGATGACTTCGACACCGAGGAGTTGCCGTGTGGAGATAACGTCGTGATCGCAGGTGACCTGAACGCGCACCACCCAACATGGAGCGCGGCGAAGACACCGAACACCGTCGGGACCCAACTCAATGACTGGGCACAGGAACACGGCATGCGCATCTACAACACCCCTGAATCATCGACGCGCATAGTAGGCGAAAACGCTACATCACCCGATGTCGTCGTCGCGAGTGACTGGAACCCGGTGCAATGGAGGGTGCTGAACACCGGGAGCTCCGATCACCTGCCGATGGAATTCGACGTTCCCTGCGAGCACCTCACAGAACCGCAACACAGGGACACAACGAATACCAAACCGCTGTGGAACTGGAAGGAGGCGGACTGGGAAGCTTACTGCGCTGAGATGGAGCGGAGTGCTGACGGAGTAAGCGGGTGGAAGGATGCGACCACCGCGTACGCGCGATGGGCCCACACGCTGCTGGAGGTGGCGAAGCGCCACATCCCTAGACACCGCAGGCGGAAGCGGAAGCGTCGATGGTGCGACAAGAAGGTGCAAAAAGCGATCCGCGAGAGGGACACGGAGATCGGGCGCCAACAACGCACACCACCGGCGCAGCTCACGAAAGATGACGGCACAACCCTCACCCGCCTCAGGAGGGAAGTCACCAACCAAATCCGGCGAGCGAAGCGTGAGGTCTGGGAAGCCCGGGCAACTGACGCCTCGCGCACCAACGGGGCCTTCAACCTCCTGCGTGAGCTGGACGGCAGAGCGGACAAAGCCCAGCCGTACCCACTACTCGACGAGGGGGACCCCCTCACCACTGACAGACAGAAGGCCGACTGCCTCGGACGACTGTATGCGGCGACAAGCGGCGGCGGGGGGGTGGCCCACCCGGACGAGCCATTAAGTGCCCCACAACTCCCACCGGAAAGCGCGAAACCCCACCCCTCAGAGGCCCCCTTCACCAGGGCGGAGCTTGACATCATCATCCACTCGCTGGCCGACAAGAAGACGCCAGGCCCAGACGGTGTCCACAATGAGTTCCTCAAACACCTCGGCCCCAGGGCACGGGAGGGCCTGCTGCACATCTGCAACCTGTCGTGGGTGAGCGGCAGACTCCCGAAGGAATGGACACAAGCGACCCTCTTCCCGATCCACAAGCCGGGGAAACCCGCCTCCGACCCCAACTCCTACCGTCCAATCGCACTCACGAGCGGGGCGAGCAAAGTGATGGAACGGATGATCGCCAAGAGGCTCACACAGCTCATGGAGGACCCCACAGAGCCGATGCACAACCTCAACGACGTGCAGGCAGGCTTCCGTCGCCACAGGTCCGCGGTGGACAACGTGGCGATGCTCACACAGCTGGCACGGGATGCACTGGCAGAAGGCCGCAGCGCAATCCTGCTCACCGTGGACATGGAGAAGGCGTACGACACGGTGAGTCGAGATGCCATCCTCCGGCGCCTCAAAGAGATGAACACACCAGCACGATACCTTCGGTGGTTCACAAGTTACCTGGACAACCGAAGGGCGACTACGACAGTATGTGGTACACACGGGGATACCTACCACATGGCCGAGGGGGTGCCCCAGGGTACAGTGCTGTCCCCCCTCCTCTTCAACTGCGCCATGGCAGAGGTGGCGAATACCCTCAGCGCGCACTGCAAAGGGTATACCGCCATATATGCCGACGATCTGGCCATCCTCCTCACGGGGGACGATATCGATGACACAACAGCGAAGACCGAAACGGCACTCGGCCTCCTCGAGGAATGCCTCCCCCGACTTGGTTTCCGCCTGTCCCGCGACAAAACCTCCTTCCTCCCTTTCGTGTCACGGCGAGATGCGGAGGGCATACGGAAAACCGACCTCCCCCTCACCTACTCAGATGGGAGTCTGGTCAAGCGGGGTGACAGAACGAAGTACCTGGGGGTCCTCATCGACGAGACCTGCAGCATGACCGCGCACCTCGAGCAAGTCAAGATCACTTACCGACGCCGCCTAGCACTCCTACACATGCTGGCAGGACGAGACTGGGGCTGCGACGCGCACACACTGCGGCAGGTGTACCTAACATACGTGCTCCCCGCGGTAACCTATGCCATATGCGTATGGGGGATCGCACTCACCAACAAGGCCTTCGGCGAGCTGGAGACGATCCACCGCCGGGCTGCGCGGCTCATCACGGGCTGCGCCTTCACCACGGACACAGCGGAACTGCTGTGGGAGGCACACCTGCCGACCCTCGAAGAGAAGATGTACACCGAAGCGGCTACGGCGTACGAGCGGATTCGACGGGTTGGTGGGTCCCCGGGGTCAACGGCGATCCAAAAAGCGTTGCGCACCGCCGGCAGCACGTGGCTTCGTTTGGCTGAATCGGTGGTCAAACGCACCGCCATCTACACACGCAGCCCGGGCCCTGCCACAATCATATCCCACTACCCGGTGGCACCGTGGGAGTGGCAAGGGATGCTCGGGAACATCCAGATACACCCCGCCATCCCTGGCCTGAGCCGGAGCGACCCCGACCAGACCGACGCGGAGAGGTACGCTATGGCGCAGGTGATGCTGGCGGGACTCCCCCAGGCGGAGCTGCACGCCTACACGGACGGGTCGGTAAAGGAGGGAGTCGGAGGAGCGGGTGTTGTCCTCCTGGACCCTTCTACAACAGACATCGTCGACAAGCGCAGTGTCGGGGCGGGCCAGAGCTGCGTCTCTTACCAGGCGGAACTGGTAGCACTGCGGGAGGCGACTCAGATGATCGCAGCAAGGGGTGTAGCCCGCGTCGTGATTCTCACGGATAGCCAATCCGCCCTGCACGCGCTAGAAGCAGGGCCACACCGTGCCAAAGCGGAAACGCTTGTCGACGTCTGGCGCGGCCTGGCCACACTCACCAGCTCAGGCACGACTGTCACCTTGCAGTACGTGCCGGCCCACGTCGGGGTGGAGGGAAATGAACTGGCAGACTATCAGGCGGGTCTGCGGACGAACAACCACCAGCTGCAGACGGAGCCCATCACACTGCTGGCGGCGAAGGCGGCAGTGCGGAGGGTGACTGCGGAGCGGACGCCCCGGCCCGGCGAGAAAAGTCTGTACGCCTGGACGCCACCTAAATCGGCGGGGCCTACAGCGCGCCGGCCCGCGCTACACACACCGGCGCTGACCCGCCTCGGGGCCAGCACGATGCGACTGCTACGGACGCGCCGCCACTACCTCCTGTTCGACTACATGTCGAAAAACAGGGCACCGAAATGCCCCATGCACGGATGCACAGTGCAGAAAACGACGCTGAAGCACCTACTGCGAACCTGCCCGAAGCTTAAGGACCTACGGGAAAAACACCTGGACAACCTCTCCCCCCATGTCCTACTCCTCACCCGGCCCGTGACCACCCTGCGTTTCCTGATGGACGCAGGCCTGCTCCACGAGACCGAGACGGAGCTACTGACGAAACGGGGGAAGGGGTAGGGACCTCAACCGGGCGGGGCAAGGGGCGGGTTGGTCACAAATCACAGAACACGAATGAAAAGTGTCACTTCAACTCTGCCGCTCTTTCTCTACTGTTGATACTTCGTTTGATGCGTTGACGCTTCCACACACACTTACAAACCCACTTGCCTGATGAAGGGGGTGGTGTGTAGAGCACGTTTGGCAGAGCTGAATGACACTTTCCGCGCGAAAGTCGTGTGCGTAAAAACAAAGTACGGGCCCTGTCCACGCACCCTGATGGGCGCGACAGACCAGGGGGAAACCAACGAACAGGACCTTTGCCATATCAGGTGAAGACGTCTCAACACAAAAACTTTGGCTTTTAATGGGGAGGTGTCTCCGTGTCGACGCACGGCAACCCACCCGCTCTGCGGGAAAAAACGGCACCACACAGGGCACTATCCCTGACCCGACCCCGGAAAGAAGCACACG
Source organism: Rhynchopus euleeides (assembly GCA_963210315.1). Classification (NCBI taxonomy): domain Eukaryota; phylum Euglenozoa; class Diplonemea; order Diplonemida; family Diplonemidae; genus Rhynchopus; species Rhynchopus euleeides. Next base: position 698,069 of record OY723240.1, on the reverse strand, counting down.
AGTGAGCCAACGCTACAACGACGTAGCGCACAACGTGGGGGGACGGGAACGAAGTTAAAAAAAAAATCTTCCTGGCTGTGGACCCCCCTGGAAGACCAGTGAAATCCCTGGGGCGGGGTATGAAAGGAAAAAAAAACCCCCTCCCCCACCCGGGGCCCCCACCCGCCCCTTCCGTTTGAAATTTACGTATCACCTGCCCCGCCCCGCCCCCCCACCCACCCACCCACCCCTCCTTGGGAACCCAAATCATGATCAAAAATATGCATCCAAAGCGGTGGCATTCTTCGCTACCACCGGTGCGACTGATTGAGAACTACAGCGTGAGTCTTTCGTGGGTTTTCTGTCCGATGCAGGTCCGCTAATCCAGCATAGCGAACTTGGCTGAGTGAGAACAAGGGAGGGGCGGCTTGCTTCCCTTCACTGACTCCCCAGGCTAACGAGCTGTGACTGGTAGCGAAGAGGGCCCCCAAGCGGTGGCCTTCACTCCGACTCGCGGATCGTTATTCAGTGAGGCGGGCGAAGGAGGAGGCACCCCCTCTCTTGTTTCGCACCGGGTTAGGCGAAGGAACCCAATCAGAGGAAGGAAGCATTCTTACCCCACCATCAAACCCACCCACCCACCCACCCCACCCCCACTCCCCAGCGACCCCGAAGCGAAACCCCTTTCTGCTGTCTCCCCCCCGCCTGCATCTGGAAGATGATTCTTGCCAGGGTCTGTGGGGGATCTCAGGGCACACATCACGAGGGGCCTGAGATCCCTGAGCAGCAAAAGAAAACACCCTCCCCACCCCCCTCCCCCCCCTCCGCCCCCACCTCTGCTGCCGAGTGAAACACAAGACAAGTTCTCCTGCATCCCCGTGCCCCAGCCCCACACCCACCACCCCCTCTCCCCCCATGCCTTCTCGTTCTGATTTTCCATCTTTCTGCTGCTGATGGGGGACCCCTTCGCCGCTGTGCCATCACTGTGAGTCAAGCTGTGTCACTTTGCAACCAAGTTGTTGTGGAGGCGGTGTTTGCCTTTTCCTCACTTTTATGCACTTTTCTGAGGCGAAGGGGGGCCCCTCGATGCTGGGGGGGTGGGAGTTTTGACGATTCAGTGCGGTTCTCTTCTCTTTCCACACATCGTCAAAATTTCGATCCCACACGCAAGCAGTGCGCTTTTTTGTAGTTTAGCGTTCTCTCTCTTTGAGTTGTATTGTTTTTTTCCTGCGTTTTTGTTGCTCATTGTTTTCCTGACATGTCACGCGTGGCGAAATCGGAGCGGGGGGAGGGGGGAGGGGGGTCGCGTAAAAGTAACGAGAGGAGGGGGGTGGGGGGAAGAGAATATATTGTACGACCGAATCTTGAGGATTAGCGCGTTTTGATCATGCCACTTCACAGGGACTTTTCTTTCTTGAGGGACAATGCATGTGCACTCAGGAGGAATACCCCCCCCCCCCCCCCCAGCCCAGATCTGCACTCTCCAGTGTTTCTGGATGGAATGATGCTACCTCAGGAGCCGGGAAGGAGTACGATTGGTTTTCTTTCGCATTTGAGGATGACGCCTTCGGTCTCTCTGTGTGTGGGGCGTCAAAAGCTGTCAGCCCCAAGTTGTTAGAGCAGGCGTTCGCTTCACCTGCACCCGGGAGTGCAGGCACCTCCTCCTGCGTTTAGTCTTTTTTTCAAAAAATTTAGGAAACGTGACCTGGGTTGACCTGCCGGTTCTCCGGAGAAGACCGGGAACCGCCTAGCAGAGAGAGGCTTGCTGCTCTGTTCCCCTCAACCACCACCCCCCTCCCCCCCACCACCACCACCACCCACCCCACACCCCTACTTAGAACGAGAACACGGCAAAATAAAGGCAACCCATGCATGGACGCGCTCCCCTCCACCCAACCGCCCCCACCCGGTTCACCCCCTCGACCCCTCCCACACCTTTTTCGGCGCGACTTTTTCACACAACAAGAAGCTATGTCAGGGGGTCTTTGCTGGTCGACAAACTTCGACAAACTTCTTCAGTTTTCAGCCAATTCAACAGGAAATGCACCAAAATGCACTGACGACCACCCCGTAGCGAAGACCCCCTCAGAGTGTAGTAAGATGGTTGGCAGCTCTTACAACAGTGGCAATATCACGCAAATCCCTTTGCCACTGTTAGGTTGCTATGCAACTGTGGCTATGCACCATCGCTACATCCCCCCTCCACTCACCCACACTCCAGGCGGTAACCCCCCCACACCACACCCCATCCTGCGCACGCCATCGGGGGTGGCACGGGGCCTCGGGGGGGCGGTGCCCTTACTCCGCTGTGGGGCACGGCGGTGGTAGAGGTGTAACCCTTTAGTCCCCCCCCCCCCCCCCTCTTTCCCCACACCCCCCACTCCCCGCCCCGATGGGCCACGACTGGGCAGCAGGCGGCGAGATATCGGATGTCTCCCCCAGGCCGCGTAAGGCTGCGGGGCACCGCCCGCCCCGAACCCCGCAGGACGTCCCCTCCGGCACACCCCACCTTGCCGAGGGGCAGCAGGGCTCGGCACGCATCAGCCCCATCCGGCAGTGGGATCAGCACGCTGCGGGTGAGGGGGGGCGGATCTACGCCGCGCCGGCGCAGGCGCCGCACACCCCCGCCACCACTGCCACGCCTGGCACCACCATGGCGAGCGCGCAGCAGCAGCATCAGCAGCATCAGCAGCACCACACGGGATTCTCCCACGACACCCCCACTTCCTCAGGCCTGATGTGGAGCAGCGTGGCGGATCAGGAGGTTGTGAAGCCCGCAGCCCAGCAGCAGCACCAGCCGCGGCAGCGGCACACCCCGCTGTGGGCCGACGGGCAGGACGACACGATGTACAGCCGTGCCTACCACGGCGACTACGGCGGCGCGCCAGGGGGCCCAGCCCCATTCCCCTGGGCTGAGTTCGCGAGGCGCGGGGGTGGCGGGGGTGGGGCGCGGCGTGTCCCCCCCTCGGGCAGGGTGCCGCCGGTCGACATTACGCAGCTGCTGGCGGAGCAGGCGACAGGGTTGGGGGCGGGGAGGGTGCAGCAGCAGCAGCAGCAGCAGCAGCACGACAGGCGCGGGGTGTCGGGCAGCCCCGCCTCCGGCGGGGGCGGCGCGGCGGTGGTGGTGGGGGTGCCGCAGGTGGTGGCGGCGGCGGCACCTCCCTCCGCGCATCTTTCAACCGCCAGCACGCAGACCGCGTGCGATGTGATGACGCAGACCGCAGGGGCGCGTGGGGGCGACGCGCTGGCCGAATCGCCCCCCACCCTCGCCCCGACGGCGGGCTGGGGCGGGGCGGGGCCTGATGGCGCACCCCCCTCAGGGCGCGCCGAGGCGGGCGGAGCCCGCAGTCCCCAGCAGGCAAGGAGGCGCAGCATCTCTGGGAGGAGGGCTGCGGCCGCGGCGGCGGCGGAGCAGAACCCGGCTGCTGTGGTGCTGCCGATTGTCATCGATACCGAGTCGGAGGCGGAGACGGTGGGGCACGCGCCCCTGTCGGTTGCGTTCGGCTCGCCGAAGCGGGGGATGACCAACGCGTGGGATCTCTTCCTCAGGCTGTCGGGCCCTGAGGGGGGCGAGGCGCAGCAGCAGCAGCAGCAGCAGCAGGTGTCGCCCCGACAGGCGGGGGGGTTTCACCACCACCACACGCAGGACCACCGCCACCACCACCACCACATCCGCCGGCCACGTGTGTCCGATCCGCATGTTGCCCCACCGACCCCACCGCGTGGTGGTGGTGGTGGTGGCGGTCGGACCGCGGCGCGCAGCAGCGCCGGGAGGGAAGGGGGGCACGGTGTGGTGCCTCAGAGTGTCGGCGTTGGAGTTGCCGACGATGGCGACGGGGATGATGAGGACAGCTGGGTGACCCTGGGGGAGGCGGTGCAGCGGGTGGGGATGGTGGTGCCGCAGGCGGTGGCGGCGGCGGCGGCAGCGCCGCAGGGGTCGGGGGGTGCCCACCACCACCACCACCACCACCCCCCGCACCCCGGCCTGCCGTTCGACGGCGACAGCAGCACCGGCAGCAGCCCCGGAAGCAGCGGCAGCAGCATCATGCAGGACGCATCGGCGCCGCCGCCCCCGCCGCCCCTCACCCCGCTGCAGGGCGCTTCGGATGCCGCGGCGGTGGCGCCCTCCGCCGCCGTCCCCGCCTCCGGCGCCGCGGCGCACCCCCAACACGCGCAGCACCCACGCCTGCCGCCGTCACCCCTGGCGGGCGGCGCTGCCGCTGTCGGGGCGTCGCCGCCAGCCCCGCTGCGCCAGCTGCACCATGTGGGGGATACGGCGGTGCAGCAGCAGCAGCAGCAGCAGCAGCATCCTGGCAGCAGGATTGCGAAGCGTGGCGCTCGGTCTGCCAGCCGGAGTGCAGGTGCGAAGGAGGGTGGTGGTGGTGGTGGTGGTGGTGGTGGTGGTGGTGGTGGCGGCGGCGGCGGCGTGCGGCGCGGCATGTTGGGCTGGTGGGGTGACGGGCGGGGCGCCGCATTCCACATCACGCCGGTGCGGACCGGGCTGTGGGAGCTCGCCTTCTGCCTGCCGGACATCGGGACGGAGGAGCAGCTCCCCGTGCTGCAGGCGACCTGGGTGCAGGGGGGGAACCCTGTTGCGGAGCACAACCCTGGGAGAAAGACCACCATCACGATGGACTCGACGGGGTCGATGGTGCAGGCGGCGGCGTTGCCCCCAGAGGCAATCGCCTCGATTGTGGCGTATGACTCCAGGCAGAACTGGCTGACGTTTGACCACGTGCCCCACGATGCCTCCGTGCGCCTCAGGTTCGACTCTTCCGATGGGAAGCGTGGCACCTCTTGCATGCTCTCCAGGCTTGCAGGCAAGCCTGTGGGCCCTGGGGTTAAGTAGCTTCCGCCGATTATATTCAGGACATGCATGAGGCGAAAAAGTGTTAGAGTGCTTCCGACGACCTTGGGATGAGGAGGGAGGGGAGGGGACCTCCTCCGATGGAGGAGAGGAGATTTCCTCCGATTTATTTTGTATGGCAGACATACCAGTGTGTCAGAGTATATGCAACCGAGACATGGAAGGATTCAGTGCGCAGCGACGCTCCCGTTGCGAAGTAACGAAGGATAGCGCATTCATGCCACTTCACAGGGCCTCAACACAGCCTTCTTTGAGTCTCTCAAGTTGAGGCAGCAAATGTGCACATTTTTATGTCGTGCCGGGAGTACATCTGTCGGGAGGAGGAGGAGGGAAATGGTGGGGGGGGGGGAGGCAGGGGAGTGGTAGTGCTGGATAGAAGTCCGACATACACGGTGGACGAGTCAGGGCTTTGGCCAAGCCTGTTCAAGAAGGGTCAAGAAAAGGCCTGGCCGTGAACAGGGGGGCAGGGCACTGGGGGGCAACCCCCCTGGTAGTCAATGACGAAGGGGCCTGGTCGATTTTGGCCTGGTCACACCCCACCCTGACTAGGCTACTGTGTCGGACCGCCCTTCTATTAGAATACCGTATACGTAAATATTATGGAACGTAAATATTATGGAACGGGCCCATTTTTGGCCGGTCCGTTCCATAATATTTACGTTCCATAATATTTACAGGGCCAGTTGGGGACTCGGTGGTGAGGACGGCTTGCGTCAGGAATCGCGCGAAAAGTGCACGAGTAGGTCCCGTCAGGGACTCTGTATGCCGTCCGATCACCTGGTCCAAGTCCCCGAGTCGCAGAAAGCCCTGTAAATAATATGGAACGAAAAAAATCTGGAACGCCAACCCACCAGCGTTCCAAAATATTTACGTTCCATAATATTTACGTTCCAAAATATTTACGTATACGGTAATACTTTGAAATGATGTAGAGTGTAGTGTGCGGGGGTTGGGATTGGGAGGTGCGGTGGCGCTTCGACACACAAACCCCTGACATGACAATCACACCCTTGAGCCTGATGAATGGTTGGGGTTGGTGTATGAAGCACGTTTGGAGGGGTTGCGGGGTGTCACTGCCTAGAGCGTGTAGATATGGGGTGGGGGTGGGGATTGGCGAGCGGCGCTGGTGCGCGACGTGAAAGGTGAGGATCTATGAAGGGGCTGGGCGCCACGGCAAGTGTTCGGCGTAATTTCAGTGGTTTGTCCCAGGAAGTGTGGTAGAAAACAGGGGAAAATGCAACAAGCACACCGAAAGATGCGCTGTTTTCACTGCACCATGGCTCCTTGTCAGCGCCAAAACTATAGGAGGCAGCGCTTGGGCAACAAATATAACCTCCTCATCGGGGTTGCTTCTGTTAAACAACAGCCGCATCTCATTTTGGCACTGTTACAGTCTGTCGCAAGACCCCCGATGTGTGTAACTTATGTTCTTCCAAATATGAACTTATTTTCAGTTGTTTGGATGTAAATTCGGGCTGTTGGGCCTCCCAGTTGTGCAGCTGTTCGCCAGCTTATCCCTTAGACAATGGCGGCACCCATCCCCCTGTCCCCCGACGCGTGCCACCGAAGGTGTATCCGTGGCGATTTGAGTGATTATTCCGCAGAGACACTTCGGCAAGCCCCCCTCCATCATCCCCCCCCCCCCCCCCCCAAGAAAATGTCGCGACTTCCGAATAGAGCACATGTTCCTTCCACAAGCCTCCCCCCGACCCACCCCCGCCTTCCCCCCACGCACCTTTGAGACGGCCCCATTGGGTGTAGGAGTGTCACCCCACATGGCGCAGGCAGGGCACGATTACGCTGCCCCTCGAGCTTCTCGAGTGCCGTGATTCCCTCACCTACACCAACGCTTCTTCCGAACAAGTATTCAACATGTATGCTCTTTCCTTCCCACCTCTCCTGCCACTCGCTGCACCTGCATTGGTGTCGGAGCCTGTCTTGGCGGTGCACACACACACCACGCCCAGGCAGGGAAGTGGGGCATCTGTGTCTGGGATGGAGCTGCACGCCATCGACACGCTGTCAGGGCGTGAAGAGCCTCTGGAGATCGATGCCGACGCGACGGTGTCTGACATGAAGCGGCGGTGCGGCGAGGCATTCGGGTTCGGGTGGGACGTGGAGTTGAGCGTGAACGGGCAGCGCGTGGCGTGTGACGGGGCGGAGCGCGTCAGCAACGTCGGCGCCTTCTCGGGCGGGTGCCAGGTGGGGGTGGTGCGTGGTGTGGCGAGGTTTGTGGCGCAGCTGCGCAGCGGTGTGGTGGCAATGGACAGCATCCCAGTGTGGGCACAGCAGCGTCGGGAGTGCGTCCTGGCGGTGCTGGCCTGCGCCCTCGAAACAAAGGAGCACAGTCAGCGGGGCGACGAGGAAGATGATGACTCATATGAGGACGAGGGGGAGGGTGGGGACGAGAACTGGGATCGGACCGTCATCCTGCCACACTGGGTGCACCCCTCGCTACACGACGACAAGGAGGTGATGCTGCAGTTCGTGAGGTGCGATAACAACGCCTTTCTGCGTGCCAGTCCCGAACTGCGTTCAGACATAGACGTCGTCATCGCGGCATTAGAGCAGGATGCGTCAATGTGGCACCACGTCGTGGACAAAGGCCTGCAGGATCAGCGCAGCGTTGCGGTCGTTGCTGTGCCTCACTGCGCAAACAGTGCTGTGTGGCTCAGCGACAAGACCTTCGTGCTCGAAGCACTGGAGAACACTGCACTGCAGCTGGCAGACGTGAGCGCGACGTTGCAGCAGGACAAAGAGGTTGTCATGAAGGCGCTGGATCATACCGCTGTGAAGTTCGGTGATCTGAGCGAGGCGCTGCGAGGGGACAAAGAGGTCGTCATGAGGGCCCTGCATAGGGGTGCTCTGAAGGAGTTTCACCGAGTGAGCGCAATGTTGCAGCAGGACAAAGAGGTCGTCATGGAGGCTCTTCAGTGTGTCAACTCCGGTGTCGAGTCTCTCGCGATCGTGCCGTTGGGTGCCCTCAGCGAATCACTGCGAGGGGACAAAGAGGTCGTCATGCAGGCACTGCGTACTCATAGTATCGCCGTGGAGTTCGGTGACCTGAGCGAGGCGCTGCGAGGGGACAAAGAGGTCGTCATGACCGCCCTGTGTTGGGGTGATCTGAAGGACTTTTCCCAACTGAGCGCGACGTTGCAGCAGGACAAAGAGGTTGTCATGAAGGCACTTCGTAAGCGGAACCTAGTCCGCTTTCATTCCCTGAGCACGGCGTTGCAGGAGGACAAAGACGTCGTCATGGAGGCACTTCCGAAAAATATCGTGATATTTGGTGCTCTCAGCGAGGCACTGCGAGGGGACAAAGAGGTCGTCATGAAGGCACTGTCTTTGGGTTATCTGAAGGACTTTTCCCAAGTGAGTGCGGCGTTGCAGCAGGACAAAGACGTCGCCATGGAGGCACTTACTCATCGGAACCTGGTGCACTTTCATTCATTAAGCACCGCGTTGCAGCAGGACAAAGAGGTCGTCATGAAGGCGTTTGCTGATCGGAACCTGGTTCACTTTCATTCATTGAGTACGGCGTTGCAGGAAGACAAAGAGGTTGTCATGGCGGCACTTCCGAAGAATATAGTGACGTTCGGTGCTCTCACCGAGGCATTGCGAGGGGACAAAGAGGTCGCCATGAGAGCACTGTCTTTGGGTTATCTGAAGGACTTTTACCAAGTGAGCGCGATGTTGCAGGAGGACAGAGAGTTTGTCATGAAAGCACTTCCTCGTTGTAGGAATACAGTAATCTTCGGTGCGCTCAGCGAAGCACTGCGGGGAGACAAAGAGGTCGTCATGGAGGCAATGGATTCAAATCATCTGAAGGACTTCTACCAAGTGAGCGCGGCATTGCAGCAGGACAAAGAGGTTGCCATGAAGGCACTTCGTATGAATCGAGTGAAGTTCGGTAATCTGAACGAGTCACTGCGAGCTGACAAATCCTTCGTGATTCAGGCACTCACACGCGACCCTCACACCTACGCCGACATCGCGAGCCCACTGCGCCAGGACAAGGATGTTGCATTGGTGGCTATTGCAGAGATGTGCTCTGTGTTCATCAGCATGGACGCTGCGCTGCGTGACGACCTGGACGTGGCACTTGCTGCGATCCGTGCCGACCCGTGCAACTTCATCTATGCGGGAGACAGTGTGCGCGCTGACAGGCAGGCAGCACTTGCCGCTTTCTGCCTGGATGGGTCACGCCTCTCCTCTGTGCTGCTGCCTTTTGCCAGTGCAGATCTGCAGGCAGACCGCGAGGTGGCGCTTGCTGCGGTGTGTGCGAATCGAGAGAATGCTCTATACGTCAGCCCTGCCCTGCAAGACCTGGTGTAGGCACCGCCACGCCGAGATGGGTTGGCCTGCCCGCAGCGCCAACGAGCTGGAAAAAGAGTCAAACACAGGTCGTTCTGCGCACTGCATGTCGATGAGCTGGTCGCCAGTGACATAGGATCTCGGATGCAAGCCCTGCTCGGGTAACAGACAACGGGCCTGCACCTGTGTGGTGTCGTTTCATCCCGCGTCGGTGCCTCCCACAATTCCAAGATGTTTGAAACGTTCCATTTGTCAGCGTGGGGACTGCCAGCACCACTTGCAACCCTATTCCCTAGCTCCTGTGCACCCCCCCCCCCCCCCTAGCCGCCTTCTTCCATGAACGCGGAATAAGCGGCAAGAGGAAAATCACGGTTGGGGCCAGAAAGGCCATGGGTGGGCGTCTTTGTACATCAACCCACACAGCCTCTTCCCTGAAAGTGCTCCTCTGCCTGAGCCCGAGAGTGCGTGCGACATGTGGTATTGCACCCCACAAACTTGTTTGAGCACCGTAGGTGCGTAGGGGGGAGTCGTGAGGTCGAGGAAGGACGGCCGATCTGACCTGTCGTGTTTTTCTTTTTACTACCACTTGCAATACGCAAGGTTGGAAGGGGGGCTGAGGGGAAACACCGCACAACTCACAGCAGGATTTGTGTCTCTTTGTTCTCCGCTCCAGCCCCTCCGCACGCGAACTGATACTACAGCAGAACTGGATGAACTGACCTCCCCCTCCCCCTATCTCCTTTGTATCCTCTGACCGAGCAAGACCCCCCCTCCTACGGCGGGTGTGGCGTGAAGCACTGAGATACCACTGAAGAAAAGACCACCCGACGCCCCCATATCCCCCCCAATCTCCCCCCCATACTTCAGCCATTTTCCCCCATATAAGGGGTTCGTGTATGCCTCGGGCAGCATTCAACGCACGGACCTCCCCGCCCCCCGCACACAGCACCCCAATCACCTGACAACCCCCACACTGCAGGTGGCCAGACTACCGAAACCTCACTTCCAAATTAGTTACACCCGCAATGCTGCACATTCTCGCGGCGTCAGCCGTGCTTGCGGCTGCCCCGCAGTGCAGCACAAGGCTCTTGAACTGCCTGTACAAGCGCGCAACGGTGCCGTATGCTGACGACTTCTTCGGGAGCCCGGAGAACGGTGAGACACAGTGCAACATGACGAACTACCTGGCCGCGGACACGTGCTTGTCGCACTCGAACATGCACTTCACGATCACGAGCCCGCCTGAATTGGCACACACGACGCTGTACAACGACCTGGGGTACACATCGGCGCTGGAGCTGGACTTGAACCACGCGATGAATGGGAAGGAGCTGGAGGTGGTTTCGCTCGGGAGGACGCAGGCGCAGACGGACACGTCGCGCTGGGGTTGCCAGCCGGGGGACTGGGCGGACAAGTCGTACTCGGGGAAGATCGTGCTGGTGCGTCGCGGGTCGTGTGGGTTTGCGCAGAAGGCAGAGAGGGCCACAGCTGCGGGAGCCGCTGTGATGCTGGAGGTGACGGACAGTCTGGTGAACCGTCTCGACCTGCAGGTTGGCGTTGAGGAGGGTGAGGTCGTGGCTTCGTCGGGTGTAGGCATCCCGACGGGGCGGGTGCCTGCGACGGGTATCGACCAGGTGATACAGCACATTGCGGGCGGTGGGTCCGCACGCGGGAAGGTGGAGCTCACGTGCACGCCGCCCCAGCCTTCGAGCACGGTGCTGGACGAGTGCCCTTTGGTGGCGGAGTACAACACAGCAGGGGTGGGGGGGTGCAACATGCACACCGACACGAGACGGAAGCTGTGCGCGCGCTGCCAGGCGGAGATGGACTTCGGGAATCTAAAGCTGTGTTTGCGCGGGAACGACTTGCTGCCGCGGAAGGCGTCGACAATGCTGTGGTCGTCGGGGGCGTTGCCCATGTCGGGCGTGTCGGTTGTTTTCCTGGCGAGTGCACCGACCGGGGGATGTGCCGCGTCGGAGTATGCGGCACACGCGGGGAAGGTCGTGATTGTGAAGGCGTCACCGCACTGCAACTTGTACGCACAGGCATACGCGGCGCAGCAGGGGGGTGCGGCTGCCGTTGTCGTCGCGCACAACAGCGACTGCATCGAGGAAAAGTACTGCTCGTCGAAGTACTCGCGCCCGCTGGGCCCGAGCGCGCCGTTTTCGATACCCGTGCACGGCGTGCAGTGGAGCTCGTTCAAGGCGTTTGACACGCACGCACGGACACAGACGGCGCTGAACGGCGCTGTGTCGTTCTCCTCAGTGAGCATCGCGGAGGGTTCGTTCCCCGAGTACATCCCGGAGCCGCCCGCCCCGACGGAGTATGTGCAGCCGGACGTGGCGCGCGACCCAGAGAAGGGGTTCGAGTGGACGAGCACGGTGACGGTGTGCCTGGTGTTCATTGTCGTCCTTGTGGCCGCAATCGGGTTGAAGCTGGGCTACGAGCGGACACAACTGTGTGAGTTTTCGCACATCCGCGGCGCAAGGTGCAACATTCCGCTGAGTGCGGCGTCGACGATGCTGTCGCTGTCGTTGCTGGTTGCGATGGCCCTGGCTGCGTTCCTTCTCGCACAGGACGCAGGGAACTCGTCGACAGACAACGCCCTCTCGAACGGGCGGAAGGCAGTGGACGCAACACTCGGGAATGCAGTGACGAACGTAGAGGAGCTGAACATTCGGTGGATGGCGACCCTTCTGGACACGGCCACAACCGTGACGAAGGACTGGTTTGCGAAGGGGACGCGCATGGCCGAGGAGGTGCGCGGGATGATGGTGACGTACAACGGGACATGGGCGGAGTTCGACGCTCTGTGGCTTCCCATGCTGAGTGTGAGCCGGAGCGAGAAGTGGCATCTTGCAATCCGGACGCGCGAAGGCTTCTTCATGAACAAGGACTACAAGACAGACGATAGGCCGAACAACGAACGCAACGACGGGCATGCGCACGTGTCTGTGACAAACGACGGCACGCTGTACCCAAACCTGCACCAGTGGCGGTACCGTGAAGGTGTGCCGTACAGCTTTCGTGTGCGGACGAGAAGCTTCTGGGACCCTATGCAGAAAGTGGGCGGCCACTTCGGCGACGTGTTCAAACTGGTGGACCACTTCCTGCCCGAAGCAAAGAGCCCGCGGAGGTGGCTGGTGCCACTGTACAGTGCGAAGCTGACGTGGCCGACGATGATGCCTCAGCCGATCTCGCTCGTGGTCCCGGTGTTCAACACTGTGAACCGCAGGCTGGTTGCCACCGTCGAGGCGCAGGTGGCGACGAACAAGTTGGCCGGAGCTATCCAGGGAATGCTGGGTGGCCTGCAGAACACTGGGAACGTGACGGTGGTCATCATGAGCAAGGACGGTGTCATGTTTGCGGGGAACACCCTCGCGTTTACGTACACAGACCGCTTTACGAGTGACACAGCCAACAGCGCACAGCGGCATCATACCCTGGACGACACGACGAGCATCGAGCTGCGCGCGCTGGGTGGGTACCTGCGCCGCATCAATGGCGGGGAGCTGATTACCGAGCCGGCAGGCAAGGGGACGTTCAACGAGGCTGAGAACTAAACCCCCCTCCCGTATAATATTAAATATACCTGGGACCCCCCGTGTATAAGTCCCCCCCCCTTACCCCCGTGTTTAAGTCCCCCCCTGGGGGTCTGGCAGGGGGGGGACTTAAACACAGGGGGACCTAAACACGGGGGTGGGCTGGTCTGGAGGGTCATCAGGTGGCCCCTAGGCCCTCCAGGTGCTGTCAGAGTCGAAAAGTGGGGTGCCAAAAGTCCATCCGGACCGGAATTACCCCCCTACGACAGCAGAGGAAGAGGTCTTCTTGGTCTCCACTGTGCCACCCCCGTGTTTAAGCCCCCCCCGTGTTTAAGTCCCCCCCGGCCGAAAATCGCCTCCAGGGGGGGGACTTAAACACGGGGGGTCCCAGGTAGAATATTTAATATTATGCGTACCTGGGACCCCCCGTGTATAAGTCCCCCCCCCTTACCCCCGTGTTTAAGTCCCCCCCTGGGGGTCTGGCAGGGGGGGGACTTAAACACAGGGGGACCTAAACACGGGGGTGGGCTGGTCTGGAGGGTCATCAGGTGGCCCCTAGGCCCTCCAGGTGCTGTCAGAGTCGAAAAGTGGGGTGCCAAAAGTCCATCCGGACAGGAATTACCCCCCTACGACAGCAGAGGAAGAGGTCTTCTTGGTCTCCACTGTGCCACCCCCGTGTTTAAGCCCCCCCTGTGTTTAGGTCCGCCCCCCCCGTGTTTAAGTCCCCCCCGGCCGAAAATCGCCTCCAGGGGGGGGACTTAAACACGGGGGGTCCCAGGTATATTTAATATTATGAGTTATAAAGGGGGGTCACAGCTATTGTTTACCTGGCTTCATGTAAATAGTAGATGTGCATGTAAATAATAGCTGTGAATAATATTCACTGTAAACAATACGTGTAAATGATTTTACACGCACGTACTGTTTACATAGTTCAGCATTTTTTTTCGAAACCTGTGCGGAATCGCGATTTTCCACTTCCATTGTCCTTTTCGGACTCCGTGCGGATCGTAGTGGGGTCATTTTGGTGGTATCGGTGCCAAGATTCATCCATGAAATGTTGGTCTGATTCAGTGACTGGGAGGCAGCTAGCCCACCACACCACCCACCCAGGCGGGACCCCCTCACCGGGCTTTCCAAACCCGGTTCTTTTGAACGTTTGGAACCTGCGCGGATCCTGGTGGGGTCACTTTGGTGACAGAGGCACCAAGTCTCACTCCTCAGAGCACCTTGGAAATATTTTTGAACCCCCCGAAAAATAAAATAATTGCACGTAAATAATAATCGGATGTAAACAATAAACGGGGGTCACAGCTATTGTTTACCTAGCTTTATGTAAATAGTAAATGTGCATGTAAATAATAGCTGTAAATAATATTCCATGTAAACAATACATGTAAATAATTTTTTACACACATATTGTTTACGTATTTATGCGTTTTTTTTGCACCTTTACCTACCACCAGGGGCTTAGCTTGGATTTTGGGGTTGGGGCCGAAACTCGGTCAGACTCGGTCACAGTACACACGCAGTTGATTTGCCCCGTTGATTTGCTCCCCACCACCTGGTTCACCCAGAATTCGACGTTGCTGCCTTCCCGGTTCCCCCCCTTCTTATCTGGAACACCAGCTCAGCAACCAGGTTTGCAGCCTCAACCTGGGGTTGCTTTGTTGCCTTTGTAGGTGTGCATTGGCAGCTTCCCGCCAGGCAGTGGCGGATGCAGTCTCAGCAGCGCAGATAGTCCTGAAGTGGGCTGAAAAAGAGCTTTGTTGGTGCTTCCGTGAAATTTTCCATATGGCCTCGTCCCAAAACCCCCCCCCCCCAAAGTGGCCTTTTTGGGGGTTTTTGCTGAAAACCTGAAAAATACAGGACATAACCGGTCCTGACCCCCAAACCTGGCCCAAAAGTGATATCTGGGGCTATCCGGGGGTTTCCTGGGGCAAATGAGGGTGCAGGGGGGTCTGATTCTGGTGGTGATTTCCTCTCCCACGGCCTTTCTTCGAGGGGGCTCCTCCCCCCCTGAAACCACCTCTTCTGGGCCTTGACTGAAGATTCAGAAACACTTGAGGCGAGGGTCCTCGACAGTGTTGGCAATCGCCAGAACTGTCCAGCAACATCAAGTCCTGTCATCAAGTTACCGAAAGCCGCAAAGCACGAACAGAAGAAACACTATCATTCTGCCCGTTGCTACAAGCACAGGGCGGCAGATCAGCGCTGGCATACTCTCAGACTCTCCGAGATAGTCAGATTGTTCAAGCTCAAACCCCACGACAAGGGTGTGCAAGTTTCCTGGCATAAAACAAAGAACTCTGAACAGCACACGCAACCCGCTTGAGAACGTGTGTCCGGATGAGAGGGCTTCAGTCAAGGCCCGGAAGAGGTGGTTTCAGGGGGGGAGGAGCCCCCTCGAAGAAAGGCCGTGGGAGAGGAAATCACCACCAGAATCAGACCCCCCTGCACCCTCACTTGCCCCAGGAAACCCCCGGATAGCCCCAGATATCACTTTTGGGCCAGGTTTGGGGGTCAGGACCGGTTTTGTCCTGGATCTTTCAGGTTTTCAGCGAAAAATCCCAAAAAGGCCACTTTGGGGGGGGGTTATGGGACGAGCCCTTATTATACCTATTATTATACCTCGGGTACCCGGAGAGAATGTCACCCCCCCTCGGCCTCCGCTTGGGCTCCAACGGCCACCCTGTACAGAGGGGGTGACGTTCTTCAATGGTTGCCCTGTGTAGCGGCTGGGAAGAATGTCACCCCCCCTCGGCCCTGGGCCCTCGAGGGGGGTGACATTCTCTCGGGGTACCCTAGGACCTCGCAAGAGTGGCTTCGGGGATACCCTGTGAATCTTCGCGACATTCCACTCCACAAAGTACATTTGCAAGGCTTTCGCTGCTCAGTTGGCGAAGCCTGGTGGAGACAAGGCGGAGCTTGGAAAACAAGCGTTCAACAGAAGCAGTGCCCAGCCGAGGCATAGATGCAAGCTGGGGTAGCCTGCATGTTGCTGGGTACGTGAGAGCGAGGTTTGCCGAGGTAAACCGCTGAATAACCTCCTGCAGATCACGCAGGCCCAACCTCCGAATCTCGGAACAGACACCCGGGCACCTTGCAGAAGGGCAGTCTTGTGCGCCTGTGCCCACTTCAGTGGGTGTGCTGGGGCATTGAAGTCCGGGCAAGGGTACGCGCCAGTGATCCCCGGGAGAGGTGCCAGGTAATGGTCAGCGATGTAGCCTCCTGCACCTGCGTGCCCACCATGTTGCCGGGAGACGGAATTCGAGACTTCTGACGTTATTCTTACGCTAGCGACGAATACGGGACAGAAGGAGAATGGGGTGTTCGCGTTCGCTCGCACGCGTGCTTCACCTCCTGTGCTGCTGCACCCCAAGAAAAATCCGCTTTTTTCCCCGAAAATTTATACTTTTTTTTTGTCTTTTGAGCTGACCGAGTTTTTTTCCGGGTTTGGCTGAAACTCGGTCAGCTGACCGAGTTTACCCCCCCAAGCTAAGCCTCTGCCTACCACCCCAGGGGTGGAGCTTGAAATATGGGGTTGCGGGCTGGATCGGGTCAGCCAATTTTTTCTCACTGAATGGGTTCCCCCCCGGTTCGTCTCAGAGATCAGTGCTCGGGCCCAGCCTCCCGCGAGGGTACCGGACTGATATGCAGCCCCGGACGCGCAAGGACTTGGTTACAAGACAAACACATGCCATAGGGGGGGTCTGGGGGGCGGAGCCCCCAGCCGCCGGAGGCCACGGTAGTGAACATCTGTGACTTGCGGGCGTACGGATTCTGTGTGAGTTGGCTGCGTCCTCCTGAGGATATCCGGTCTGTACTCCATTCCCTGATGTAAAGGGCTTGGGTACAAGACAGGCACATGCCACAGGGGGGTCTGGGGGGCGGAGCCCCCAGCCGCCGGAGGCCACGGTAGTAAACGTCTGTTGCACGGTACGGGTTGGGCAGCTTCATTTGTCCTCTATTGTGACTGTTTGAGGCCTGTGCTCATGTCGCTGGGGTCACTTTGCTCACGAAACGCCTCCTGGTCACCTTGAGACCCCAAGGCGAGGAGCCAACTTTTCCGGTTTCCCGAAAATCTATATTTTTTTTCTTTTTACCCCTGACCAGGGCATTTTATAGGGGCGAAATCTACGCTCATTTGGGCTTAAATGTGAGGCGTTCCCCAATTTTTTGGCGGACCCCCCAGCAAGCGAGTCTTGTGGTGAATGGGTCACCTCCCGGTTCCTCTCTCAGGGATCCGTGCTCGGGTCCAGCCTCGGGTGCCGGAGGTTAGTCCAAAAAATGGATTTCGGGACCGATCTGCCGCAGACCCGGACGTGCAAGGACTTACATACAGGCACATGCCACAGGGGGGTCTGGGGGGCGGAGCCCCCCAGCCGCCGGAGGCCACGGTAGTGAACATCTGTTCCTTGCAGGTGTACAGATTCTGCATGAGCTGGCTGCGTCCTCCTGAGGCTACTGAGGGTCTGATGGTCTGCATTCCATTCTCTGACGTAACCTCAAAGGGTTTGGGTACAAGACAGGAAGACAGCACAGGGGGGTCTGGGGGGCGGAGCCCCCCAGCCGCCGGAGGCCACGGTAGTGAACGTCCGTCCCTTCGCGGCCTGCGTTTTCTCGGGGTTTGACAAAGAAACTGGACAGAAAAACGGTCGGGTAAGTTGCTCGCAGTCTGTGGGCATGAGTCCACTCTCATCTGCGAGGCTGCCCAGCCGCCACCAGTTTTCCACCCCCGGATTTTTCCCGGAAATCTTTTTTTTAACCCTTTCTGTCCGGGGGGTATTTTTTCGATTTTTGGGAAAATTCGCCTTCCCAAGTAAATTGTCTTCTACTCCACCTTTTTCAACATTTTTTTTTATCGGGAACTGCGTTTGCGCAGAACGTTGCATTGTTCCGGATTTTTTCCCGAAAAAAAATTTCACATGTGGGCCTCGCCCAAGAAACCAAAAATCGAGGTGCAAAAAATCCAGAAAAAAATTCGGGGCGGTGTGTGACCGCCCAAAAAATTCGGGTTCTATGGCGTTCTCGAACAGTTCTGCTCCAGCGCAGTTCCCGATAAAAAAAATGTTGAAAAAGGTGGAGCGGAAGACAATTTACTTGGGAAGGCAGTGGTTTACACAAGGCAAATAAATCAACAGGTGCAAAAACACCTGTTCTGAGGGACCTGACTGTGAGCCACCCCAGCGACCCCGTTAGCCCGTTGGGCACCTGGATCGAGGTAGAACACCCTTCCCTGCCCCTCTGGGGCCATGGAGGATGTCCGCCCGATGACTGACGGCATCAAATCTCCATCAGAGAATTCCACCATATTTCACTGATGGGTGGCTGGAGGCCGAAATCGGGTGGTGCATCGGCACAGCCCGTTGGGGCGGATATTCGAGATGCAGAGGTCTGAAAACTGATTTCCCAGATGACATCTGTCGGAAACCTTTCCCTTATCGAAGGAATCGGGCAAAAAGATGCCTGGGAAAGCTCGATACCTCCCACGCAGGTTCAGGAGGCGGTTTCAAGGGCAAAACCACCGAAAATTCCACCTTGTGATGCAATTTTGTTACAGAGCCAAGTTGGTCGGAGTTTCGCTTTTCCGACCAACTCTTGTTGCATTTGAAAGATTCGTCCACCCCGTTTCCACCATAAAAAGAAATCTTGAAAAATTCGAAATTCAAATAACTTTGCCTGCATAGGCAAAGTGAAAGCCACTGTAGTGGCCATACCTGCCCAAGACCCTCTGATACCCACCCAGCCCCCCCAGCTCTCGCGCCTGTGATGGGTCGAAATGTGTTCTGTGGGTCTGCATATCGATGTGTTTTTGCGGAGAATAACCCCAGAGCTTTCCACGATCGGGGGAGTCGAGCGAAATGGGGCACAAGAACACCTGATATGGTTGACCCGTAAATAGGGGCCGTGAGGGACTACCCAAACCCGAAAATCTCATCTGAGGGTGCAATTGTCCTCCGGCAGTACGTTGGACGGATCTCCACCTTTCCCATGAACCCTTGCTGCATTTGAAAGGATTGAGCTCCCCCTTTTTACCATACAAAAAAATCTTGAAAAATTCGAAGTGCATAATTATTTACTTACGTAAGCAAAGTGCAAAGCCACTGTAGTGGCTTCCCGGACAGAAAGGGTTAAATGTGAGGATTGGCCTCACTTTAGACCCCCTATAAAATGCTCTGCCCCTGACCTGATTTTTTGTGAGGGCCTGCAGAAAATCAGGTCAGCTGACCCGAAAAAACCCCCAAGCTCCACCCCTGTACCACCCCCCCCGTGTATATGTCACCCCACAGGTGCAAAAATCGGGAGGGGGTGACATAAACACACCTTTTTTAGGTGACATAGCCACGGGGTGGTAGTTAGTGTAGGTCACACCCCTCCAGGGCCGCCTGGGGGGGGTGACATTGGATTCCAGTGCCTGCGCCTCATGCAGCGAAGGTCCCATTCCGCCGTGTTCAGTGACATGTGTCGATAGTGTTGGCAGTTCTACGGGCTCTGAGCAACAATGCTCTAAGGAAAACAAGCCACTTGGCCGAGGGGGGCCGGGAGGCAGTTGGCTGCCGACAAAAAAAAACTCTCCATTGCATTGTTTGGAATCCATGCGGATCGTGGTGGGGTCACTTTGGTGACCGAGGTACCAAGTCTGGCCCTTTAGAACACCTTCAAAAAATTTTCGAAAAACCAAAACTTTGTGTCTGCAAATCAGAAAGGGGAGAGAAGAACCAGCGGGTATTCGTCGATCGCGAGAACACCCCACACGCCTGCTGCGGGTGTGGTGTGTCCTGCATGATCTGCATAGCAAAGTTTCCTGCGTTGTTAGCACCAGGGGATAAGATAGGTCTGGTTTTCCGGTTTTCAAAACCAGGGTTTCCCGGTTCCCGGTTTTCTGGGAAAAAAAAAAAAGGTCGGTCTCATTTTTGGCGGTTTTTTTTGTGATTTTGGGACAGTAAAACAGTCAGAAAAAACGCCATAAAAAAATAGAAAGTGACCCCATCGTGATCCGCACAGAGCTCAAATAGTCCAAAGAAGGCAGAGAAGCGGAGAAGAAAAATGGACCTAGCGGGTGGCCCGGTGGGTGGTGATGCCCTCGTCATGCAGGTCTCTTCTGTTTTGAAGGTGCACACATGGTGGACTCCAGCCACCATGTCTAAGAGGGAGTCTAAGACTGCAGTCTGGAGGGCTGAGACGAGAACTCAAACGACTTTCAAGCAGTCTTGAAGGTCGCCAAGCCTATTGGGGGCAACTAACAGATGAGATTTGTTTGTTGCCTGTCGTCACAGCTAGGTGCCCATCTCTTCGATAACGGAATGTGTGCAGAGATCTCGTGGACCCTTTGGCCATTCTGTCGTGCACCCACTCCACCCACAACGCACACCTGTCACGAGTGGTCGCTCCCCCGTCCTCCTCCACCCTGAAGGTTGAACCCTCAAGGACCAGTGATCTCCTGCTGGCCGGGCTGCGATACAGCGAAGCCTTCCTACTTACAAGCGAATCCAGACTGTAGGGAACAGATGTTCACTACCGTGGCCTCCGGCGGCTGGGGGGCTCCGCCCCCCAGACCCCCCTGTGTAAAAGCATTGCACCAGACCGGTTTTTTGGGCGAGAGTCCAAACTTTCAAAGCAGCTGCTGCGCCTGCCCCACCAAGCAGCCTCAGTACGACAGGACGCGCGCAGGCACCGGGCCCTCTCAGATTCTGGGAGGGTTTGCGCGGGTCGCGCGCGCCGAAGGCGCGCGCGAAAAATTTTCAAAACCAGAAAAACCGGAAAACGGCGCCAGAAAAAAAGTCTATCTTATACCCTGGTTAGCACAACTCCAAAAAAAAATAATTACATGTAAATAATAATCGTATGTAAACAATACATGTAAATAATTTTATGTAAACAATAGCTGTAGGTAAACAATAGGTGTGAGGGGGGTTTACATGTAAATAATTTTATGTAAACAATACCTGTAGGTAAACAATAGTCGTGAGGGGGGTTTATTTAATATTATGAGTTTTGGGGGCCGATATTTAATATTATGAGTACTGGGCTGTTTGCTACCAGGACTCACTTGCAAACAACCGCTAGCGAACAACGGGTGCTGAAAATAGGATTTTTTCAGTCACCTACGTCATGTACAGACGCTGTGCGTCCCCGGAGATGACCTCTTTTGGCCTACTAGCCGAAAAAAACGGCCAAAAACCCCCCAAAAACGCCCTATTTAATATTATGAGTTATTTAATATTATGAGTTATATTTACTGGGGGGGGGGCAAATACAAGAGTATATGCAAATACAAGGGTATATGCTAATACAAGAGTACTCCAGAAATTGCGATTTTAAAAAGTTCACCGAGCAAATACAAGAGTATACTCTTGTATTTGCATACTAGACTTTTGAAGAACTTTTGTGGGGTTTTCATCATATTTTGTACTTCCAATGACCTCCCCCAGGCCAGTGGGCCTCCTGTCTGGAGTCGTCACGGTCGGGTGGGAGTCGCCTCGGGGTGGGAAAGGCCAAGAGGACGCTCGTATTGTCTCTTCGGCGCCGCTGCCCCATGAGGGCCCACCCGGAGGCCATATTTCTAGTATGCAAATACAAGAGTATATACTCTTGTATTTGCATACTAGACAACTTTTCAGCTAAAAAAACAATTTTTTGAAAACCCTGAATTACGTAAGCTGGCACGGTGAATAGAAGAGTATACCCTTGTATTTGCCCCCCCCAGTAATATTATGCGTTATATTTAATATTATGCGATATTTAATATTACCTACCACCCCCCGTGTATATGTCACCCCCCCCAGGTGCAAAAATCGGGAGGGGGGTGACATAAACACACCTTTTTAGGGTGGTTGCCTTTGAGGCCCTATACGCACACGCGCACACACCTCAGCCCTCTCACAGGCCAATCTGGAGTGCCAAGAGACGCTCGGGGGGCGTCTCTTGGCACTCCAGGTTGGCCTGTCGGGAGGACAGGGAACTGGATGTCATCCCCGGTGGAAGGGGAGGAGGAGACAGGACATGGTGTCCCGTTATTGCGAGACAAACACTTCAAGCTCACATGTCAGGCACAAGAAGCGTGTCCGTCCGGACAACCTACATGAATGGCACGGACAGCGCATCACCGAGAATAACTGAGGAGGAGCACCGCGTACTCTCACTTTGGATGGGTCGTCGTTGGGCAATATGTTGAAATGCTTGCGCTGCAGGTGAAGTGCTGGGTCACCCATCCGACACGTGAAGCAACCTGCAACACAGCGTTGGCGAGCAGGTGGCACTGAAGTTGAAGAGACCCCGCATTGTCCGTGTTGAAGAGCCTGCGTTGGGTCTTTCTGGAGCGCAAGACACGTACTGTCTGCCCTTCTCGTTCCCGTTTCCTCCGGAAGCAGGTGATACGTGCGGTTCCAAAGCGCACCCGCTGCATCCCCTCTCCCACCATCTTTCGTTCGGCGGCTATTCCGCGCTCTCTTCAACGCGTCGTCGCGAAGATTGCGTCTCAGTATCAGCAGGCAATCCCCGGCTTCCAGTGTGTGTGTGTGTGTGTGTGTCACCCCTCCTTTCCAGCGCAATGAGGAGGAGAGCGATGTGTGGTGTCACGTAGAGCAGGAGTAGGAGAGCGGGATCGGTTCTCACTGAGTGGACTCGAGGGGACACTGCTGCGATGCCAGCATGCTAACCCAAGATGCAAGACGAACACCTAGGGATATCCCATCCGTCCCATGGGATGTCGCATGGGAGGACATGATGTCCCCTGGGAGAACCTACGTGACCCAATCGGGTCTCCCATGGACAAGGTCGGTACCGTACGTTCTCCCAGGGGGGAACATTCTGTGGGATAGTGACCATCACCCGTGTGGGAGACCCCATTGGGATATCCCACATGGGAGGTCCCAGTCCTGGCCACCGTGATGAGGCCATTTACTCCCCAAAATGTTGACCAACACGTCGTCTCAGCCTGTAAGAGTGCCCACGACACCCCACCCCCCAAAAGGTGTGTTTATGTCACCCCCCCCAGCAGCCCTGGGGGGGTGACATAAACACACCCCTTTTGGGGGGTGACATATACACGGGGGGTGGTAGGTATGCGTTATTTAAGATTATGCAGGAGGGGGGTTTACGTTGATCCGTACGGGCAGGTTGTCATGAACTTCGACTTCAACAACGGACCCGACGACACCTCGCCGCAGCACTACTATGGGCTCGCCTCCGGTACCACCATGAGCAAGTTGGTGAGTGGGGGCGAACTGCACCTCACCGGCTCGGAGGCGTTCTTCATCAGCACATACGTGACGACAGAAACGTGGAACGTTGCAGGGACGCGTGTGAGTGCGCTTGGGCAGCCGTTTCGGTCGAGCTACCGGATGTTCAACAACACCCGGATGATCCACGGGAAGGAAGTCGTGGTGCCGCTGGACTACAACGGGAACGAACTACCTGTACCGATGCTTCACGAAGGGATCTTGACGCTGAACTTCACGGTGAGCGTGCGCGTGTTCCCGGAGGCACCGATCCAAGAGAGCAGCGACCCGAACTCGGACCCTACGTCTCCGCGGATCTTCAGTGACACCGACACCGCGTTTGCCAACGTCCGCCTGTTCGCAAACGGCGTGCTGTACTTCGGCACCACTGTCTTTGGATGCATCACAGACCCAATCCCCGGCGGGCTTCCTCTGAACAAGTGGTCGAACGTAATTGCAACGGTGAAACACGACTACTACGAGTGGTACAGCCCCGGGACAGGGCACTGTGCCGTTTACGTGGACGGAAAGCTGGTGTCGTCGGTCCCCCTGGCTCGCAACTCGTGGCAATCGCCGTCGTCCGAGCCCGTATACCGTGTCGGGGACAACTTTGTGGGCCGCCTCGACGACCTCATTCTTCTGAACGTGTCGATCACGGACAGCGAGGCAAGGGAGCTGTCGGACACCGGGTGGTTCAGGAGGCACGTGCAAGACAAGGACTGGCGGTACCAGTACCACAGCCTGTCCATCGGAGGGAACCCGTCGATCCCGCTTGTGGCGGGCGTACTCGTGCCGCAGGCGGACATCCTGCGGAGCGTCCTGGCGAACAATGCTGTGACGCAGCGGAACTTGGAGACGGAGGAGGCGAACATGAAGCAGAAGAAGGACCTGAAGACGAACGAGACCATCTTTGTGCTCGTGACGATTGCTCTCGCTTCCGTGCTGATATTCCTGTTGTTCAACACGCTGCTGACAGCGCCCTTCTCAAAAATGGCAGAGCTGATGATGCATGCTGCGATGCTGCGCATCGATGAGGTGCCGGTGCAGAACAGTTTGCTGACAGAAATCATGGCCATGCAGTTTGCGCTCGGGCGTCTGCTGAGCAGCTTGAAAGAGTACAAGAGCTACATGCCGCAGAGCATCATCATAGCGGAAGCAATGAGCGAAACCGATGGCGCCAATGACGGCGATGAGAGTGAGGCATCATCAGATGATTCACGTTCGCATACGGAGTCGACCCGAGGAAGCCTCATGTCGAATACGACGACTGGCACGATGCACACATTCCAGGCCAAGATGAAACTCGCGACATCCCTGACGAAAAGTATGGTGACGCTTCTCGTGTTGAACATCCGGTCGTTCCACGCGTTGCTGAAGGGAAACGATAAGGTCACGCTGAGCAGACACAGCGCCGTCACACAGACCTTCTTGGAGTATGTTTCCGGCAAACGGGGTGTGTGCGAGACATTCTCGGGGGACCGCTTCAGCGCCTCCTTCAACGCCTCGCGGTCGGCGCAGTCGCACAGGTCTTTGGGCACATCTGCGGCATTGTTGCTGTCGCGTGATATGAGGGAGAGCTATGAGGTAGATGTGTCGTGCTCGGTGGTGTCCGGCAGCGCTCGCGTCGGGAACATGGGTTCGGATCGCATGAAGCGCTTCTCGTTTGTTTCATCTTCGATATCGTGGGGATTTGTCCTGGAGCGCGTGTGTGCCGCGAAGAACTGTTCTGTGCTCGTGGACGCCCATCTCATGGCGCATATCCCAACAGAGTTTGTGTTCCAGAGAGTGGCGACTGTGTGCTACCCGAAACACAGCGATTCGCCGATCTCTGTGTTCACAGTGCTCCAGCAACGCGACCAGCAGGATAGAGAAGAGTGGATGTACGAGATGGACCGCGCGGAGCGCAGTGACCCTATGGCCCAGTGGAACGAGTACGCAAACGCCGTCTTCGCCGAAGAATGGGAGGTATGTGGTGCACACGTTTGTTTGTCTTCACCACCACCTGCACAGACTGTGAAGGACGTCCCGGAAGAGACGAAGATGCAGGCCGCTACTGAGCTTAGCGAGGAGCTGCGGTACGCTTACGCTACCAGGCGCTACACACCCTTCGACGCGAGGTACTTTTGATGGGACACTCGCCAGCAGCAATGCTTCCGACCCGAGAAGAGACGCAGCGTTCTTCCGCGTCTGCCTCCCTCCCTGGCAGGTGGGTGGCCCTCCCCAGCCTCTGCTCCGTGCAGCTGCACCACGCGGAGACCGGAGAAGGTGCACACGCCATGCTACGCCAACGATGTGACTTGTCGAGCCGCACGGAGCATCTCACGTCGTCGTGGCAGGCTTCTTCGACGCAACCATCTCCCTCTGGAACACAGATGACGGGGTCACACCACCCCGGTGAACTGCATACTCCCCGTAGTTTGGACCAGATGTTTGGGTTGTTGCCGACCGGTGACACACAGGACAGGCCCTGACCAGCCAAGGGTGTTAGGGGAAATACACCACCGCGAAGACAGATCCACGACACGAATGAATATGTTTCTGATGTTTTCTTCCTTTGTGCTCCGCCACTGACACCCCCATTTTCTGTACTTCAGGCAAAGTTCTTCACACACCGACACAATCCGCGTGTGTTGGAAAAAAAGTGATGGAAGCGTGCAATGCAACAACTGTCGGAGAGGATCGAGCGGAATGGAGTTGTGCTAACAACGCAGGAAACTTTGCTATGCAGATCATGCAGGACACACCACACCCGTGTGGGGTGTTCTCGCGATCGACTACTACTACACCGGCAGTCTTCCTTGTACCTTTTTTCACCTTTTTTCACCGCGCTTCCGCGCAGTGCACAAGGAAGAGTCGCTCCCTTGGTCATCTCCACAAACCCCTGAGCTGACAAGCACGCCCTTGATTATCATGAAGGGTTGGTGTATGAAGCATGTTGGATTGCCTTACTGTGGTGGAGTGGCGGGTGGTGTCACTGCCTAGAGCGTGTAGATATGGGGTGGGGGTGGGGGTTGGCGAGCGGCGCTGGTGTGCGAGGTGAATGGTGAGGATCCAGGAAGGGGCGCCATGCGGCAAGTGTTCGGAAAAACAGTTTTACAGCTGTTCACCAGCTTACCCTTAGACAATGGCGGCACCCATCCGCGCATTCTGCGCGCAAAACACGCCAGCACGCGCAACAAAGGGCTCCGGGCGTTCGGTGTGCCTGTCGTGCACTCACAATCTGAGATCGACGAAAAAAGTGTCACTTCAACTCGCACGCGTCAAGGAGAGACCACGTTCAAACCCCCTCTCTATCACCCCAAGAAAATGTCGCGACTTCCGAATAGAGCACATGTTCCTTCCACAAGCCTCCCCCCGACCCGCCTCCCCGCCTTCCCCCCACGCACCTTTGAGCATGTCGATGGTGTACACAGCCCCATTGGGTGTAGGAGCTCCATCCCAGACATGAGATGTACCTCCCTGCCTGGGTGTGTTGTGGGTGTGCACCGCCAAGACAGGCTCCGACGCCAATGCAGGTGCAGCGAGTGGCGGGAGAGGTGGGAAGGAATGAAAGGTGTCGCTGCGCTTTGACCTGCACTTTTGACTGTAGAAGCGTCAACGCATCAACAAACAAAATACAGGCTAAGAGCGGTTGCTGGTGAATGGTGAAGTGACTTTGTGTTGACGCTTCCACACTCACACTCCTGCTGCTGATGGTGTTGTGAGTGAGGAGCACAAGGGCACGAACAAAGCGCGAGAAACTTTCCACCCACATTGAAGTGTGCGAAAACATAAATGTTGAATACCGTACTCGGAAAAATACTGGAACGGAATAATGTATTTGGTACTTGTTTGGAAGCAGCGTTGGAGTACAGAGGGAATCACGGCACTCGAGAAGCTCGAAGGGCGGCATAGCCGTGCCCTGCCTGCTCCTGCAATGTGCTGTGAGGCCCCCCCTCCCCTCCGACCCCTCACCCCCCCCAGGTATATCACTGGATCTCGGACACAACCTGCATCACGAGTGAAGGGAGATCATCCCTGTGCTTCCTTCTCTGCCACATCCGCGCGATTCTGGCGTTGAAGCTGCCCAAACCCACCAAAGCCCGACCGCGGGGGCGGTCTCACAACCAGCCACAGCTCGTCAGCCATCAGTGAGGGGAAGTGGGGCTGTTGCTCGCTTATTCCCGCTCAGCCACACCTGGGAGCGAGGCCCCCCCCCCCGTGAAAACGTTACTTTTTTTGCACACCCCCTGCGACCCCCCCGCAAACCTCACCAGACCTCAACACCCTACAGCATCAGGGTTGGGGGACAGTCATGTTCTCTCTGAGAAGCGCCGTCGCGGCGCAGGTGCGGCGATGCTCTGCGGTGCAGTCTCGCGTTCTCCCCTGCGGGTCTAAGGCCACAGGCCGCTTCACAGGCGAGCAGCTCGCAGAAGGCACGCTCCTCGCAGCCGACGGGACAAAACGCAGCGGCGTGTTTGAGGGGGGCACCCTGAAAGCAGGCAAGGTCTACCTCCCTGATGGCAGGGTCTACACCGCATCCTTCGACAACGGCATTCCCCACACGGGCACGCTTGAGGACGAGGGCAGCACATATGAGGGCGGCTTCAACACGCAGTGGCAGCGGCACGGCGAAGGCACGGAGCGTACCGCGGAGGGTGCTCTCTATGAGGGGCGCTTTGAGGAGGACTGGCTGTCGGAGGGCACCGTGACGCTCCCCGAGCGCCCGGATCTGAAGCGCAGCGAGGTTGTGTTCAAGGGGAAGCTGGTCGGCGGGAAGTTCCGCAACGGGAGCCTGGTGTACAACGGGATTGTCTACACGGGGGAGCTGCGCGCAAGCAACCCACACGGCAAGGGGCGTCTCGAAATGCCTGATGGTTCGGTGCGCGAGGGGCGCTTTGAAGCCGGCGTCCTGAATGGCAACGGGCAGGTCATCCTGAAGAACGGCACCGTCCTCAGTGGGGATTTCGAGAAAGGGACGCTCCCGAATGGCTCTGTGAAGTGGACGCAGGGCGACATGTATGAAGGCGATCTTGACGAGCAGCACCGCCCCCACGGCGATGGCTCCATGTTCAAAGCTGCGGAGCGGCACTGGTGGTCCGGCCAGTGGACCCACGGCACCTTCTCCGGGGGGAGCGTCACGGATGACGGCGGTGCGCCTGTCGACTACCGCACGGCCCCTCCGGACACCGCGCTGTGAGGACCGTGTTGATGCAGAAGCGCTTCCCAAAGTAGAAGAGCCATTCGCGCCTGCCTGCCTGTGCTGGCTTGGTGCTGTGTGTCGGCCCTCGCGGATCACATCCCGCCTCTAGAGGGGCAGGTGTCATTCCGTCATTGCCCCGTGTCTCGTGGCATTCGAAGCAACGTCCTGATTGTGTCATGGCGTACACTTTGTCTCGTGCCCCTATTGAGTGTGAGCCAACAGCGGTGGGCCTCCCCGGATGTAGTATCTTGGCAATGGCCAGAGGTTGGAGGAAACTGAAAGAAACGGCAGTCGAGGAAAGACCGCTGCACGAACCAAAAAAAAATGTGGGGCATACTTAGCAAGGCCGCCGTGTGCGGATGCGGGGGGAGTGGGGTCGCTGTTTGTCTGCACTGTGTGGTCGAAAATATCGGTCCAGTCATGCGGCAGTGGTGTCATGCAGGTGTGGTGTCATTTGCGTCTGTGGGGGCCTTCACTCTGTGTCAACATGTGTTCAACACGTGTCAGTTTGTCTCCCATGGGGGTCTTCGCTACGGGGTGATCGTCAGTGCATTTTGGTGCATTTGCTGTTAAATTAGCTGAAAACTGACGGAGACTGACAAAGGAGAACGACCAGCGAAGACCCCCTATATATTGTGAGGCGGCTCGCTTTCGTGCACTTCTTAGCGAAGGCCCCCGTGTGTGTTTCTGTGCGTGTCTGTGTGTGTGAAAGTTTCATCGGATCCCGCTCGATGCACCCTGCGCTCAGAAAACATGGATTCACATTGGTTCGAGTCGCGCGGCATGCTTACCTCGGGGATCGAAAGGGGGGGGGGGGGTTTCTGCTGGCCTGCCCTGCCGAGGTGCTACCGACGCTTTCCAAAAAGCATTCACGTGGGTAAGGAGTGCGTCGACGACGAGCGGACCGTGGCCCACACAGCCCTCCCGCACGCACATCAGGATGGGGGCCTTCGCTGAGAAGTGCCGAAAGGTGGGCCGCCTGACAAAGCTGGTTGCCGAGTGGCACGCATCGAAGTCCCCCTGTATCGAATTGTTGATCACTGGTTGGACGTGGGAGCAAGAGGGTGCAAAGAACCGCGCTGCTGCATGCACTGATGTGCATCCCTCACCCCTTCTCACTGCCGGCTGGCTTTCACTCGGGGAAGGTGGGGGTGTGGCCTCGGGACCCAACTAGCCAGGGCCCCTCGCAGCTGCTTGCATAGTTCAGCATTGGGTGCGCCGTGTGGCCGTCCTTTCCCACCCGCCCACCCCACCCACCTGCAGTTGCCTTTCTACGATAGCAAGAGGAACCTGTTGCAGGCGAAAACATATTTGGCAGCGCTCTTGCCAGCACCAGCACCGCTATTCCAAACCACACCACGCCCTGCAGATTCTTGCTTGGGACTGCCGAGCTACAACCCCCCACAACACCCAACACTCCAACCCCACCCCACACCAACCAACGCATCGCACCGTCTGTTCTGTTCGCGATGAGGGCCGTAGCGGTGCTGCTCGCAGGTGCGTGGGCGCTGTGTGCCGGGGCTGGCGAGCCCATCTCCACCATCGACACGGGGGCCACGGTGGCTCAGTTTGACATCTCACCCGACGGCAAGAAGCTGGCGTACGTCCGCGGGGCTTTCACCTCGCCGAGGGACACGTCAGCCAGGGTGGTGGACTTGGCCACTGGGGCTGAGCTCCTGAAGTTCTCCGACACTGGGGACCTCATGGACGTGGAGTTCTCTGCAGACGGGACGCGCCTGGTGACAGGAGGTTTCTCGAACAGGGTGCGTGTGTGGAATGCAGAAGACGGTTCGCAGGTGGCGAAGTACCGCATGCTCGTTGCATCGGTTCTTGCCGTCGCCTTTGCACCCGACGGGCTCTACGTTGCGAGTGGGACTGCTGACGGGTACGCCCGGTCGTGGATGCTGGAGGACGGCTGGCACTTCCAGTCGCAACTGATCGACCACGGTGGGAAGTGGGTCAACGCTGTGACGTACTCGCCTGACGGGAAGCACACAGCCAGCGGCGGGATGGACAACACGATCCGGGTGTGGGATGAGTCTTGGGACGACGACCTGCGGAAGGCGATGCCCACCACAGGCGGTGTGTTGGACCTCGCCTATTCCCCAGACGGGAAGCTGCTCGCAGGGGCGCTGGACGACACAACAGCACAGGTGTTCAACACAGCAGACCAGAAGCTGAAGGTGACGCTGGAGGGGCACACCAAGTCTGTCCGCAGCATTGCGTTCTCCCCCGACGGGACCATGATTGCCACCGCCAGTGCCGACAACACCGTGAAGCTGTGGTCCCTCGAGGGCAAGGTGCTGAGGACAATTGAGGCGCATGACAAGATGGTGACCTGCGTGCAGTTCCTCCCGGATGGCGACATCGTCACCTCCAGCACCGACGGCACCATCAAGATCTGGGGGAAGCCGCCCCCGCCGCCCCCGACCCCCGCGCCCCCGACGGCTGTCCCGACGCCTTCGCCACCGACACCGTCGCCGCCTCTGCCGCCCACAACCTGGCGCACACCTCAGCCCATCAAGATTGACTTCACGTACAAGTCAGGGCTGTGTGGCGAGACGGAATGCAGCATGATCCGCGCGTCGCAATGCTCGACGGTCGTCAGCTGGGACGGCTGCAACAAGGCGGATGCCTGCACGTGGGACATCGAGACGGGGGGGTGTGGGCCGCGCAGCCTCTCGGTGAGCTGCCTGATGTGCTGGCTCATCTTCGTCCTCATCGGCGGCGGGGTCTGCATGCTGTGCTGCAGCGTGGCCTGCTGCTGCTTCTTCATGATGCAGCGCCGCAAGCAGCAGAGGGTCGTGGTGAAGACCGCCGCCCCCTTCGCCGAGCCCATGATGGCCACACCGCTGCATCCGGGCGGCGCCGCAGCACCCTCCCCTTTGGCTTACGCGCCGGGCACAGCGGTCCCGCCTGCCGCTGCCCCAATGGCCTCCCCTGGTGCACCGCCACAGCCTGCCGGCACTGGGGTGCAGCAGGCACAGCAGGTCGGTACACAGCAGCAGGGCGCACAGCAGCCTGACCCCCCTGTTGTCATCCTGCCGGTTGCGCCGATGCCCGACACATCTTCATCCGAGGTCAGCATTGACATGTCGCCCCCCCCGGTCATCCCGCGCAGGGCAAGCACGAAGCCGCTGTCGGTGCTGCTGCCACCCCTGAACAGCGGCCAGCCGGGCCGCGGCACCCGCGGCAGCCCGGGCCCTTCGCCGACGGGAACCAACAGCCGGGCCAGCTCCCTGCTGAGCAGCGAGGACATCCTCCGCACGCTTTCGAAGAGCAGGGGCAGGTCGATCGCAGGGCACGACACTGCTGCGAGGCAGGACTACCGCAGTGCGCCTTACATGCAGTACGTCGTCCCGGGGTTCGGCAGCGAGAGCCCTGTGAGCCAGGGGATGCTGCGCGTCAGCAGCGAGTCTGTGATGATGCCCGGGCGGCTGGGAGGCGGTGCGCGCTCCCCCAGGGGTGCTTCGCGCCTGCCGGATCACATGTACGTCTGATTGGGTTGCACTGTGGCCCGAGCCTCGGGGGCTGGGGCCAGGCGAGCGCCGTTTGGAAGGGTGAACAAAACGCTGAACGAGACACCTCTGCATTCCCCCCTTCCCATATATATCCCCCCCCCCCCCCCGCCGCTGAGCCACGCCCCCCCCCCCCCCCCACCCCCCTTTTTTGCCGTTCTTTCATAATAACCAACCCTTTCTTTTTTGTTTCTATTTCAACCAACCCCTCCACCGCGGTGGCTTCAAATGTGTTGTCTGCGTTGTCGCCAAACTACAGGAAACGTTCACCGCGCGGGCCGCTTTTTTTGTGCAACACTCCACAGGCCCCCGCCAGGCTGTGTGTGTGTGTGGGGGTGTGTTCTGCGTTCGAAGAACAGTCAACTTTTGTTGATCACCACCTATGGGCCTTCGCTCAGAAGCGCAGCAAAGTGTGCCGTGTCACAACAACAGGAGACAAACCGGCACAGTTTGACACAGAGCGAAGGCCCCCGTACCTCTTGATACCTGCACCTCGAGGTACTGGGATTTCCTCAACACAACAGCAATTCACAACACACCGGATGCGCGATAAAAGTAAATCCCAGCTGCAGGAGTTGCATGAGCTCGGAAGCGGTCAAGGCAGTCTAAACAGTTAGAGAGGAGGGCAGTGTGTGCCAGGAGATGTATTTTGCCCCACCCTCTCTCTTGAGAGATTGCGGTTTATTTAGTCTTCTCATGTGCGGTTGCGTGCAGCAGCAGCAGCAGCAGCAGCTGTGAGTCGAGGCGGCTGTGTTCGCTGCTCGGGTGGGCGGGTGGGTTAGATCGCACCCTCGTCTTCCCTTCGTCATTGTGGTCGTGTCACTGGTGCCCTGCCATGCACCTTCTGTTCTTTCTGCTTCATTTTGCCTTGACTTCTGGCTGTGTCTCATCGCTCCAATCGTCAGTGATCAAGTCGCTGTCGAAAATATGTGAAACAGTCTGAGGTCAGCAGAACGAAATCACTGATACCATTCCCTTTCTGAGGCCCTGCCCTTGTCTTTTTGTTGATCATGCCTCGATCAACCTGCACCGCTTCTCGGGTGCCTTCTTGTTATTTTCTTTTGCCGGATTCCTCTGCGACGCATGGGAGCATGCTGAAGGAGGACTTCTTGGATCCGGCACAGTTATCATTTCGTCAGCATCTCACACCACACCCCACCCCCCCTCCCCCCCGCCTTTCTATCAAAAAGAGTTAACGAAATGAGACCGTATCTGAAAGTACATCACACCCCACCCTGAATTGCATGCATTTGGCGTGCGTTGATGTCTTCCTCCCTTCTGTCCCCTCGCTGGTCGATTCTGCTTTTTCGCTCAACACAATAGTTCACACAAGCCTGCTAAGCTGCAGCATCAAGAAAAGGGAAACTCTTTTTTTTTGCGTCGCAGCTTTAATTGTGACACGAGCCGCAGCCCCGCCTGCCAGAGCGACACCTCCAGAGGATGAGGTAGGGCAGGCCGCAGTACAGCCAGCAACGTCCTAGAAATACATTATCGGGGCGGCATTTGAAACCGTGCTCCAAAACATTCTTTGGCAATGATGACAGTGTATACTCGAGGCCCCTCCTTCTGACGGTGGAGAAAAAAAGAACAACACAGCTGGGATAACTGAAGCAGCGGCGGTGGGATCGGATGCCCGTTGTTCCATCATCCACCATACCCCCTGCTTCCCCCGCCCCCCCCCCCCTCAGCACATCCCTCTCGAGTATTCATTCTGCGAACCGATCATTGCATCGGAATCGCTCATTAATCTGCCAGAATTCCGTGCAGCGAGTGGTGGGGGTGCAAGGGCGTGTTGTGTATGTGTGTGTGGTGTGATGTGATGCACATGACGCGGTGGTAGGGTCTCGGTCTGCATTCCGATGAGTCGCCACGACTCGTCGAAACTCGTCGGCTGGCTCTGCGGTCGAATTGTCGAGGCCCTCCCTCCCCGACTGCTGTTACCTGTGCCTGCGTGTGTTGAAGGGAGTGTCTCCGGATGAAAGTATGGGACTGCAAGTGGCGCTGGTCGTCGCATCGGATGTAACGCTCCCTCCGCATCCAATCCGCGTGCCATACTTATTCTTCGGCTCCCTCCCCCCCACCACACGACGACGCCGCCCACACGCACACTCAAGCACCCCACCCCCTCCCCCCTTCCACCGCCCGCCCTGCCCGTGCTCCCTAACCTGTAGGAGCATCATTCAGTGCCGCCCCTTTTCATTTCACTTTTGGCTGTTGTTTCCCCCCGCACACACACCCCCCCCCCCCCCCCCCCCCCCCCGGGCCCCCCCCCCCCTAGGCATACTTGTCCCCCCATATGGGGAACCCCCTAAATCTGGGGGAAATATGGGGGGTCGCAAAACCCCGCCCCCATATGGGGAAAAAGGCTGAAAATATGGGGAAAAACCGGTAAAATATGGGGGAATATGGGGGAAATATGGGGCCCATATGGGGGGATATGGGGGTATTCGTGCTGCAACGGGAGAACATCAAACCACTCATGCACGCACACACACGAAGTGCGCGTCGAAACCGGCATCATGCCTTGTTGGGGATCCTCCAGGAGTCCTATCCTGGGGGGTGCGCGCTCGTTCAGGTGTGGCCAGGTCTGGCCCCCCCCTGGAAGATCCCCCAGGTGGGTCGCACCGACCTCCTGTTCCTCTCCTGCGCCGATACAGCGGCAGCGGAGGGCGAACGCTTCCCGGTTTGGCGGGGCACCGCAGTGACAGCGGCAGCGGTGGTGGACACATACGCACAGACACACAGAGCGCGTTCAGGGTTAACAGCTCCTCACAACACACACTCTTGTGTTTTTAAGTCCTGTCTGGCACGTCACTCTCACACTCGCTGTCCTCCTCCTCTGGTGTGTTTGCGATTGCGAACTGCCCCCTGGGATCCTTATTAGATAAGGGAATTCACAAGCAGTGCATTCTGGGGTGTCAGGCGCTTCCGCCACTTTTGACCGCTCCGAGCGCCGAAAAGTCGGAGTCGACGCTCGTCACCAGGCAGTGCTTGACATGTTCAAGCTGCATCTGCCGGGTGGAATGAGACCTGTGAAGGCCAGTACAAGGACTGGCTGCAGGACGCAACTGTTCTGCCAGCAAAGACAGGACTACTGGACAGCATGCTCTGATGACCGCTACTCAGACTTGAAGAAAGTGGCGGTCAGCGCTCTCACAGCACCTTTTGTGGTCTGACTCGAGCACTTCAGCCGAGCGTTTCCTCTCCGCAGAAAGCGACGATGCGAGATGGCTCTGCAAGGTGCTAGACGTCTCCTGTCAGTCGCTGACTTCACACCCTGTGAAAAGCAGAACGAAGAGAACTGTTTGTTGACTGCTTCCACCTGAGGAACCCCTGGGTTTTCCCCCATATATCCCCCATATGGGGGAAATATGGGGGAACAGGACTTGAAAAACCCCCCATATTCCCCCCATATTTTCCCCATATTTTTGGCCTTCCCCATATGGGGGTACAAGTATGCCTAGGGGGGGTCAAATGGGGGTGACAAACACGATTTTTCAAAAAACCGGCGCAGAGGCCCCAAAGCCCCCGTAAACCCTCCAAACCCCCCCAGATCGGTCCGGAAACCCATCGAACCCCACTTTTCCACCATTCCGGGCACCTCAGGTGCATCAACTGCACGCACGTGCGAAAAGCGGCGTTCCTTGCTAGCCAAGAAAGATGTCACCTGCACTCCTACTCCTCCCACTCGTCCTGCTCCTACCCCCACACCAACTGATGTGGGCAGTGAGAGTGATGGCAGCTCCAGAGCAGCAGATGATCTAGGAAGCAATGAGCGGGTCAGCCGGGCAGACTACCTCAGTCTGTACCGGAAGTACGAAGCGTTGCGGGCCCGCCACCACCGCCTCCAGGAGAGGACCCGAGGGTTGAGAGTAGGGTTGTACAACGCCAGGGGAGGGTATTCCCCTGGCGTTGAGACATCCCTGGCGACCTTGCGGTCGCACTGTGTGGGGGCTGAGTCGGCAGGCAGATGCCGATCCAATGACCTTGTTGAGTCCCCACATGGTACACTCTCATACGTGTTGTCGAGACTGCGTGGTGTGCATATCCTGCGGGGCGCAAATTACACAGCACAATCATAACCACTTCGGCTCTCAGGGCGTACAATATCCCAATCGTGCCTTCACAGGCTAAGATCGACGAAGCAAAAGCATCTACAACGCTGCCTACTAATGCCGATGCAGCCTCGCAGGCGTACGAAGTACTCACAATGACCCATATGCGATCGAAGTACTACACCCAGAAGGTGGCTGAACTCATTCTGCTGACGCAACAACACAACATTCCCACTAATCAGGTCAAGAAAGACCTTGCCGAGGCACTGGGGAAGGCAACATGCGTGCCACCTGAGCCAGAACCACCGCAGAAAAGGCAAAGAACGAAATAATGCGGTCGGGAGTGGTTCAGGTACAAAGGCAAGGTACGAAACTGAGGTACATTTTTTAGGACCCCAAAAAATCATCACAAAAGTGCGTATCAGGTGTCACAAGTGGGCCCCAGACAGTTTCCGGGGGGGTATGGGTCGGATTTTCGGGTCAGATCAGGTATTAGGGCGGTTCTGATGGTATGTTGAAAATTTTGGTTTTCGTACGTTTTTAGGGGGGCTTATGACCCCCCCTACCCCCCCCCCCCTTGTACCTGTACAGGGGGGGGTACTTTTACCCAATTGGCATTTCCCAGTAAGTGGTGTCAATAGGCACCCCATGGCCAAAATGACCCCACCACAATCCGCACGGATCCCAAATATCCCAAAGAACGGGTTTTTGGAAAATCCGAGGGGGGGGTCCCGCTGGGTGGGTAGGTGGGGTGGGGTGTGGGCTGGTGAAGGTGGCTGCCTCCCAGCCACCTTCACCCATGACCAGTCCCTGAACCAGACCCACGTTTCATGGGCGAAACTTGGCTCGTACACCACCAAAGTGACCCCACTGTGATCCGCAAAAATTCCAAACGTTCAAAAGAAAGGGGTTTTGGAACACCCGAGGAGGGGGTCCCACTGGGTGGGTGGGGTGGGGTGTGGGCTGACTGCCTCCCAGCCACGCTGACCAGCCCCTGAACTAGACCCGTGTTTCATGGGTGATGCTTGGCTCGCACACCACCAAAGTGACCCCACTGTGATCCGCACAAATTCCAAACGTTCAAAAGAAAGGGGTTTTGGAACACCCGTGGAGGGGGTCCCGCTGGGTGGGTGGGTGTGGCTGCCTCCCAGTCACATTCCCTTAGGACCAGCCCCTGAACCAGAGGCACATTTCATGGACGGTGTTTGGCTCCTAGACCCACAAAGTGACCCCACTACGATTCGCAAAAGTTCCAAACGTTCAGAAGAACGGGGTTTTGGAATACCCGAGGAGGGGGTCCCGCTGGGTGGGTGGGCTGGTGTGGCTGCCTCCCAGTCACATCCTCCTGGGGCCAGCCTCCTATGACCAGACCCTGAATCAGACCCACATTTCATGGGTGAAGCTTGACACCTCGACCCACAGTGTGACCCCACTACGATCCGCACAGATTCCAAATAGTCAAAAGAAAGGGGTTTCGGAACACCCGAGGAGGGGGTCCCGCTGATTTTGGGTCACTTTCGGGTGATGTCAGGTACCTGGAGTGACCGCAGGTAGCCCATTTTCAGGGTGGGAGCCCTACTCGTACGTCACCCAGATTCAGCCCAAACCGTGCACCTCGGGTGCACGGTCGCCGGCAGCGCGCGGGCACCCGGAAACAGGCCGCATTTGCGCGCGCTGCCTGCACCCTGCACGCCAGCCCCCCCCCCCCCCCCCCCCTAGGGGGGGTCAAATGGGGGTGACAAACACGATTTTTCAAAAAACCGGCGCAGAGGCCCCAAAGCCCCCGTAAACCCTCCAAACCCCCCCAGATCGGTCCGGAAACCCATCGAACCCCACTTTTCCACCATTCCGGGCACCTCAGGTGCCCGAATTGGGGTACCTAAATTTTGTGCCACCGTTTGGTACCGTACAGTGCCACTGTGTGGGAGGTTGGAAAAGAAAATGCCCCAACACACCACATCTGAGGGTTGCAATGCATGTTGCTTGCCAACCACGTCATCCGGTGGGTGTCAGGCGCTATGTAGGTGGCATGAGCCAGGTCTTCGATGTGTTCTGGCTTGTATATGTACCTCCCTGCCTGCGGCACAGGCACTGCCTTTGTCCCCCACACCAGCCACAGAGAGCGTATTGTACTCGGTCCACGGTTGCTGATTCATTGTGATGCGTTGTATCCTCGAGTGAACGTCACACACTAGTGGCACCACCACCCGCCATCCGAGAGCTGTATTGACTTTGCGCCCTTCCGTTGCATTCACCTCGCCACGCATATTGCACCGTTCAGTACCAGTGCTCTTGGGCCAGGCAAAGTAGACCGCAGCAACTACCAATTCTGGCACAATGGGTACCACGACAGCGCACTTCGTGTGTTCCCGGAATGTACAGCTCGTGTTGCAACAGTCGTTGTCAACACATCCCGGTTGTGGAGCACTGCTGCACAGGAATCACACGACCATCTGGACTTGTTCCGTACCTACAGGCAGCCTCCCGGTGCATGGTGGCAGGGAGGTACATATACAAGCCAGAACTCATCGAAGACCTGGCTAATGCCACCTACATAGCGCCTGACACCCACCGGATGACGTGGTTGGCAAGCAACATGCATTGCAACCCTCAGATGTGGTGTGTTGGGGCATTTTCTTTTCCAACCTCCCACACAGTGGCACTGTCCGGTACCAAACGGTGGCACAAAATTTAGGTACCCCAATTCGGGCACCTGAGGTGCCCGGAATGGTGGAAAAGTGGGGTTCGATGGGTTTCCGGACCGATCTGGGGGGGTTTGGAGGGTTTACGGGGGCTTTGGGGCCTCTGCGCCGGTTTTTTGAAAAATCGTGTTTGTCCACGTAAAAGGGTGGCATTTGACCCCCCCTACCCCCCCCCCCCCCCCCCTAGGCATAGACCCCGATAAGAGGGGGTCGGGGGTCGGGGGTCGGGAGGGGGTCCGAGGGGGTCGCCTTGAGGAATTTGCCTGAAAGGGGACCACCAATAAGGGGTGTTCATAGGCACCCCATGGCCAAAATGACTCCACTGCGATCCGCACAAACTCCAAACATTCAAAAGAACGGGCATTTGAAAAACCCGAGGAGGGGGTCGGGGAGGGTGCCGCTGGGTGGGTGAGTAGGGTGGCATGGTGTGTGCCTCCCAGGCATCTCCTCCCACGACCATCCCTGGACCAGACCCACATTTCATGAGTGAAGCTTGGTGCTTCTATCCACGAAATGACCCCACTACGATCCGCAGTAGTCCCAAATATTCAAAAGGACGGGGTTTTGCAAACCCTGTGTGGGGGGGTCGGAGGGGGTCGGGAGGGGGGCCGACCCCTCATACTCCGACCCCCAAGTTTGCAACCCCCCATTTTCCGACCCCTGAGAAATAGTGCAAAAGTTCCGACCCCCAAGTTTCAGACCCCCTTCCGACCCCTCCGACCCCCCGTATTCCGACCCCCGAGAACAATGGGGGGTCGGGAGGGGGGCCGACCCCCTCTGACCCCCATCGATTCCGACCCCCGGGTTTCCGACCCCCATTCTCGACGAGGACCACCTCTGCATTTCAGGGGTGTTGTGTGGCACCTACACCAACAAAGTGACCCCACTACGATCCGCACGGAGTCCAAACAATGCAACAGAGGGAGAAACCCGCGTTTCCTCGGGAAAAACCCAGGGTTTTTCCCAGATAATTGGGGGGGGGGGGGGTCTTTTATAAGAGGGGGTCGGGGGTCGGGGGTCGGGTGGGGTCAGGGGGTCGGATTCTTATCGGGGTCTCTGCCCCGTAGGGGGGGGTCAAATGCCACCCTTTTACGTGGACAAACACGATTTTTCAAAAAACCGGCGCAGAGGCCCCAAAGCCCCCGTAAACCCTCCAAACCCCCCCAGATCGGTCCGGAAACCCATCGAACCCCACTTTTCCACCATTCCGGGCACCTCAGGTGCCCGAATTGGGGTACCTAAATTTTGTGCCACCGTTTGGTACCGTACAGTGCCACTGTGTGGGAGGTTGGAAAAGAAAATGCCCCAACACACCACATCTGAGGGTTGCAATGCATGTTGCTTGCCAACCACGTCATCCGGTGGGTGTCAGGCGCTATGTAGGTGGCATTAGCCAGGTCTTCGATGTGTTCTGGCTTGTATATATACCTCCCTGCCACCATGCACCGGGAGGCTGCCTGTAGGTACGGAACAGTCCAGATGGTCGTGTGATTCCTGTGCAGCAGTGCTCCACAACCGGGATGTGTTGACAACGACTGTTGCAACACGAGCTGTACATTCCGGGAACACATGAAGTGCGCTGTCGTGGTACCCATTGTGCCAGAATTGGTAGTTGCTGCGGTCTACTTTGCCTGGCCCAAGAGCACTGGTACTGAACGGTGCAATATGCGTGGCGAGGTGAATACAACGGAAGCGCGCAAAGTCAATACAGCTCTCGGATGGCGGGTGGTGGTGCCACTAGTGTGTGACGTTCACTCGAGGATACAACGCATCACAATGAATCAGCAACCGTGGACCGAGTACAATACGCTCTCTGTGGCTGGTGTGGGGGACAAAGGCAGTGCCTGTGCCGCAGGCAGGGAGGTATATATACAAGCCAGAACACATCGAAGACCTGGCTAATGCCACCTACATAGCGCCTGACACCCACCGGATGACGTGGTTGGCAAGCAACATGCATTGCAACCCTCAGATGTGGTGTGTTGGGGCATTTTCTTTTCCAACCTCCCACACAGTGGCACTGTACGGTACCAAACGGTGGCACAAAATTTAGGTACCCCAATTCGGGCACCTGAGGTGCCCGGAATGGTGGAAAAGTGGGGTTCGATGGGTTTCCGGACCGATCTGGGGGGGTTTGGAGGGTTTACGGGGGCTTTGGGGCCTCTGCGCCGGTTTTTTGAAAAATCGTGTTTGTCACCCCCATTTGACCCCCCCTACCCGCAAGGCTGGCAGCAAATTTTTACTGCACTTTACTGCACTTTATTTTACTGCATTTTACTGCATTTTATTGTATTTTATTTTCCGGATTTTTGGATAAAGTGCATGGTCCTTAGTGGTGCCTTGGGCTTCGCATACGTACAGCTGGGAGGACCACTATGGACAGGCCAAATGCTGGAGTCACACCCACTTTACAGAGGTGCAGCCACGTCTGCAAGTTTGCGGACAGCCGCAAACCCGCAGAAGATGGCAAAAAGTACCGCTCCTGCACGGAGGTTCTCCTGAAGGTCACAGGGACGCACCAAGGCTCCGGCAGAGAATGCAGGCCGGGATGGATGTGCCCTGCCTATGTTGGGTCGGTGGGTTCGCAGGACCTGATCGGTGCGGCCTCCGCCTGGCTTCAGTCCTGCTTTGAGTGCTTTCAGTCCGCTCTGATGTCCAGCCTCCCCGAACGGGATGGTGAAGAACCCGTACGCCAGAGCTCAGCTGTACAACGTCCGAGGAAGGTGGACTGCCCACCGCACACCGCCGTGCTGGTCCGCCCTGCTGCGCCTGCGGTGCTGGGGTGCGCCTGCTGCCTGATTGGCCCCGGCACTCGGAAGCAGCATCAAGCATGCCGAACAGCAGCAGGGCGGGCCTGGCGGGGGCACTGCCTTGGTGGCCTTGTGTTGGCCAGAGTGGGCGGATCAGGGTCCCCTGGCACGGCAGGTCAGCATCCTGCCCACCGTCACGCCGAGCCACCCCTACAACACGCTCTCCTGCACTTTATTGCACTTTACTGCATTTTACTGCACTTTACTGCATTTTATTGCACTTTATTTTATTTTATGTTTTTTATTTTTAAAATGCAGCATTTGTCCAGCCTTGGCCCTACCCCCCCCCCCCTAGGCATGGGCCCCCAAACATATTTTTCATAAACATATATTTTATCTCCCTAAAATAATGTTCTCTCATCAAAATAGCCTGCGGCCCTGCAAGATAAGAAGATTATTTAATCCTCCACCAGCACAACGTTGAAAACGTGCAGTAGATTTTTCGAACCCCATAAAGTTAGATTATTTGACGGTAAAATAATGTTGACTCTCCTTCACGCAAGTTCCTTACAAGCTGTTAAGAAAAGCTGGCATTATTGCCTCACAGGGGAAATCACCTAAAATAAAAGTCGGCCAAAATAAAACAATGTCTTTAGGCAGGTCGAAACAATCTAAATTACTTCACTGTAAACCTATGCGTGATCTGGGGTCCCTGCAGTACAACAAATCTGCACATTATTTTACTGTAAAATAATCTAACTTTATGGGGTTCGAAAAATCCGCTGCACGTTTCAACGTTGTGCTGGTGGAGTATTAAATAATCTTCTTATCTTGCAGGGACTTAGGCTATTTTGATGAGAGAACATTATTTCAGGGAGATAAAACGACCTATTGCACAAGAAATAATCTTCACATTATTTTACGCGGAGGGGGGCCTGCTACTACATAAAGTAATCACACCTCAACTCGCTTCGCTCGTTAAGGTGACTTCCACATGTCGCCTCGCTTCGCTCGGCAACATAACTTCAATTTTACGCTCGCTTCGCTCGCGTAAAATAATGTTACTTTATGTAGCAGGCCCCCCTCCGCGTAAAATAATGTGAAGATTATTTCAGTACAATAAATAGCTATTTGCCAAAAATATGTTTCATTTTCGCATAAAAAAATATTTTTATATTTTTCGAAAATATTTCCAAAATATTTTTATATTTTGGAAATATTTTGAAAATATTTCGAAAATATTTTTATATTTCGCATACATCGGGCGTTATTGCGTTACCAGTAACGGTAATACCGTTATTTTTTCGGTAAAATAACTTACCGTTAATAACGTTACAGAACGGCCGAATAACGTTATCCGAAAATCGGTAACGTTATTTTTCCGCGTTATACCGTTATCGATAACGGTAATACCGTTATTACCGTTATCAGGAACGGTAATAA
Source organism: Rhynchopus euleeides (assembly GCA_963210315.1). Classification (NCBI taxonomy): domain Eukaryota; phylum Euglenozoa; class Diplonemea; order Diplonemida; family Diplonemidae; genus Rhynchopus; species Rhynchopus euleeides. The sequence goes on along the minus strand of OY723240.1, from coordinate 655,494 downwards.
CGTTATCGGTAACGTTATTACCGTTATTACCGTTATCGGTAACGGTAATACCGTTATCAGTAACGGTAATAACGTTATCGGTAACGTTATTACCGTTATTACCGGTAATACCGCGTTATTTTCGGTATTTTTGGGCAACTTCTATAGGGGGACCCTTTTCGAATTTTTTTTTCGGGGTGGCCAGAATGGGCTGTTTTAGGCTATTTGAGGCCATTTTCGAGCAAATTTTTGGGTTTAGAGCCACGCAAAGGGTCTAAAATGGGCATGCCAATCTCAAAAAATGCTCAAAATTCCGAGAGATTTCAGATTTTTCGAATTTTTTGACCGAGAAAATTCTGACCCCAAAATGTGGTCCTTGTGGTCTGGAACTGTCCGTTGTCGAAGGAATTGGTGAAAAAATCGTGATTTTTGGCCTCTGGATCACCCATGCCGTCCCAAAAATCAAGCAAAAGAGGTTTGGTAGGTGCATTTTTGGGTGAACATGAGCCATTGTGCCAACCTGCTTGATTTCACCCGAAAATTGGAATCCGTTGAATATGGTTTCTGATGAAAATGTGAAAATTTTCGACCTTCTTCGCAGTTTTTGCCACTTCCTTGCCCCATCTTTCCCACCCAAAATCGAAGTACCGTGAATGGTGTTGTTGAAAGGTCCAAATTGCGTTGGTTGTGCGTAGTTCTGCCGAAATCGTGCACACGTTGTGCATAGTGCATGTGTAACGCCATTTGCGACCAAAATGTAAATTTCCTGCACCCGAGCGTTGACGCTTCCACACACCCTTACAAACCCACTTGCCTGATGAAGGGGGTGGTGTGTAGAGCACGTTTGGCAGGGCTGAATGACACTTTCCGCGCGAAGGTCGTGTGCGTAATTAAAAAACGGTCCGAGGGCCGGAGGCCCGAGGCCTTTTTTTACCTGCACGAGGGTGCAATTGAGGCCGATACGGGGTGCAGATGATGGTTTCTTGCACAACCCAGTCATGTTTTGCACATCACGACGAACTCGGAAATTTCTCATATTTGCACTCCAGGTCTCATATTTGCACTGGTGCAAATATGGGACCTGGAGTGCGTGCAAATAATGACTGGGGGGTGCAAGAAAGTTCAAATTGCGTAGTTCCTGCGTACTTCGTGCGTAGCCCGAGCGTACTTTGGGTAGTTCGTGCGTATATTGTGCGAAGCGTCTTTGACAGCACCAGTAACGGACTTTTGGAACGTAACTATTTTAGAACGGACCGGGAAAAAATGGGCACGTCGCTACTTCGCGCTACTTCGTCGCTCGTAACGAGTAAAAATATCAGGTGGTTTATACACCGCCAATGTGAGGTGTGCGGGTGTATTCCTGAAGGATTCACTTCTGCGTCCACACTGAGTGATTTTGGAGTGATTTTCACTCCAAATTTCACTCCAGGAACATTGGATGCTGCAAGGTTGCAGGGGTTTCTGCAGTATTTGCCTTGAAAAAGCCAAAAAACATGATTTTTTCACGAAACTCGACATGTCCGTGCGTTATTATCCAAAAAATGGTCCCAGGGGGGTATTCTGGAGCCATCTCCACCAAAAACTACACCATCCGCCCGCAAAATTGTCCGAATAACGCAAGTTTTCATGAAAATAACGGAAAAATAACGCGTTATTTTAGGAGAAAACGTTTTCCAATTTTTTGACATCACGGAGTGGCCCCCTGGAGTGATATTTTACCCAAGAAAATTCTTTTAGGGGGGGTAGGGACCCGAGTTTCGGGTCAGATTCACCGGGAAATGCTGCCTTTTTTGGGGTCAAAAAATAACGCAAAAATAACGTTATTACCGTTACTGGTAACGGAATAACGCCCAATGGGGGTCTTCGCTGGTCGACAAACTTCGACAAACTTCGTCGTTCGTCACATAATTAGGAAAACGGCTGTTTCAGGGGGTTTTTCACCGAAGACGGCAGTGTTCTGACGACGACGACAGGGGTCTTCGACAAAAACTTCGTCAGCGAAGACCCCCCCCCAAAAATGAATTAAAAACCGGTTTTTCGGGGATTCTCGCTGTTCGTCACCTGTCGTCAAATTTCGACAAAATTCGACAATTTTCACCTAAACCGACGGAAAATGCACCAAAATGCACCACCCACAGCCTGGGTCGGCCCAGGGTCTGGACACCACTCCTGGACCCGGCCCAGTACGGGCGAGATCAGCCCATAGCCGGCCCAGCACTGCCGAGATCGGCCCATAGCCGGCCCAGCACTGCCGAGATCGGCCCATAGCCGGCCCAGTACGGGCGAGATCGGCCCATAGCCGGCCCAGCACTGCCGAGATCGGCCCATAGCCGGCCCAGTACGGGCGAGATCGGCCCATGTCCGGCCCAGTACGGCCGAGATCGGCCCGTAGCCGGCCCAGCACTGCCGAGATCGGCCCATAGCCGGCCCAGTACGGGCGAGATCGGCCCATAGCCGTCCCAGCACTGCCGAGATCGGCCCATAGCCGGCCCAGTACGGGCGAGATCGGCCCATAGCCGGCCCAGCACTGCCGAGATCGGCCCATAGCCGGCCCAGTACGGGCGAGATCGGCCCATGTCCGGCCCAGTACGGCCGAGATCGGCCCGTAGCCGGCCCAGCACTGCCGAGATCGGCCCATAGCCGGCCCAGTACGGGCGAGATCGGCCCATAGCCGTCCCAGCACTGCCGAGATCGGCCCATAGCCGGCCCAGTACGGGCGAGATCGGCCCATAGCCGGCCCAGCACTGCCGAGATCGGCCCATGTCCGGCCCAGTACGGGCGAGATCGGCCCATAGCCGGCCCAGCACTGCCGAGATCGGCCCATAGCCGGCCCAGTACGGGCGAGATCGGCCCATAGCCGTCCCAGCACTGCCGAGATCGGCCCATAGCCGGCCCAGTACGGGCGAGATCGGCCCATAGCCGGCCCAGCACTGCCGAGATCGGCCCATGTCCGGCCCAGTACGGGCGAGATCGGCCCATAGCCGGCCCAGCACTGCCGAGATCGGCCCATAGCCGGCCCAGTACGGCCGAGATCGGCCCGTAGCCGGCCCAGCACTGCCGAGATCGGCCCATAGCCGGCCCAGTACGGGCGAGATCGGCCCATAGCCGGCCCAGCACTGCCGAGATCGGCCCATGTCCGGCCCAGTACGGGCGAGATCGGCCCATAGCCGGCCCAGCACTGCCGAGATCGGCCCATGTCCGGCCCAGTACGGGCGAGATCGGCCCATAGCCGGCCCAGCACTGCCGAGATCGGCCCATAGCCGGCCCAGTACGGGCGAGATCGGCCCATAGCCGGCCCAGCACTGCCGAGATCGGCCCATAGCCGGCCCAGTACGGGCGAGATCGGCCCATGTCCGGCCCAGTACGGCCGAGATCGGCCCATAGCCGGCCCAGCACTGCCGAGATCGGCACATAGCCGGCCCAGTACGTGCGAGATCGGCCCATAGCCGGCCCAGTACGTGCGAGATCGGCCCATAGCCGGCCCAGTACTGCCGAGATCGGCCCATGTCCGGCCCAGTACGGGCGAGATCGGCCCATAGCCGGCCTAGTCGTAGGATGCTGAACGAAGACAGCCAGCAGGCGCTGCTCTTCGATGACTACTCCACAGAGACGAAGATCACGACACTCGTGGTCACAGACGTGCAGGCCTCGACCCTCTGCTTGGAGAAGTCTTTCGAGGGAATGCGGAAGGCGCTAGAAATCCACAACCATGTGATCCGGAAGTGCATTGCGGGCATGGCGGGTATGAGGCAGGACATCGTCAGTGTCTGGACAGCACTCCTGGGCTCGGCCCAGGGACTGGACATCACTCCCTGGCTCGGCCCAGTGTCTGGACACCACTCCCTGGCTCGGCCCAGGGACTGGACAGCACTCCTGAGCTCGGCCCAGTGTCTGGACAGCACTCCTGGGCTCGGCCCAGGGTCTGGACACCACTCCCTGGCTCGGCCCAGGGTCTGGACATCACGCCCTGGCTCGGCCCAGTGTGGACAGCACTCCTGGGCTCGGCCCAGGGACTGGACATCACTCCCTGGCTCGGCCCAGGGACTGGACAGCACTCCTGAGCTCGGCCCAGTGTCTGGACAGCACTCCTGGGCTCGGCCCAGGGTCTGGACACCACTCCCTGGCTCGGCCCAGGGTCTGGACACCACTCCCTGGCTCGGCCCAGGGTCTGGACATCACGCCCTGGCTCGGCCCAGTGTGGACAGCACTCCTGGGCTCGGCCCAGGGACTGGACATCACTCCCTGGCTCGGCCCAGGGACTGGACAGCACTCCTGAGCTCGGCCCAGTGTCTGGACAGCACTCCTGGGCTCGGCCCAGGGTCTGGACACCACTCCCTGGCTCGGCCCAGGGTCTGGACATCACGCCCTGGCTCGGCCCAGTGTGGACAGCACTCCTGGGCTCGGCCCAGGGTCTGGACATCACTCCTGGGCTCGGCCCAGTGTCTGGACACCACTCCCTGGCTCGGCCCAGTGTCTGGACATCACTCCTGGGCTCGGCCCAGTGTCTGGACACCACTCCCTGGCTCGGCCCAGTGTCTGGACATCACTCCTGGGCTCGGCCCAGTGTCTGGACACCACTCCCTGGCTCGGCCCAGTGTCTGGACATCACTCCTGGGCTCGGCCCAGTGTCTGGACACCACTCCCTGGCTCGGCCCAGGGTCTGGACATCACTCCTGGGCTCGGCCCAGTGTCTGGACACCACTCCCTGGCTCGGCCCAGGGTCTGGACATCACTCCTGGGCTCGGCCCAGTGTCTGGACATCACTCCTGGGCTCGGCCCAGTGTCTGGACAGCACTCCTGGGCTCGGCCCAGTGTCTGGACACGACTCGTCGGCTCGGCCCAGTGGGTCGAGCCCAGGAGTGATGTCCAGACACTGTCTGGACGGGAAGCTCCCCGCAGTGAGTGGTCGGGGGCCGTGGCCACGACCTCGGGGTGATGTCCAGCCGAGCAGAACGTGGCACCCGGAGTACCGAGTGTTTGCTCCACTCAGAGGGGGTTCGATGCAGGACCCCTTCCCAGTCATGATCTCCTCAGTGCCTCCATCGATCCCCTCCGTCAGGGATCTTGCTGTGTGTAACATTAGCACAAGACCTAAACCCGCATCGCGTACCCATCCTTCGAAACCGTGCGATGTGCAATGTTGTGTTCATGTAGCTAGCTCGGAGAGTGTCTTAGCGAGCCCGCAAGGCTAGCTATATTTGCACCGTCCAACCAAATCTTGCTCAGCTTCGACTTGGCGCCGAGAGAGTTACGAGCGCTGCCCATAGAATCAGGTGTGCCGGGCGTGTGTGTCTTTATCAACACACGCAGACTCCTGCATACAGTAGACGGCCTACAGGCGAGGCGGAGTGTGACCTACTGTTGGGGGTGGTGAACTGGTCTGCGACGTCATCCTGCTGGTGTGCGACGTCTCCACCTCCTGCGGCACAGGGGGCCTTGTGATCTGGAGCGCTGGGGCAGCGCGGTGCAATGTCGGAGTGCGGACGGGCCAAGTCCCCCTGCTCCTGTGCATGCAGCGCAGATTTCTTGTTGCTGCGGTCCAGACAGCGGGCCGAGACCGGATGTGATGTCGGCCCACCCTCGGGACATCACTGCCTGGCTCGGCCCACCCTCTGGACAGGACTGCGTGGCTCGGCCCATTCTCGGGACAGCACTGCCTAGCTCGGCCCACCCTCGGGACAGCACTGTCTGGCTCGGCCCGTTCTCGGGACAGCACTGTCTGGCTCGGCCCACCCTTGGGACAGCACTGCCTGGCTCGGCCCATTCTCGGGACAGCACTGCCTAGCTCGGCCCACCCTCGGGACAGCACTGTCTGGCTCGGCCCGTTCTCGGGACAGCACTGTCTGGCTCGGCCCATTCTCGGGACAGCACTGCCTGGCTCGGCCCATTCTCGGGACAGCACTGCCTAGCTCGGCCCACCCTCGGGACAGCACTGTCTGGCTCGGCCCGTTCTCGGGACAGCACTGCCTGGCTCGGCCCATTCTCGGGACAGCACTGCCTAGCTCGGCCCACCCTCGGGACAGCACTGTCTGGCTCGGCCCATTCTCGGGACAGCACTGTCTGGCTCGGCCCATTCTCGGGACAGCACTGTCTGGCTCGGCCCATTCTCGGGACAGCACTGTCTGGCTCGGCCCACCCTCGGGACAGCACTGTCTGGCTTGGCCCGTTCTCGGGACAGCACTGTCTGGCTCGGCCCACCCTTGGGACAGCACTGCCTGGCTCGGCCCATTCTCGGGACAGCACTGCCTAGCTCGGCCCACCCTCGGGACAGCACTGTCTGGCTCGGCCCGTTCTCGGGACAGCACTGTCTGGCTCGGCCCATTCTCGGGACAGCACTGTCTGGCTCGGCCCATTCTCGGGACAGCACTGTCTGGCTCGGCCCACCCTTGGGACAGCACTGCCTGGCTCGGCCCATTCTCGGGACAGCACTGCCTAGCTCGGCCCACCCTCGGGACAGCACTGTCTGGCTCGGCCCGTTCTCGGGACAGCACTGTCTGGCTCGGCCCATTCTCGGGACAGCACTGTCTGGCTCGGCCCATTCTCGGGACAGCACTGTCTGGCTCGGCCCACCCTTGGGACAGCACTGCCTGGCTCGGCCCATTCTCGGGACAGCACTGCCTAGCTCGGCCCACCCTCGGGACAGCACTGTCTGGCTCGGCCCGTTCTCGGGACAGCACTGTCTGGCTCGGCCCATTCTCGGGACAGCACTGTCTGGCTCGGCCCATTCTCGGGACAGCACTGTCTGGCTCGGCCCACCCTTGGGACAGCACTGCCTGGCTCGGCCCATTCTCGGGACAGCACTGCCTAGCTCGGCCCACCCTCGGGACAGCACTGTCTGGCTCGGCCCGTTCTCGGGACAGCACTGTCTGGCTCGGCCCATTCTCGGGACAGCACTGCCTGGCTCGGCCCATTCTCGGGACAGCACTGCCTAGCTCGGCCCACCCTCGGGACAGCACTGTCTGGCTCGGCCCGTTCTCGGGACAGCACTGTCTGGCTCGGCCCATTCTCGGGACAGCACTGTCTGGCTCGGCCCACCCTTCGGACAGCACTGCCTGGCTCGGCCCATTCTCGGGACAGCACTGCCTAGCTCGGCCCACCCTCGGGACAGCACTGTCTGGCTCGGCCCGTTCTCGGGACAGCACTGTCTGGCTCGGCCCATTCTCGGGACAGCACTGCCTAGCTCGGCCCACCCTCGGGACAGCACTGTCTGGCTCGGCCCGTTCTCGGGACAGCACTGTCTGGCTCGGCCCATTCTCGGGACAGCACTGTCTGGCTCGGCCCACCCTTGGGACAGCACTGCCTGGCTCGGCCCATTCTCGGGACAGCACTGCCTAGCTCGGCCCACCCTCGGGACAGCACTGTCTGGCTCGGCCCGTTCTCGGGACAGCACTGTCTGGCTCGGCCCATTCTCGGGACAGCACTGCCTAGCTCGGCCCACCCTCGGGACAGCACTGTCTGGCTCGGCCCGTTCTCGGGACAGCACTGTCTGGCTCGGCCCATTCTCGGGACAGCACTGTCTGGCTCGGCCCACCCTTGGGACAGCACTGCCTGGCTCGGCCCATTCTCGGGACAGCACTGCCTAGCTCGGCCCACCCTCGGGACAGCACTGTCTGGCTCGGCCCGTTCTCGGGACAGCACTGTCTGGCTCGGCCCATTCTCGGGACAGCACTGTCTGGCTCGGCCCATTCTCGGGACAGCACTGTCTGGCTCGGCCCACCCTTGGGACAGCACTGCCTGGCTCGGCCCATTCTCGGGACAGCACTGCCTAGCTCGGCCCACCCTCGGGACAGCACTGTCTGGCTCGGCCCGTTCTCGGGACAGCACTGTCTGGCTCGGCCCATTCTCGGGACAGCACTGTCTGGCTCGGCCCACCCTTGGGACAGCACTGCCTGGCTCGGCCCATTCTCGGGACAGCACTGCCTAGCTCGGCCCACCCTCGGGACAGCACTGTCTGGCTCGGCCCGTTCTCGGGACAGCACTGTCTGGCTCGGCCCATTCTCGGGACAGCACTGTCTGGCTCGGCCCATTCTCGGGACAGCACTGTCTGGCTCGGCCCACCCTTGGGACAGCACTGCCTGGCTCGGCCCATTCTCGGGACAGCACTGCCTAGCTCGGCCCACCCTCGGGACAGCACTGTCTGGCTCGGCCCGTTCTCGGGACAGCACTGTCTGGCTCGGCCCATTCTCGGGACAGCACTGTCTGGCTCGGCCCATTCTCGGGACAGCACTGTCTGGCTCGGCCCACCCTTGGGACAGCACTGCCTGGCTCGGCCCATTCTCGGGACAGCACTGCCTAGCTCGGCCCACCCTCGGGACAGCACTGTCTGGCTCGGCCCGTTCTCGGGACAGCACTGTCTGGCTCGGCCCATTCTCGGGACAGCACTGTCTGGCTCGGCCCATTCTCGGGACAGCACTGTCTGGCTCGGCCCACCCTTGGGACAGCACTGCCTGGCTCGGCCCATTCTCGGGACAGCACTGCCTAGCTCGGCCCACCCTCGGGACAGCACTGTCTGGCTCGGCCCGTTCTCGGGACAGCACTGTCTGGCTCGGCCCATTCTCGGGACAGCACTGCCTGGCTCGGCCCATTCTCGGGACAGCACTGCCTAGCTCGGCCCACCCTCGGGACAGCACTGTCTGGCTCGGCCCGTTCTCGGGACAGCACTGTCTGGCTCGGCCCATTCTCGGGACAGCACTGTCTGGCTCGGCCCACCCTTGGGACAGCACTGCCTGGCTCGGCCCATTCTCGGGACAGCACTGCCTAGCTCGGCCCACCCTCGGGACAGCACTGTCTGGCTCGGCCCGTTCTCGGGACAGCACTGTCTGGCTCGGCCCATTCTCGGGACAGCACTGCCTAGCTCGGCCCACCCTCGGGACAGCACTGTCTGGCTCGGCCCGTTCTCGGGACAGCACTGTCTGGCTCGGCCCATTCTCGGGACAGCACTGTCTGGCTCGGCCCACCCTTGGGACAGCACTGCCTGGCTCGGCCCATTCTCGGGACAGCACTGCCTAGCTCGGCCCACCCTCGGGACAGCACTGTCTGGCTCGGCCCGTTCTCGGGACAGCACTGTCTGGCTCGGCCCATTCTCGGGACAGCACTGCCTAGCTCGGCCCACCCTCGGGACAGCACTGTCTGGCTCGGCCCGTTCTCGGGACAGCACTGTCTGGCTCGGCCCATTCTCGGGACAGCACTGTCTGGCTCGGCCCACCCTTGGGACAGCACTGCCTGGCTCGGCCCATTCTCGGGACAGCACTGCCTAGCTCGGCCCACCCTCGGGACAGCACTGTCTGGCTCGGCCCGTTCTCGGGACAGCACTGTCTGGCTCGGCCCATTCTCGGGACAGCACTGTCTGGCTCGGCCCATTCTCGGGACAGCACTGTCTGGCTCGGCCCACCCTTGGGACAGCACTGCCTGGCTCGGCCCATTCTCGGGACAGCACTGCCTAGCTCGGCCCACCCTCGGGACAGCACTGTCTGGCTCGGCCCGTTCTCGGGACAGCACTGTCTGGCTCGGCCCATTCTCGGGACAGCACTGTCTGGCTCGGCCCACCCTTGGGACAGCACTGCCTGGCTCGGCCCATTCTCGGGACAGCACTGCCTAGCTCGGCCCACCCTCGGGACAGCACTGTCTGGCTCGGCCCGTTCTCGGGACAGCACTGTCTGGCTCGGCCCATTCTCGGGACAGCACTGTCTGGCTCGGCCCATTCTCGGGACAGCACTGTCTGGCTCGGCCCACCCTTGGGACAGCACTGCCTGGCTCGGCCCATTCTCGGGACAGCACTGCCTAGCTCGGCCCACCCTCGGGACAGCACTGTCTGGCTCGGCCCGTTCTCGGGACAGCACTGTCTGGCTCGGCCCATTCTCGGGACAGCACTGTCTGGCTCGGCCCATTCTCGGGACAGCACTGTCTGGCTCGGCCCACCCTTGGGACAGCACTGCCTGGCTCGGCCCATTCTCGGGACAGCACTGCCTAGCTCGGCCCACCCTCGGGACAGCACTGTCTGGCTCGGCCCGTTCTCGGGACAGCACTGTCTGGCTCGGCCCATTCTCGGGACAGCACTGCCTGGCTCGGCCCATTCTCGGGACAGCACTGCCTAGCTCGGCCCACCCTCGGGACAGCACTGTCTGGCTCGGCCCGTTCTCGGGACAGCACTGTCTGGCTCGGCCCATTCTCGGGACAGCACTGTCTGGCTCGGCCCATTCTCGGGACAGCACTGTCTGGCTCGGCCCACCCTTGGGACAGCACTGCCTGGCTCGGCCCATTCTCGGGACAGCACTGCCTAGCTCGGCCCACCCTCGGGACAGCACTGTCTGGCTCGGCCCGTTCTCGGGACAGCACTGTCTGGCTCGGCCCATTCTCGGGACAGCACTGTCTGGCTCGGCCCATTCTCGGGACAGCACTGTCTGGCTCGGCCCACCCTTGGGACAGCACTGCCTGGCTCGGCCCATTCTCGGGACAGCACTGCCTAGCTCGGCCCACCCTCGGGACAGCACTGTCTGGCTCGGCCCGTTCTCGGGACAGCACTGTCTGGCTCGGCCCATTCTCGGGACAGCACTGTCTGGCTCGGCCCATTCTCGGGACAGCACTGTCTGGCTCGGCCCACCCTTGGGACAGCACTGCCTGGCTCGGCCCATTCTCGGGACAGCACTGCCTAGCTCGGCCCACCCTCGGGACAGCACTGTCTGGCTCGGCCCGTTCTCGGGACAGCACTGTCTGGCTCGGCCCATTCTCGGGACAGCACTGCCTGGCTCGGCCCATTCTCGGGACAGCACTGCCTAGCTCGGCCCACCCTCGGGACAGCACTGTCTGGCTCGGCCCGTTCTCGGGACAGCACTGTCTGGCTCGGCCCATTCTCGGGACAGCACTGTCTGGCTCGGCCCACCCTTGGGACAGCACTGCCTGGCTCGGCCCATTCTCGGGACAGCACTGCCTAGCTCGGCCCACCCTCGGGACAGCACTGTCTGGCTCGGCCCGTTCTCGGGACAGCACTGTCTGGCTCGGCCCATTCTCGGGACAGCACTGCCTAGCTCGGCCCACCCTCGGGACAGCACTGTCTGGCTCGGCCCGTTCTCGGGACAGCACTGTCTGGCTCGGCCCATTCTCGGGACAGCACTGTCTGGCTCGGCCCACCCTTGGGACAGCACTGCCTGGCTCGGCCCATTCTCGGGACAGCACTGCCTAGCTCGGCCCACCCTCGGGACAGCACTGTCTGGCTCGGCCCGTTCTCGGGACAGCACTGTCTGGCTCGGCCCATTCTCGGGACAGCACTGCCTAGCTCGGCCCACCCTCGGGACAGCACTGTCTGGCTCGGCCCGTTCTCGGGACAGCACTGTCTGGCTCGGCCCATTCTCGGGACAGCACTGTCTGGCTCGGCCCACCCTTGGGACAGCACTGCCTGGCTCGGCCCATTCTCGGGACAGCACTGCCTAGCTCGGCCCACCCTCGGGACAGCACTGTCTGGCTCGGCCCGTTCTCGGGACAGCACTGTCTGGCTCGGCCCATTCTCGGGACAGCACTGTCTGGCTCGGCCCATTCTCGGGACAGCACTGTCTGGCTCGGCCCACCCTTGGGACAGCACTGCCTGGCTCGGCCCATTCTCGGGACAGCACTGCCTAGCTCGGCCCACCCTCGGGACAGCACTGTCTGGCTCGGCCCGTTCTCGGGACAGCACTGTCTGGCTCGGCCCACCCTTGGGACAGCACTGCCTGGCTCGGCCCATTCTCGGGACAGCACTGCCTAGCTCGGCCCACCCTCGGGACAGCACTGTCTGGCTCGGCCCGTTCTCGGGACAGCACTGTCTGGCTCGGCCCATTCTCGGGACAGCACTGTCTGGCTCGGCCCATTCTCGGGACAGCACTGTCTGGCTCGGCCCACCCTTGGGACAGCACTGCCTGGCTCGGCCCATTCTCGGGACAGCACTGTCTGGCTCGGCCCGTTCTCGGGACAGCACTGTCTGGCTCGGCCCACCCTTGGGACAGCACTGCCTGGCTCGGCCCATTCTCGGGACATCACTGTCTGGCTCGGCCCACCCTTGGGACAGCACTGTCTGGCTCGGCCCGTTCTCGGGACAGCACTGCCTGGCTCCGCTTCGTGCCAGCACGAGCACTAGCCGTTGCTCCTGCATTGCCCCAGGCGGCCAGCTCCCATCTTGGCTTGGCCCAGGATGACAGGTTGATCTCAATGTTTACCCGTGACACGGGCCCCGCCGTGCCTTCTCGTCCTGTGAGGGCTGAACAATGCACAGGGACCGCTCGACATTATTTTTTGGGTCCAAATGCGTGCTCCCAGCTAGGGGCCACCCAACTCCCCGCCCTTTTTTTTGCCTCCGATTTGGCCCATTTTCGGCCCATTTTGCCCTGCACCAGCCTGCACTTTTTTGCACCGGCTAGCGAAGACCCCCAAAATATAAAAATATGTTGGAAAAAACCTTCCTAATCCGGCGATTTATAGGGGGACCCTTTTCGAATTTTTTTTTGGGGAAGGGGTAAATTGAACGTTTTTGGCCATTTGAAGCCACTGCGAGCATTCCCGGGCCTCGGAAATCAGATTTTTGCCCCTGAAATGCGGTACCGGTCCGGACGAAAATCCGAAAAATTCGCGCCAAAAAATGACCCCCAAAGCTGCGGTCTGGGTCCAAAGGATTTGTGCCAAGGGCCGTTATGGACACCCCGTAAACCCTTCTGGGACCAAAAAGTGCACGAAAGGGGTTAAAACGGCCTAATTCGTTGATTTGTTGCATTTCCCAGCCAAAAATCGATTTTTTGGCTTGGCGAGTAGTTGGCGAAAATCGCGAAAAATCCCAAAAATATCGATTTTTCACAGAGGCCCAAAAACGTGTTCCTGGGTGGAAAATGGGACCAAAAACCGGGTTCTGGCCATTTCTGGGTGGTTTTTCGGGGTTTCCAGACAATGTTCGCCATTTTTCTGCCCGAAACCCCAGCCTGCTTGCATACACGTTAAGTCGAATAAATTAGACATAAGCAGAAGAGCAACATCATCATGTTCGTGAGAATGTCACCCCCCAAGCGGAGGCCGAGGGTGACATTCTCTCGGGGTACCCTAGGTAAGTCTAATAAACTAGACATAACCAGAAGACCAACATCATCATGTTCGTGCTAGCACTTTGTGCGCCAAAAAACAGGTTACGCTCTTCATTTGGCTGCGTTCAACGAAAAAAAGACACTTCTTTCTGGAGTTTAGCTAGCACGATTCAGTTGGTCAAATCATTTGTCTGGTTTCTTCTGCCCCCCACCCCCGTGCAAGGTCATGTGCCCCATCCCATCGCTTGTTGTCTTGATTGCAGGGCTCCGCACTTTTTTGCTGTGCATGCTTGCGCTTCTCGCCTCCACACACCACCCTGGGGGGAGGGACAGAGGGCGGAGGGGGCTACACACTTACACAACCGATTCGGTCAAACAATGCCACGTCATCCCCATTGGGGTCCTGGACCGCGGCGTCTCTCCCAGCGAATTGGTGTCGTCATCAGGCAGGCTAAGTAGTTGTCTACACAGGACATTGGTTTTAAGGGGGTCTGAGTTCTGCGGAACTGGCTTCAAGGGACGCCCCCTCGTAATGACTGGGTGGATGGAGCCAAGTAATACCAGGTGGTCGGACACCGGAACTCTCGGCATTTATTAGTCGCGGGAACTGTGTCCGTGTGGTCGGGTGTGACCCCTTCCGATTCCACTGATTCCACTCTTGAACATGTAGTGTTGAAAGATACTTGGTGTTCTGATGTTTTACAGGGTACTTGACAAAGGAAAGAGGGTGGTCAGTCTTGTGATCCACCCTGAATCCTTCCTGTGAGCAGCAGATCCACAACACCTCGACTTCTTTCAGCGGCTGTATTGATATTGCCTGACACAGCAAACATGATTCAGTTGGAGGAACAAGCCTCGTACACCAGCGGCCCAAAAGGTGGATTTCATGTATGGTTTTAGGATTTCCCTTACTACTGATGGTGTAGAGACTACAAAGCCTGACCTGATGACGCCGCCATGAACCTGGGAGACACGCCGCGTGAGAAGGGACCTCGGTGCGGGGTGGCGTGAAGATCCTGCCTGAGTGCCCTCGTCGGGACCCGCGGTAAACCGTGGCGTTCCCCCCGAGGCAAGTCCAGGACGAAGGTTGCAGATAACCGCTGCACCTCTTCGTCCGAAAGGAGCTCACAGGATAGGGGAACTGCCCACACCCCACTCACGACAGTGTATCCGAAAGGTGCACTGCGCGTGTGGTGGCGGTGTCGGGTCCAGACCCACCTCGTTCCCCCATGCCCGTCAGTTGTTGCCCCTCCAGGGGTGGCTGCTGTCTGGCATGGGGGGCGCCCTCCCTGCCTTGCAAGGAAAAATGTAGAACGGCATGCTGCCCGTTTCTTCATTTTTTCACCTTGCCTGGCAGGGGGGGGCCCACCCTCACGGGGGGAAAAAGAGGAACGGCATGCTGCCCGTTCACTCTTTTTTCCTCCCGTCGTGGGTGGCCCACTTCCGGCCATAAAATTGGCCGGAAATTTTTTTCAGCAAAAAATCCATTTTTTGCTGAAAATAGATAAAATATTTTAAAATATTTTTTGGCAAAAATATTTTTGAAAATATTTTTTGAAAGTTGCAAACATAAAAAAATATTCTGGAATATTCTGGCCCAAAACATATGTTTGGGGCACTATGCCTAGGGGGGGTCAAATGGGGGTGACAAACACGATTTTTCAAAAAACCGGCGCAGAGGCCCCAAAGCCCCCGTAAACCCTCCAAACCCCCCCAGATCGGTCCGGAAACCCATCGAACCCCACTTTTCCACCATTCCGGGCACCTCAGGTGCCCGAATTGGGGTACCTAAATTTTGTGCCACCGTTTGGTACCGTACAGTGCCACTGTGTGGGAGGTTGGAAAAGAAAATGCCCCAACACACCACATCTGAGGGTTGCAATGCATGTTGCTTGCCAACCACGTCATCCGGTGGGTGTCAGGCGCTATGTAGGTGGCATCAGCCAGGTCTTCGATGTGTTCTGGCTTGTATATGTACCTCCCTGCCTGCGGCACAGGCACTGCCTTTGTCCCCCACACCAGCCACAGAGAGCGTATTGTACTCGGTCCACGGTTGCTGATTCATTGTGATGCGTTGTATCCTCGAGTGAACGTCACACACTAGTGGCACCACCACCCGCCATCCGAGAGCTGTATTGACTTTGCGCGCTTCCGTTGCATTCACCTCGCCACGCATATTGCACTGTTCAGTATCAGTGCTCTTGGGCCAGGCAAAGTAGACCGCAGCAACTACCAATTCTGCACAATGGGTACCACGACAGCGCACTTCGTGTGTTCCCGGAATGTACAGCTCGTGTTGCAACAGTCGTTGTCAACACATCCCGGTTGTGGAGCACTGCTGCACAGGAATCACACGACCATCTGGACTTGTTCCGTACCTACAGGCAGCCTCCCGGTGCATGGTGACAGGGAGGTACATATACAAGCCAGAACACATCGAAGACCTGGCTGATGCCACCTACATAGCGCCTGACACCCACCGGATGACGTGGTTGGCAAGCAACATGCATTGCAACCCTCAGATGTGGTGTGTTGGGGCATTTTCTTTTCCAACCTCCCACACAGTGGCACTGTACGGTACCAAACGGTGGCACAAAATTTAGGTACCCCAATTCGGGCACCTGAGGTGCCCGGAATGGTGGAAAAGTGGGGTTCGATGGGTTTCCGGACCGATCTGGGGGGGTTTGGAGGGTTTACGGGGGCTTTGGGGCCTCTGCGCCGGTTTTTTGAAAAATCGTGTTTATCCACGTAAAAGGGGGGGCATTTGACCCCCCCTACCCCCCCCCCCCCCGGGGCTGTACACGGTGGGATCTTGTAAATTTTACATGTATAACTACAAGTATATACATGTATTATACATCATGTATAATACTTGCATGTCAACTATTATACATGTATAATACATGTATATGCCTGAAATATACCGTATACGTAAATATTATGGAACGTAAATATTATGGAACGGGCCCATTTTTGGCCGGTCCGTTCCATAATATTTACGTTCCATAATATTTACAGGGCCAGTTGGGGACTCGGTGGTGAGGACGGCTTGCGTCAGGAATCGCGCGAAAAGTGCACGAGTAGGTCCCGTCAGGGACTCTGTATGCCGTCCGATCACCTGGTCCAAGTCCCCGAGTCGCAGAAAGCCCTGTAAATATTATGGAACGAAAAAAATCTGGAACGCCAACCCACCAGCGTTCCAAAATATTTACGTTCCATAATATTTACGTTCCATAATATTTACGTTCCAAAATATTTACGTATACGGTACATGTAAAATACATGTATATCAAGGGGGGTCCTCGCTACCAGTCACTGCTCGTCACAGCTCGTCAGCCAGTGAGGGGAAGTGGGCCGTGGCTCACTTTTTCTCACTCAGTCACACTTGGTAGCGAAGGCCCCCAAGTAAAAATACAAGTATAATACTTGCATGTCAACTATTATACATGTATTTTTACTTGATATACATGTATTTTACATGTATATTTCAGGCATTTACATGTATTTTACATGTATAATACTTGTCATGCAAGTATTATACATGTAAAATACTTGCACGACAAGTAAAATACATGTATAATACTTGCATGACAAGTAAAATACTTGCATGCAAGTAAAATACATGTATTTTACTTGCATGCAAGTATTTTACTTGTCATGCAAGTATTTTACATGTATAATACTTGCATGACAAGTATTATACATGTAAAATACATGTAAATGCCTGAAATATACATGTAAAATACATGTACCGTAAACGGAAAAAGGGTGGACCGTAAAAATGTTCCAAGTTCCCAAAAAAAGGCCAAACGTTCCATCTTTTTTACGGTCCACCATTTATTGGGACTGAATATGGAAAAGACAATGCGATTTTCGCCCGCGGGCTGGTGGGTTGCGGGGCGCGGACTGCGGCCTCCACGCCGCAGACTCCCGCACGTAGGCCTCCCGACCTCCCAGCTTTGGACCCTCCCTCCACCACCGCAACCAACACCAGCAAGAGAAGCAAGTCCTCCCTGCGTGTGGAAAGGGCACGATCACCACCACTCACCTCGAGACTCACCCACCACCACACCTCGAGAAGTGTAGTACCATGCAAGGAGCGTTCCGGTAGAAGTAAAAGTAGAACCTGCTGCACGAGCCCACAAAAGCAGCCACAGTACGGCAGGGCGCGCAGACAGAAGCTGAGACCACCGGGCTCCCTCCAGATGTAAATTCGTGAATCAGTGCCCGGAAAATTCAGGGAAATCGTACTCCTTTAGTGTAGTACACCCTGCAGTAACTGTGGGAGAACAGTTCCCGGACGATGGTGAGCGCACACTCTGTGTTGAGGCCCTGCGGTGTTAATCCTGCAGCTTCAGTCGTGCGATTTCCTTGGTTCCTTCGCGACTTCGTCGAAGGAATTCGTAAAAAAAACCGCCAAGTCCACTATCCCAACCGTAAAATAGGTGGACCTGGGTTGCGACCCACGACCAACGCGCAGACGCGTACACGCGAGGCACCCCGTGGAGTTGCCACCAGTGTCGATGCCACCCACACTTTTACCAGCGCGCCCGCCTCGTTGAGAACGAGACGGACACGTCCCTCCGGATGAGGGTCCTGGTGTAGAAGCGTCAACGCAACAAACAAAGGAAATTCATCAGAGCGGTTGTAGCTGTGAAGTGATAGGGCGCTTTTTAAGCACACTCGTGTGAGCGGAAAGCGCCCCACCACAGCTGCAACCAAACGTGCTCTATACACTAACCCCACCCTTCATCAGGCTCAGGGTGTGATCAGTTCAGGGTTTTGTGTGTAGAAGCGTCAACGCAACAAACAAAGGAAATTCATCAGAGCGGTTGTAGCTGTGAAGTGATAGGGCGCTTTCGGTCCACCTATAGTACGGTTCACCTTTATTACGGTCCACAATATTTCCGTTTACGGTATATCAAGTAAAAATACATGTATAATAGTTGACATGCAAGTATTATACCGTAAACGGAAAAAGGGTGGACCGTAAAAATGTTCCAAGTTCCCAAAAAAAGGCCAAACGTTCCATCTTTTTGAACGATTTTGAACGATTTTTGGCCGTGCTCGTAGCATTCCCCGTTGAGGGGGTCGCTGTTTCGTGTTCTCCTGGCCGCACGGAGGCATTGCCTTACGTCGCCTCTTCCTCTTTTCCTTTGGTGGTGTGTTGGTCTGGCACAGAGGGCGGGACCGTGCTGATATGCACAGTGACGACTCTCCCTTTTGTTTTGTGCCCGCCTCCACCGAGATTCGGCTGATGCCTCTCAGACTGGGGGCGGGCGGTCGCCGACCCTTTTCTGTACGAGGTTTTCCACAGGCTGCACACCTGCCCCGCGGCTGTGTGGCAGTCTTCGCGGAGTGCAATGCGAAGGTCTGGCCTGACGTGGTGTGACTATTTAGACTCCAGGTGTCTCCACCCTTCCTGGTCTGGGGAGCCTCGGTACCCAAGCAGTTTTCGGTCATGCCCTGGACCACGGCCGTGCTAGACTCCTGGTGCAGGCACCCGTCATGGTCCGGGGACGGCCCCCCCAGGCAGTTTAACGTCTTACCCAGGACCTTGGAAGTGCGTAATCCGGGAATTTTTTACGGTCCACTATTTATTGGGACTGAATATGGAACGGACAATGCGACTTTTGCCCGCGGGCTGGTGGGTTGCGGCCTCCATGCCGCAGACTTCCACGTAGGCCTCCCGACCTCCCAGCTTTGGACCCTCCCTCCACCACCGCAACCAACACCAGCAAGAGAAGCAAGGCCTCCCTGCGTGCGGAAAGGGCACGATCACCACCACTCACCTCGAGAAGTGTAGTACCATGCAAGGAGCGTTCCGGTAGAAGTAAAAATAGAACCTGCTGCGCTCGCCCACATAAGCAGCCACAGTACGGCAGGGCGCGCAGACAGAAGCTGAGACGACCGGGCTCCCTCCAGATGTAAATTCGTGAATCAGTGCCCGGAAAATTCAGGGAAATCGTACTCCTTTAGTGTAGTACACCCTGCAGTAACTGTGGGAGAACAGTTCCGGACGATGGTGAGCGCGCACTATGTGTTGAGGCCCTGTGGTGTTGATCCTGAAGCTTCAGTCGTACGATTTCCTTGGTTCCTTCGCGACTTCGTCGCTCGGAACTCGTAAAAAAACTGCCAAGTCCACTATCCCAACCGTAAAATAGGTGGACCGTAAAAATGTTCCAAGTTCCGGAAAAATCCTATTTGTTCCATCTTTTTTACGGTCCACCTATAGTACGGTTCACCTTTATTACGGTCCACAATATTTCCTTTTACGGTACTTGTATTTTTACTTGATATACATGTATTTTACATGTATATTTCAGGCATATACATGTATTATACATGTATAATAGTTGACATGCAAGTATTATACATGTATAATACATGTATTATACTTGTAGTTATACATGTAAAATTTACAAGATCCCACCGTGTAAGCGACCCCCCAGAAAATTACCCCAGCCACTGCCCCCCCCCCCCCTCCGGGTGCTGCGTCAAAAGAATATCCTGCCAGGAAAGATCACACCTTTCTGCACTGCAGAATCTGTGAAGGCCGGCAAAAAATCCCCCCACCCCCCACCCCTTCCCGATTGCTTTTTGATAGTTTTGGCGGATCCCCCCCCCCCTAGGGCAGTGATACACGGTGGGATCTTGTAAATTTTACATGTATAACTACAAGTATATACATGTATTATACATGTATAATACTTGCATGTCAACTATTATACATGTATAATACATGTATATGCCTGAAATATACATGTAAAATACATGTATATCAAGTAAAAATACAAGTATAATACTTGCATGTCAACTATTATACTTGTATTTTTACTTGATATACATGTATTTTACATGTATATTTCAGGCATTTACATGTATTTTACATGTATAATACTTGTCATGCAAGTAGTATACATGTAAAATACTTGCATGACAAGTAAAATACTTGCATGCAAGTAAAATACATGTATTTTACTTGCATGCAAGTATTTTACATGTACCGTATACGTAAATATTATGGAACGTAAATATTATGGAACGGGCCCATTTTTGGCCGGTCCGTTCCATAATATTTACGTTCCATAATATTTACAGGGCCAGTTGGGGACTCGGTGGTGAGGACGGCTTGCGTCAGGAATCGCGCGAAAAGTGCACGAGTAGGTCCCGTCAGGGACTCTGTATGCCGTCCGATCACCTGGTCCAAGTCCCCGAGTCGCAGAAAGCCCTGTAAATATTGTGGAACGAAAAAAATCTGGAACGCCAACCCACCAGCGTTCCAAAATATTTACGTTCCATAATATTTACGTTCCATAATATTTACGTTCCAAAATATTTACGTATACGGTATAATACTTGCATGACAAGTATTATACATGTAAAATACATGTAAATGCCTGAAATATACATGCAAAAATACATGTATATCAAGTAAAAATACAAGTATAATAGTTGACATGCAAGTATTATACTTGTATTTTTACTTGATATACATGTATTTTACATGTATATTTCAGGCATATACATGTATTATACATGTACCGTAAACGGAAATATTGTGGACCGTAATAAAGGTGAACCGTACTATAGTTGGAACGTAAAAAAGATGGAACAAATGGGATTTTTCCGGAACTTGGAACATTTTTACGGTCCACCTATTTTACGGTTGGGATAGTGGACTTGGCGTTTTTTTTTTTTTTTTACGAGTTCCTTCGCGACGAAGTCGCGAAGGAACCAAGGAAATCGTACGACTGAAGCTTCGGGATTAACACCACAGGGCCTCAACAGTCCGGAACTGTTCTCCCACAGTTTCTGCAGGGTGTACTACACTAAAGCGAAAGGAGTACGATTTCCCTGAATTTTCCGGGCACTGATTCACGAATTTACATCTGGAGGGAGCCCGGTGGTCTCAGCTTCTGTCTGCGCGCCTTGCCGTACTGAGGCTGCTTATGTGGGCTAGCGCAGCAGGTTCTACCTTTACTTCTACCGGAACGCTCCTTGCATGGTACTACACGGAACAATGTTCGGGGCCCGTGAATTCCAAATCTCCGTTGGAATTCGTAAGTGAGGGGGTTGGGGCGGACTTACAGACGACAACGTCGTCAGTCTCCCGACAACCGTGGCGTGTGAGTTTGGGGTGGTATCTCGAAATATGTCTCGTTCGGCCTTGAGAGACTCCAGATGCTAGTCACGCGCTCGCCCCCGCCCCCCCCCCTCTCCATGTCCCTCTCCGTTGCCGCCTCGCCTTGTTGTTTTCGTTGATCTTCCCGCTGTCCTCACGCACTTTCCCCCAGTTTGCAGGGACACACACACACATGCCTCCAAAGCGTGAACCGAAGCAGAAGAGCATGTTGCTCTTCACGGTGCCCCGTGCAGCGTACACCCCCGGCAGCAACGGCGCTTGTCCGATTTCGCGGGCTGAGGCTGAAAGTGTGACGCGTGCAGTGCGCGACCAGCAGGCATCCTCACAGGGGCCTACCGGCGGTGGTGACTGGAGCCCGGCCGAAAAGCTGGAGATCGGCCGGAAGGTGGTGGAGGGGAAGCTCTCGGCAGTCGTTGCCGATTGGAACGCCCCTCTCGCAGGACGGAGGAAGCTCTCGAAGAGCTCCGCCTCCCGTTTTGCGACCCTCTACCGGGAAGAGCTGGGCAAGCGGAAGCGTGCCGCAGCTCTTCTCGGTGAGGTGACAGAGGAGGTGGTGCTTCCCCCCCCGCAGAAGCGCGGCCGGCCCGCAATCCTCACCGACAGCGAGGAGACCAGGCTGATGCAGTTGTTGCGCGCCCTGAGGCGGTGCGGGACGCAGGTTTCAGCTGAGACTGTGTCCGCCTCCGCGCGAGGCCTGGTGAGTGCCAGCAGTGATCCAAGCAGGATTGATTCTGAGACAGCTCTCGGCACGGAATGGGCTCGGAAGTACCTCGCTGCGCAGGGATGGACCTTGCGAATGCGGACAACGGCGGTGTGCCACAGTCCGGGTTTGCTGGAACGGGCCAAGGCTGAGTTCGAGGGGGAGGTGCAACGTCTGAGGGCACAGCACAACATCCCAGATGATTTGGTGGTGAATGTCGACCACACTGCCCTTCCCCTCCTGCCAGGTACCACAAAGACCTTCGACAAGAAGGGCGCGTCATACGTGCCGCTCTCGAAGTCCGACGAAAAGAAGGCGATTACGGGTGTATTCGGCGCCAGTGCGACCGGCGATCTCCTCCCTGTCCAGCTGATATACGGTGGCCTAACTTCCCGCTCACACGGACGCTTCGAGGAGGAGTACCTGGAGACGTACGGGGAAACCTGGCACTTGACTGCCAATCCGAAACACTGGGCGTCCGAAGCAACCACCCTCGAATACATCGAGAAGGTGTTGGTGCCATACCTCACGGGTGTCAAAGAGACCAAGGGGCTCGGGGAGGAGCAGAAATCCTTGTTGATCATCGACAAGTTCACGGGCCAACAGACCGAGAAGGTTGCTGCAGCACTCGCAGAGAGCGGCATCGTGACTGTCGATATTCCTCCGGGGTTTACTGCTTTCTTGCAGCCGCTGGACCTGGGCTTCAATGCCTACATCAAGAAATACCTCCGCGAAAAGTTCTCGAAGTGGTACACCGGTGTCTGCACCAAGCTGTTCCGGCGTGACGAGAAGAGGAAAACCCGTGCCCTTGCGAAAACTGGCACCCCTTTCCTCTTCGCAGGGATGGGGTCGCATGAAGTGATGGTGTACGATTCGTCCGTGAAGACAGCCGCCTTCCGCAACGCAGTCCTTGCCGGCACAAGGGCAAGCATCGTGGTGTCTCCGGGTTGTGCGGACTGGGTTCACCCTGGGGACAACGCGAGTGGGTGGTACGCCCTGCGTGCTGTGGAGCTGTGTCTCAACAGCTACGGCGTGCGGAAGGCCTACCTCCCGAAGGTCAAGGATGCTCTCAACCTGCTCGAGAAGGTGATCCCCACTGACACGGAAGGCATTCCCGGCGCACAGGATGCTGTTCAGCAGGTGCTGGAGGAACTGCGTTCTGCGAATGGTGACGCTGCGCAGTTCACCGAGGCACAGCGCCTCCCATACCCCGCCGCCCAGGCTGCTGTGGGCGCACTCAACCGGGAGTACTACACCAGTGTGAGGCTGATCACCCTGTCCGAGGTGCAGTGGGCCGCGACCCTCACGGAGATCCGTTCCGGGCCGCTGATCGTGTTCGACGCGGAGAACCTGCATTTCGTGTCGTTCGTCGCCCAGAACCCTGAGCTCGACGACCAGGAGTTGATGGCTGACCTGGCCAGGACGACGAAGGTGACCGCCGCGGACATGCGCGACCGCCATCTCGCCTGGCTGTGCCGTGGGTTCAGCAAGGTGAAGCCGAGCTCCGTCGTGAAAACGTTCGTCCGCGCTGGCATCATCGCCGACCCCGGAACGCTCGCAGCAAGTACCGATGATGCTGTTGCTGACTACGACCCTCCAACCGAGGTGCACCCGGACGCAGCGCTGACGACCCCCGCAGAATTGGCAGAGATGGAGAGGATCCTGTCGTCACTCGACTTCAGTGCTGAGTGCTGAGCACTGTGCCACATCCCCTCTCTCTGTTTATGCCCCTGTAAATGTCCCGCAAACCCGTCACCCTCCCTCTCTTGATGTCCCTTTAGATACTCTGTCTGTATAACTTGTATGTAATGTCTTCTCGAGGTGTGGTGGTGGGTGAGTCTCGAGGTGAGTGGTGGTGATCGTGCCCTTTCCACATGCAGGGATGCCTTGCTTCTCTTGCTGGCGTTGGTTGCGGTGGTGGAGGGAGGGTCCAAAGCTGGGAGGTCGGGAGGCCTACGTGTGGGAGTCTACGGCGTGGCCGCAGTCCGCGCCCCGCAACCCACCAGCCCGCGGGCGAAAATCGCATTGTCTTTTCCATATTCAGTCCCAATAAATAGTGGACCGTAAAAAAGATGGAACGTTTGGCCTTTTTTTGGGAACTTGGAACATTTTTACGTTCCACCCTTTTTCCGTTTACGGTATAATAGTTGACATGCAAGTATTATACATGTATAATACATGTATATACTTGTAGTTATACATGTAAAATTTACAAGATCCCACCGTGTAGAAAATACGTAAAAAACGTTCAACGTATTTGAACGTTCAACGTATTTTTAAAAAAATGTGTCGAAGTTGAACGTTTTTTTTGGCTTTTGGGCGTTTTCACCCACTGGGTGCACTCTACACATGAAATCCCCCCTAGCAGTAGGGGGTGGGCCCCCTGCACACACTAAAGGGTACACCTGTGGGATGGAGAGTGTCACGCCTGGCGAAAAGTCGGTGAAAAAGGGGTTCTGTAGTCCGAGAAGGGGCGGGACCCGGAAAGGGGTGGTCGGTACCCCCTCTTTTCAGGGTTGAACTCCGGAAAAGCGGGGGTACCAACCCCCTCTCGACCTATATCAGTTTTACCCCACTCGACCGGCTGGAGTCCGTCGTGTAGAGGAAGTGGATGGCCGAACGTGAGCTGGCCGAACCTGAGCTACGGGTACAGGACGTATGGGATATCCCGCATGGGAGAACCGGATGGCATATCCCACCGGCAGGGGTTCACCTCAACTGCACCAGCCCGCTTCATGGAGCAAAGGACAAGGGAGATGTTGTCGACTGCATCGCGAAGCAAGTCGCTGTAAAATTGTGCTCCAAGGACGTCTTCCGCACGGCTGTCGTTGGTGCCACCAACTCGCCCTTGCTCTGCTTGAGGAAAGGCGGGCTTGTGACTGGTGGCCCCTGCAGACGGTAGGCAATGTGAGAAACGTTCAAATACGCTGAACGTTCAACGTATTTGAACGTTCAACGTATTTTTAAAATCGGGATTCTGAAAAATACGCGTATTTTGCCTTCACTGCCCTAGGGGGGGCTAATTCAACCAAAAAAACGTTAAGATACCCCACTTTTTCAGGGAGCACCCCTAAGTGTGAAATCAAGGTTAGAAACCGACCCAGACCGGCCTGGAAACGTGTTTCTGGGGGGTTTCGGTGACCTATGTGGTCCAGAGAGGCCCAGAAACGTGATTTTTCCTGGTTTTTTTTCAGGTGGCTCAGATGTGGTACCGCTTCGGCCCCCTAAATGACCCTCGAGCAACCGCCGCCGGGAAATCTTTTCTGCGGGCACTGGGGGCTTGAAGACATGTGTTTCCAGTGCATCAATGTCGTCGCACTTGAGCTACTTCGGGCCAGGCTTGATCGTCTTCGCCCCTTTCACCTTTTCTTTGAATCAAGAATACGTACGGAAAGAGTACCTGCCCTGAAGATCCGCCTTCTTTCGTACAGCGTATGCCTCATCATACGCCTCCGCATGCGAAAGGAGGGTTGCCCGCTGCCGCGCCTAATGGATCTCGTTGTCGGTAGAGAGGAGATCCATCCCGAGCTGCAGTTGTGTGCGGAGGTTCTGCCTGAATACCGTGAGCTGCCCAATGCGATAGGGGTTGGCGGCGATCTGTCGCGATGATCACCAGGATGTGACCCCATGACAGCACTCCGCCCTATCGGTGGTCAGGGGCACAGTATCCAGGGCAGCTGAGGCCTCAGGGTGTGAAAGAAGATGTCATCGCTCCTGCATCTCACTGAACCTTGCAAGGATGGCCTTCCCACCCTTTCGCGCCAGGCTGCCACCACTTCCTTCTCCGCGTGCTCTAATGCGGGGTGGCACACCGTGAACTTGTGTGCAGAGCACTGTTGCCCCTGCCCCCGTGGTGCTGCTTGTCGCCCCCGGGTGCTCCGATGGCGATGTTTGATCGCTCCACGGCCTCAATCGGGTCTTGATCGATGAAGGATTCGGTTGAAGTCGGTTTGCATGCTGCAAACTGGCTCGGCACTGGTACCACATCTGAGCCACAAAATTAGAGTCGCAAAAAACATGCTTTCTGAGCCGAATTCGGGCCTATTCCGGTCAGATACCGAGTTTCCGGGGTGATATGGGGTGTTTCCGACCTTTTGGTGCCCATGGGGGCCTCTCTGGGGTGATGTTGAAAATTGGGGCATCTTTACGGTTTTAGCCCCCCCTACCCCCCCCCCCCCCAGCTGGGGCTGGAGAGGGATTGTCTGTGCCCCTCGTTTTCGGCAGTGTGGGTGACGGGAAGAAGTGCTGCTTTGGCAGGAGGTCCTCCTCCTCTGAGCAGCAGGTTTTTGCTGTCGCCTCACGATACAGAGGATGGGGTGTGGGACAGAGGGAGCCTTTCCAGCTGGGGCTGGGAGCGTCCGGTGAGGTGGGGGAGAGGCCTGGGGTGACGCTGTGATGTGCTTGCTACTAAGCATATCTCCGCCAGCCCCGTAATTTTGTTTGTTTTGTTTGTTTTTAATTGCTAGTTCGGGCAGCAGCCGAGCGAGGGGTGCCTGTTGTGTGCCTTTGACGTGTGTTTCTGCTTCAGCACATTCATGTTGCGGAGAAACTGAATGTGTGATTCCGACAACACCCCGCTTCCTTTCTGTGGGTGGAGCTCACATGTGCTCCACACCCACATCAAGCAGCATGCTCTAGGGTGGTGGAAACGTCAACGCATCAAGTCAATCAAGAAGGAGGTGTGGTAGCTGCTTTTGCCGGATCTTGCGATTCTCCTCCGCACCCACACCACACCCCCGCCGACCGACACACACGTCGGTGTATTCTTGGAGTGACTTGGTGTCGACAACTCACCAGTGCCGTGCACGTCACACCCAGCACACCACCAGCACCAGCACCGCCATTCCAAATCACACCACGCCCTGCAGATTCTTGCTTGGGACTGCCGAGCTACAACGCCCAACACCGCAACACTCCAACCCCACCCCACACCAACCAACGCATCGCACCGTCTGTTCTGTTCGCGATGAGGGCCGTAGCGGTGCTGCTCGCAGGTGCGTGGGCGCTGTGTGCCGGGGCTGGCGAGCCCATCTCCACCATCGACACGGGGGCCACGGTGGCTCAGTTTGACATCTCACCCGACGGCAAGAAGCTGGCGTACGTCCGCGGGGCTTTCACCTCGCCGAGGGACACGTCAGCCAGGGTGGTGGACTTGGCCACTGGGGCTGAGCTCCTGAAGTTCTCCGACACTGGGGACCTCATGGACGTGGAGTTCTCTGCAGACGGGACGCGCCTGGTGACAGGAGGTTTCTCGAACAGGGTGCGTGTGTGGAATGCAGAAGACGGTTCGCAGGTGGCGAAGTACCGCATGCTCGTTGCATCGGTTCTTGCCGTCGCCTTTGCACCCGACGGGCTCTACGTTGCGAGTGGGACTGCTGACGGGTACGCCCGGTCGTGGATGCTGGAGGACGGCTGGCACTTCCAGTCGCAACTGATCGACCACGGTGGGAAGTGGGTCAACGCTGTGACGTACTCGCCTGACGGGAAGCACACAGCCAGCGGCGGGATGGACAACACGATCCGGGTGTGGGATGAGTCTTGGGACGACGACCTGCGGAAGGCGATGCCCACCACAGGCGGTGTGTTGGACCTCGCCTATTCCCCAGACGGGAAGCTGCTCGCAGGGGCGCTGGACGACACAACAGCACAGGTGTTCAACACAGCAGACCAGAAGCTGAAGGTGACGCTGGAGGGGCACACCAAGTCTGTCCGCAGCATTGCGTTCTCCCCCGACGGGACCATGATTGCCACCGCCAGTGCCGACAACACCGTGAAGCTGTGGTCCCTCGAGGGCAAGGTGCTGAGGACAATTGAGGCGCATGACAAGATGGTGACCTGCGTGCAGTTCCTCCCGGATGGCGACATCGTCACCTCCAGCACCGACGGCACCATCAAGATCTGGGGGAAGCCGCCCCCGCCGCCCCCGACCCCTGCGCCCCCGACAGCCGAGCCCACCCCTGCCCCGCCGACGGCTGTCCCGACGCCTTCGCCACCGACACCGTCGCCGCCTCTGCCGCCCACAACCTGGCGCACACCCCAGCCCATCAAGATCGGCTTCACGTACAAGTCAGGGCTGTGTGGCGAGACGGAATGCAGCATGATCCGCGCGTCGCAATGCTCGACGGTCGTCAGCTGGGACGGCTGCAACAAGGCAGATTCCTGCACGTGGGACATCGAGACGGGGGGGTGTGGGCCGCGCAGCCTCTCGGTGAGCTGCCTGATGTGCTGGCTCATCTTCGTCCTCATCGGCGGCGGGGTCTGCATGCTGTGCTGCAGCGTGGCCTGCTGCTGCTTCTTCATGATGCAGCGCCGCAAGCAGCAGAGGGTCGTGGTGAAGACCGCCGCCCCCTTCGCCGAGCCCATGATGGCCACACCGCTGCATCCGGGCGGCGCCGCAGCACCCCCCTCTGTGGCTTACGCGCCAGTCACAGTGGTCCCGCCTGCCGCTGCCCCAATGGCCTCCCCTGGTGCACCGCCACAGCCTGCCGGCACTGGGGTGCAGCAGGCACAGCAGGTCGGTACACAGCAGCAGGGCGCACAGCAGCCTGACCCCCCTGTTGTCATCCTGCCGGTTGCGCCGATGCCCGACACATCTTCATCCGAGGTCAGCATTGACATGTCGCCCCCCCCGGTCATCCCGCGCAGGGCAAGCACGAAGCCGCTGTCGGTGCTGCTGCCACCCCTGAACAGCGGCCAGCCGGGCCGCGGCACCCGCGGCAGCCCGGGCCCTTCGCCGACGGGAACCAACAGCCGGGCCAGCTCCCTGCTGAGCAGCGAGGACATCCTCCGCACGCTTTCGAAGAGCAGGGGCAGGGCGGGAGACGTGGGTATGCTGCGTGTCAGCAGCGAGTCTGTGATGATGCCCATGCGCATGGGAGGCGGTGCGCGCTCCCCCAGGGGTGCTTCGCGCCTGCCAGAGCAGCTGTATGTGTGATTGGGTGGGATCTGCCGTGCCCTTTCTGCCCCTGTGAGCGGAGGACTGATTCACGTGAGTCCCCTTTGTACCCATCACTTCGCTTGCTGTTCTTCCGCAGAAAGTTGCCATTTGCGTCTCGATTTACCGCCCTGCCATGCACATTATATTATTTCTGCTACATTTTGCCTTGAGTTCTGGCTGTGTCTCATCGCTCCAATCGTCAGTGATCAAGTCGCTGTCGAAATATGTATGTGAAACAGTCTGAGGTCAGCAGAACGAAAGCACCGATACCATTCCTTTCTGAGGCCCTGCCCTTGTCTTTTTGTTGATCATGCCTCGATCAACCTGCACCGCTTCTCGGGTGCCTTCTTGTTATTTTCTTTTGCCGGATTCCTCTGCGACGCATGGGAGCATGCTGAAGGAGGACTTCTTGGATCCGGCACAGTTATCATTTCGTCATCATCTCACACCCCACCCCCCGCCTTTCTATCAAAAAGAGTTACTGGGGGGGGGGCAAATAATCGTGCACTCCACTATTAATTGGCGAACGGGCGGGTATAATTGAGGGGCCCAAAAAAAGTCAAAAAGTTGACGGGGGGGAATAATCGTGGGGTGCACGATTATTCACTTTTGCAAGTTTTCTGGTCAGTTCTGGGGACAAACATCGCAAAAACATCGTCCGTTTGCATATTTGGAATCTGTGCGGATCGTGGTGGGGTCATTTTGGCCATGGGGTGTCTGTCTTCACCCCTTACTGGCAGTGACCGTCTGGGCTCATTTTCGTGTTGAAACTGGGGGCTCAAGGCCGGACATGTGGACGAATATGAGCCAAAATGGTGACGACCAGTCACGGGTGAAGACAGACACCCCATGGTCGAAATGACCCCACCACGATCCGCACGGGCTCCCAACATTCAAAAGAACGAGTTTTTTGAAAATTCTGCGGGAAAAATTGCTCATTTTTCTTCCAGAACTGACCGAAAATAGCCAAAAGTGAATAATCGTGCACCCCACGATTATTCAGCGGAAAAAACTTTATAAATGCCTGTTTCAAAAAGGCACGATTATTTGACTATGCACGATTATTCGACTATGCACGATTAATTGCCCCCCCCAGTAACGAAATGAGATCGTATCTGAAAGTACATCACACCCCACCCTGAATTGCATGCATTTGGCGTGCGTTGTTGTCTTCCTCCCTTCTGTCCCCTCGCTGGTCGATTCTGCTTTTTCGCTCAACACAATAGTTCACCCAAGCCAAGCTGCAGTGGTGTAAGCGGTCAACAAAACATTTCTTTTCGTTCCGTTTTTTCACACAACAAGAAGCTTGTCACAGTGAAAAATATCGTTGGCAGCGCTTTTTGGATGACAAACATAACCCGCCTTGCCTTGTTGCTATGACTGTGCGCACATTCACACCAACCTTATATTCGTTCAGGCAAAACACGTGAGGTTTGTTCACCCGGGTTTGGCGCACAACGCCTTATCTTTTTGGAGTGACTTGGTGTCGACAACTCACCAGCGTGCCGTGCACATCACACGTTCCATAGCACTAAGTAAGCTATCGACAGAAGGGCGTCGAGCATGCGTATTTGTGACACGAGCCACAGCCCACCTCGCCAGAGCGACACCCCTCAGAGGGGACTTCAGTGTGCTGCTGCGACTCTCCCTACTACCTCCCTCTTCTCTCTCTCGCTCTCCAGAGAGGGATCACTGGAGGATACCGTGTGGTATCCAGTGGATGTATCGCAGCACACACACGCACCCCCTCCCTCCGTCTTCTGGAGGTGTGGCATCTCGTGGTAACATTGCGGGCAGATCTGGCATGGAGGTGTGGGGTTCGGCGCCTCACATTTGTGTGCCGGTGGCATGGCGGTCCCTTCACTGACTGACGAGCCGTGACTGGGCTGTGACTGGTTGCGAGGGGCTCCATGTGCATTTATCTTTAGCCAGAGCGGTTTCTCCCCCGTGGCAGAAAGCTGTGGTTGTTTGGGCCACATTTTTTACCACAACAGGGAACCTGTCAGTGTCAAAAAGATAGTAGGCAGCGCTTGGGCAACAAATTCAACCTCCTCATCAGGCTGCGGAGTTGCTTTTGTTTTGCCCGGATTTGGCGCACAAACAAACACTCGACAAGCACTCGAGGATGGATCTGTCCCCCCCCCCCCCCCCTCCCCCCCCTCTCTCTCTCGGCAATAGCTTTTTCCCCCTTGGTCAATAGTTCCCCGCGAATTCTTCTCCCATAACCTTATGCCATATCGCACCATCACGCGGCACGCGTGATTGTCAAGTTTTGAAGTCTATTCGGAGTGGGGGGGGGGAGGGTGGGTAGGGGGTGAGGGGCGGTGTGTCCTAATGCAATACAGTCTGGCACGGCACAGCCCGAGCACAGCGCTAAAACCTCAGACACACACAGCCCGGCTTCGCTCTCCCACACCAACCCACCCACCCCCTCTCCCCACCCTTCCTTCCCGTTGTGGTCCAACGAACCCACCCAGGCCCATCTCTCTCATCCCTCGTTCCCATTGCCTTGCCCGCATGATTCGTGCGCAATCTGCATTGTGTCTGAGGGAAGGGCGGTTACCGCCCCACCCCGCACACCAGAGCCGGTGCCTTTTCGAAGGCACCGTGTCTTGGTTCTTTTGTTCGGTGATGGTTGGGAGGTGAGGGGGAGGTGAGCTGCCACGCAGTTCGCGGGACGGGGGACGGGGGGCCTCCTCTCGCTTTCGGTGAGTCTGTGCGAGCCACCGGACCTTCCGCCATCCTGTTTGTTTGTTTTGTTTTGTTTGTTTGATTTCAGAGCACTACCCCAGCTGATTTGGCAAATCATGGTTTTTTTTGGCCAATAAGACCGCCCAACTCTGATCAAATCAGGTGGACTACGGTGTGGGCAGAAAGTGTCACCCTTGTGCCTCCTCCCTCACTGTGAGTGTGGAAGCGTCGACACATCAAGGCAACAGAAGCAAAATTGCAGAACGAGGCGTCACAACTTTGATAATGCCTGATAGTTCGTCGAAGGGGTGCATATCACCCCCCAACCCCTCACCGCCCCGACCCACTCAGCGAGCACTGCGAGTATCCCTGTTGCCGCCCCTGCACCTACTGGCGTGCACATGAGTGTCGTTTTCGCGCTGCAGGTGCCGTGCAATCGTGGCCCTCACCTCCACCCCTGCCTCGTCAGCCTTTAATAGATCCACATGTGTGTGTGGGTGGTTGGGGGTCATGTGGGTGAAGGTCTAACGGTGGGGGGCTGCCTAAAGGGATGCACCCCCAAGCTTCCATCCCCCCAGGAAAGAGAAGCGGAAAATAAAAGAAAATCCGAGCAGTGAAAAACGAAAGCCAACGAATGCAGCCCCGCCCCCCCCCCCCCCCCCGCCCCTCCCGCTGTCGGCATTCTCCTTATGGCACACACCTGGTTTTTTGCCCGAAGCCCGCCACCGAAAAATTCCAGCTTACCACCGCCAAACTCCGGTCAAAATCAGGTGGGTGGTACAGCATTCCGTAACCCCACCACACACCCACCAAAGGGCATCACAAAAAACCCACGACACACAAACACACGCCAAACTCCGCTCCCACCCCTCCCCCACCCCCCCCCCCCCCCCACCGGCACTTTGATGCATGGACATCAGATGGGCCAGATGCCCGGCCCACCTGCTCCGGGGGGCGTCGTCTGGGCCTCTGCTTCCCTTCCTGTTAGTCCTGCTCTGCTGCGGTGACCTCCCGCCACGCTGCGCCGGCCAGACCGACTGTGCTGACGATCCCAACGGCGAGTTGGGCGCCATCAGCTTCTGCTGCACGGGGTGTCCCAACGCCCTGGCTCCGTCGAGCTGCACCGGGTTCGTCAACTCCAAAATCGTCTCCGACATATGCAGGGCCAGCTGCGGGGAGTGCACCCCAGCCCCGCCGGGGGGGGCGCCCACCGCACAGCCGCCGTCCCAGGGGGTGTGTGCGGACGACGCATCGTGGCTGCACCCCAACGGCTGGAGGTGTGCGGACCTGCTGTCACAAAAGGAGCAGTGCATCGCAACCTCACGCCCCGACAGCTGCTGGCAGGACACCTGCGTCCCTTCCGTCGCCGCGGCCTGCCGGGCGGCATGCGGCGTCTGCGCCACACCGTCGCCCTCCGCTGGGGCTGGCCCCCCCTGCACATCAGACGCTGCGGCCTGCACCGCAGACCCCACCTGCACCTGCGGAGTCGGCACCATCCGGTTTGAAACCAATGCAGCAGGCACGCCGTGCTGGAGGTGCACTGCGGCCCCCGGCCCCACCACCACCCAGCCTGCGGCTGACACTACAACGGCAGCCCCGGGAGGTGGCGGCGGCGGCGACGAAGGCGGCGGGGGTGACGGAGACCCCTGGTGGGTCAATGCCGCGCTTCCCTTCTTCCTCTGCTGCCTGCTGTGCCTCGTTGTGTCCTGCGGGTTGCTGGGGTGGCGCATGCTGAAGTCGCGCCAGGGCGCCCCTCAGGACAAAGAGGGGCGGAGTGGCAGCGGTGATGGCGGAGGCGGGGGCGGAAGTGGTGGTGGTGGTGATGGCGTCCCACCGGGGTCGGGTGTGGAGTCGGGTCCGGTAGCTGTGGGGGGTGGTGTGGTGCCGTCGGGGGTTCCCGCGCCGCCTCCGGGAAGCGCTGCCACGTCGGAGACGGTGATCGACGAGCTGAGGCAGAGGCGGGACAGGCTGCAGCAGGAGGTGCAGGGGGCTGAGGCTGAGGGGGGTGTGCAGCAGCAGCTGGGGGGCGCCGCTGAGGTGGCGGGTCTGCCTGATGCAGCGGTGGCGGGGCGTGGTGTGTCGCAGACGGTGTCGGGAAGCACAGCAGGCATTGCGGCAGGGCAGGTCTTCGCTGACGGTGCTGTTGTGCAGGCCAACTGGGAGGGTGAGTGGTTGGAGGCTGAGATTATCTCGTATGTGCAGTGTGATACAGTGTCACTCCTCGGTTTTTATGCCCAAACAAGCTTGTCACAGCGGCGGGCTTTTTGAGAGAGCAGCGCAAAATATCACGGCATCACGGCAACACCCTTCGCAGGGGGGGCACACAACGCTCTGCCCGGCCCCCGTGGGGAGTAAAGACACGCAAAAAACAAAACGGACCCTTGTCACAGATTTGGGGATCTGCAAGGTTGTTCAGCGTTTCTTTTGAAAGAACGCCAACAACGAGTGGAGCAAACGCAAAGGGATATGGTTTTCATTCACTCCCCCCACCCTCACCCCCCCCCCCCCCCCCTTCGGCATCAGTTCTACATTCTACTCTTTAACCCCCCCTTCGCAGGTACGACAATTCAGATGCGATGTACGTCGTGCGTTGGCTGGTGGATATGTCCGAAACACGACTGCCCCCCGCTTTGATAAGGCCACGAGCGTTGCCACCCGTCGAGTCGAACCCACTCAACGCGCTATTTGGGGCTCGCTAGACATGCGGCGTGTCCGTGAGGTGATCATGGTACGGTTTGAAAGTGGCGTCATTCCTGTTCGGTGGAGATCACACCAAGCAACTGCTCAGTGCGCTCGACTCTCGTACAAAAAGACTGACTCGTGCTTTTCGGGTTTCAGCTCTATCCCAGATTCACTGGTTTCCGACCCACAAGCCCTCCAAGCTCTCTTCACAAAAGGCAGGTGGCGTGTGAGAAAACTATGCGTTTCTGCTGCCCGGAAACATCTAGATTCATGTTGTTTCTCACAGCGCGAAACCCCCCCACCCCCCCCCCCCCCACCCCCTTCGTGGCGGTGGCTTTCGTTTTCCTCCGCGAAGATCCCTTGTTTCTCACAGCATGAATTTCCCCCCTACCTCCCGAGCTCGGAACCTCCCTAGCCCTACCCCTCGAAGTTGTATGACATTGATTATTGTTTGTTCTAATGGGTAAGGTGTGTGGGCGGGGGGGAGAGGGGGCGGGTTGGAGTTTGGTGCACATAGCAGCTGTGGGGAAGGGTGGGCAGGGCAAATAGGTTCTGCCGCGGTGCCGCTCCCCCGGAAGGCTGTGTGGGTGGTGGCTCCAGCGTTTCGAAGAAACACCAATCTGCCGTGGATCCCCCCCCCACCCCCCCCCCCCCTTCTCCCCCCCGGGTTTGCATTAGTTTCCGGTCCGCATCGCAGTGGCGGCAGCGCATGCACTCCAATCGACCCCCCTACCCCTCCCCTGCGCCACCCACACACACCGCAGGCCTTGGTGCGCCTCCACCACCCCGCCCACCCCCACACGCGATGACCACTGCGATATCCCGCCTGTCGCGCCTGCTGCTATCCGACGGCCGCCACATCGCGTGGCGCGAATACGGAAGGGAGGGTGGCACCCCGGTGGTCTTCACACACGGCAACCTGAACAGCAGCAGCTTCCTGCCCCTCTGGGCGCAGACATCAGAGAAGACGGCTGAGGTTGGGGCGCGCGTCATCTCTTTGGACCGCCCTGGATATGGCGAATCCACATTCCTGCCGGGCCGGGCGTACCCCAGCATGGCGGATGACGTGCGCCAGCTGATGGACCACCTCAAGCTTGACCGCATTGCAGTTGTGGGGTTCAGCAGCGGTGGCCCCAACGCGCTTGCCATCGCCGCAGGGCTTGGGGCGCGTGTGACGTGCTGCGGGCTCTTCAGCTCCGACGGCCCCTACAAGGCGATGGGAATCGGCAAGGAGGTCTTCGGCACCGACTGCCTGACCTACGAAGCCAGCGTGGAGCGTGCTATCGAGAGCGAGAAGGCGATGCGCGAGTCTTATGCCAAGGCGAAGCCTGAGCGTGTCCCCCTTCTGATGGCGGATATCGACGGAGCTGTGGCGCAGGGCATCGACAAGGGCCCTGCGCAGGACGCGGTGCTTGAGTCCGGTGATTGGGGGTTCGACCTCGCAGGGATCGTCTGCCCTGTGTTGGCCTACCACGGCACGGATGACACCGACGTCCCCGTGGCGTGTGCCCGGTACCTCGGGGAGGCGGTCCCTGCGCGTGTCACGGTGTTTGAGGGTGAGAACCATTCGCTCATCAGGAGGAAGTGGATTGACATGCTCTCGGCAGTCGTGTCGGAGAGCGGCGGGTGCTCCTTGTGATGCGGTGGTTCCCCCCCGCCCCCACCTCCCCCGCCCCCCGCCGGTGACAAATATGGCGGGATGGTGTTGGGAGTGGCACTTGTCTTTGCCTTCACACTCGACAATCAAATCCCCCGCCGGCCCGGGTGCATTTCTGTGTTGGGCAAGAACGGTGGTGGGTGGTGGTGGTGGTGGGGGGTGATGGATGGTGTCGCACTGCCAGGGCTCAAATCGGCTTGCTCCGCATCCACCTTCACACAGGCGAAGGGGTGCGTGGCACAGTAGCACCGGAGACAACCGTGCAAATTACACTAATCAGAAAGGGTGGCATGTGTGTGTGTGCAGGCAGCACAGAGCTTGCTCGGTGCAACCTTCACTAAACTAAAAGTATAAACGTGTATGTGTGTGGAAGGTACCCTTAGGGGGTCTTCGCTGGTCGTTATCCTTCGTCAACCTTCGTCAGTTTTCAGCCAATTCAACAGGAAATGCACCAAAATGCACTGACGACCACCCCGTAGCGAAGGCCCCCTTAGAGGCAGTGGAGATTGCACCAAGAGCATCAGTGTGCTCGGTGTGCTTTGCGTGTGGGTGGGTGGGGGTGGAAGCTGTCAGTGCACATTGTGGGTGTGGGTGGGTGTGAGCACTGTGGACACATAGATTATCGCATGGAAAGGCAGCAAGATAGAGACCAAGAGAGAGAGTTGGGGGAAGGAGGGAGGAACGCTCTCAGCGCAGTTAGAGATGCCCTGTGTCTTCTGATCTAGCTCGTTGTATCTAGACCGGATGGAGCACCGCCTGTGCTGTATGGTGACGGCATATGATAAGCAGCGATGCCCCTCCCCCGGAGGGTGGGTCCTTGGGTGGCATCGAAAAGCCGTGTTTCACAGCGTCTTCAGGGTGTCACACTGATCCTGTGAAAACCGGGTGGGTCAGGGCGTGACCCGACTTTGCAGGTTTTCAGTGACTTTCACGCCATGCGCAGGCAACACGGATGGAAGATAATATCAGGATCTTTCGAGTCTGGTGTCGGGCTTGAGATATACACACATCGTGCAGGAGGCAGTGTACACTGCATTACACACTACACATTCCAGAGTACACATTGCGTCTTACACGACACACAACGAACGAGGGGTGCAGAGCATCACAAGTCGGCCGGCGGGATGGGAGCGAGTGCGAGTGTGCAGGAGGACGGGCGGCCGTGGTGGGGCAGTACAAACGAAGTGAAGGAGGCACTGGAGGGCGGCAACAAGTGGCAGCAGCTGCTGGAGGGGCACAACGCGGACGCGAATGCGGCGGATCCACGCACCGGGCGGACGCTGCTGCACGAGGTGTTGCAGCTCGCGTGCAGGGGGGTTGCCGGTGCTGCCGAAGCAGCGGAGCTTCTGGTGGGGTGCGGGGCAGCCAGCGTTATCGATGGGGAGGGGCGGACGCCGGTATGGTACGCACTGCAGCACCGCGATGAAGGCACACGCAGTGCGCTGCTGGCGACGCTCAGCGAGCAAGTAAAGGAGATGCAGACAAAGGTGACCAGCAGGCTGCGGCACTTTCTCACAGACGAGTGGCCAAGCTTCATGAAACGTGTTGCAGCTGCTCCTGCCGCTGCTGCTGCTGCAGCCCGCACTGCATCGGAGGCACCACAGCAACAGGGGCAGTCGCAGGCCCAGCCAGCGCCACAGGAGCACCACACAGACAAGGACAAGACGAGCGAGCGGCTGCAGAACCACGTGGACGGGCGGAAGATCTGCTTCACGGGCAACAGCAACAAGGCGTGCGAGACACCGCTGCTGGAGTGGCTGGTGCAGCTGCTGGAGGTGCAGCCGGATCTCGGGTACCGGGCAGAGCACGCCAAAAGCATGTTGCTGGGGCTGCGGTTTGTTGTGCAGCGGGTGCTGCGGCGTGTGGAGAAGACACCAGACGAGATCCAGGACTGGATGACGGTCGACGACTGGTTCGAGCATCTGTGTGCAGGCTACCTCTTCACCTGCGACTGCGTGGACTACGACGTTGACGCTGCGACGTGCGATATTCTGTGCAACGAAGATCATGCACCCATCGTCAAGGAGTACCACAAGAACTTCAGCGATGCGGCTGTGCTGGAGAACCACGGGGCGAAGATGGTGCGGCCGGCACTGTACTTCGGGCTGAACCAGGCGATGCGTACGAT
Source organism: Rhynchopus euleeides (assembly GCA_963210315.1). Lineage (NCBI taxonomy): Eukaryota > Euglenozoa > Diplonemea > Diplonemida > Diplonemidae > Rhynchopus > Rhynchopus euleeides. The sequence goes on along the minus strand of OY723240.1, from coordinate 617,537 downwards.
TGGGCTGTCGAAGGAAGCGCGGGAGTCAGAGGCAGGCAGCGTGTTTGAGCTTGAGCCGGCACCGGCACAGCTGCACGTCGTCAAAACATTCCAGCCACTGATCGCGAAGCTGACGCGGCTGATCCGGAGCCGGCGGCCGAGCCTGACGACGGTGTTCCGCGGGATCAACGTGAACGTGTCGGCTCAGTACAAGGTGGGGACGTCGGTGGTGTGGAACGCCTTCACGTCGACGACGCAGAAGCAGGATGTGGCGAAGGACTTCATGTACGGGAAGGCGGGGACGTTCTTTGTGATTGTGGCGAAGCAGGGTGCGGCGGAGGTGGGGTTCGCAAGCGTGTTCCCGCAGGAGGCGGAGCTGCTGTACGACAGCAACATCGAGTTCCGGGTGCAGTGGAAGCTTTCCCCGACGCTGCTGCGGATGGTGGGGCAGCCGTTCGACGTGATTGTGATGCAAGAGGTGGGTGGGCACAACAAGGACCCCAGCATCGCCTTGCAGACACAGCCGGATGTGGCGGACCAGGTTGAGGCGGTGCGGGAGGTGCTGAAGCACACGGCGTCGTTATTTGCGGAGTTCCTGGACAGCTACGTGGAGGGCAGGGTCGGGGACGACACACATGTGCCAGAGTCGGAGACGAGGATGCTGCTGCACGAGGTGGACGAGTGGCTGGCGGCAGACGGGCATGCGGAGGAAGGGGCGGGGGCGAGGGGGACGCAGCGGGACCCGCTGTGCCTGGTCGGGGGCGGAGGCACCGGGAAGACATCTGCGGCGGTTGCGGTTCTATGCCATCTGCTGCAGGAGGAGGCAGGCGGTACAGGGGTGGCGGGGCAGAGAAAGAAACCCGTGTTCCCTGTCTTTGCGGCGCTCCCGGCGATTGGCGCAGACACCATCACAACACCCGGCGGGATTGACGACTTCATCCGGACGTCGTTCGGGCTGGAGGAGGCTGCGTTGGATTACCTGAGCAGTGCGTACGACGTTGTGGTGATCCTGGACTCGCTGGACGAGGTAGGTCTGACGCACGAGCATTTGGGCGACGCGTACAAGCACAGTGGCGGGGAAGGGGTGCTGCGACTGCACCCGTGGTGTGCGAAGCAATGCAGCGTGATTGTCACGACGCGCGGTGAGTACCTGAAGAGCGTCGGGCACGAGGCGTGGCAAGTGTGTGGTGACGGAACGAGGTCGCTCTACATGCAGCCGTTCACGCAGGCAGACGCGGTGACGTACATTAACAAGGTGCGTGCAGCACAGGTGGCGAAGGCGGAGCAGCAGCGGGTGGACGCGTGCTTCACTGCAGACCACCAGCGGCAGCTGGCCGCCACGGTGCGTGACACATACGGTGCACCTGATTCAATGGTTCTATGCAGCGAGCGAGCCCTGGTGGTGGCGATTGTGGAGCGGGCGTGGGTGCTGGTTGGTGGTGACGGCGACAGCACCGGTGGCAACGCCAGCACGGCCGCACCGACACACACAACGGCAAGGGACCAACAGGCGGCAGCTGAGGGGGTGATGTTCGCGCTGGAAGGCAGAGGCGGCGGCACACCGCATGCTGCAGCGCCGTCGGTGCCACTGCGTGACGTGCTTGTGGCGCTGTCGCAGCAGGCAGGGTTCTTGGAGTGGCGGGATGCACTGCAGCGTGCGGGCAAGATCACAGCACCGCCGGAGGGGCTGATGGCGAAGACAATTCCTCCACGTACACTCGCAGACGCTGAGATGGCGGTGCTGTCGCAGCTGCGCAACCCGTTCCTGCTTCACATGGCGTGTTTCGCGCGGCGCGACCTGTCGTCGCCCAGCACACAGGCGCATCAGTGCCTGGATGATGTCGCGGTGTACGAGGCGTACCTGCAGAAGCACGTGGAGGTGGAGTTGCGTCAGGGGTCGGCTGCAGCAGGGCGCGTGGAGGAGGTGCTTCAGGTGGGTGAGCTGATTGCGTGCTCGATGCTGCAGGCACAGAGGTGGCAGGGAGTGCTGGGCACAGAGTGGGCGCGCCTGTTGAAGGAGGACAGCGTGGACCGTGCAGAGGCGGACGAGGCGTTCCGGCTGCTGCCGTTCCGTGTGGAAAGCTTCGAGGATGACAGCAGCGTGTTCACATTCCGCCACAAGACGCTTGGGGAGTTCCTTGTGGCGCGGCGGCTGGCACGGAAGGGCGGTGTGACCGATACGCTTCGGTGCAAAGTGCGCAGGCCCTTCAGCCAGGATGCGCCGAACGTGCTGCAGTACTTTGCGGACACGGTGCTCGCACGTGGAGGCTACGCCCGCGATACAAAGGTGTCGGACGAGCTGCTGCCGCTGGTCCTGGTGAGCCGTGATGCTCGCGGCGACGCCGTATCACTCGCGGCTGCTTCCAATGCCATGGCACTCGCTGTGCGCACGCGATACGTCTTCGACTCCGACCTCACAGGTGTGGTTGTGCACGACAGCGATGTGCGCCACGCTCGCCTGTGTGGGACTTCCATGAACGACAGCCACTTCCACAACTGCTGGCTGGAGCACGCAATGTTCTCGAAGGCCAACCTCACGCGCTGTGACTGGGAGGGCTCCTCCTTCGGCGCACCTCTCCCGCCTCTGTTGGGCCACACCTACCCTGTGACCAGCGTTGCTGTCACACCTGACGGATCGAAGATTGTCTCAGGATCTCGCGACAGGAGCGTTCGAGTGTGGGATGCATCAACAGGCGAAGAGCTGCAGAAGCTTGAAGGCCACACCTTCTTGGTGCACACCGTTGCTGTCACACCTGACGGATCGAAGATTATCTCAGGATCTCGCGACAAGAGCGTTCGAGTGTGGGATGCATCAACAGGCGAAGAGCTGCAGAAGCTTGAAGGCCACACCTCCTCTGTGTGCAGCGTTGCTGTCACACCTGATGGATCGAAGATTATCTCAGGATCTGGCGACAAGAGTGTTCGAGTGTGGGATGCATCAACAGGCGAAGAGCTGCAGAAGCTTGAAGGCCACACCTCCTCTGTGTGCAGCGTTGCTGTCACACCTGATGGATCGAAGATTATCTCAGGATCTGGCGACAAGAGTGTTCGAGTGTGGGATGCATCAACAGGCGAAGAGCTGCAGAAGCTTGAAGGCCACACCTACCCTGTGTACAGCGTTGCTGTCACACCTGATGGATCGAAGATTATCTCGGGATCTCACGACAAGAGTGTTCGAGTGTGGGATACATCAACAGGCGAAGAGCTGCAGAAGCTTGAAGGCCACACCGACCCTCTGTCCAGCGTTGCTGTCACACCTGATGGATCGAAGATTATCTCAGGATCTGGCGACAAGAGTGTTCGAGTGTGGGATGCATCAACAGGCGAAGAGCTGCAGAAGCTTGAAGGCCACACCTCCTCTGTGTGCAGCGTTGCTGTCACACCTGATGGATCGAAGATTATCTCAGGATCTGGCGACAAGAGTGTTCGAGTGTGGGATGCATCAACAGGCGAAGAGCTGCAGAAGCTTGAAGGCCACACCTCCTCTGTGTGCAGCGTTGCTGTCACACCTGATGGATCGAAGATTATCTCAGGATCTGGCGACAAGAGTGTTCGAGTGTGGGATGCATCAACAGGCGAAGAGCTGCAGAAGCTTGAAGGCCACACCTACCCTGTGTACAGCGTTGCTGTCACACCTGATGGATCGCAGATTATCTCAGGATCTGGCGACAAGAGTGTTCGAGTGTGGGATACATCAAGAGGCGAAGAGCTGCAGAAGCTTGAAGGCCACACCGACCCTCTGTCCAGCGTTGCTGTCACACCTGATGGATCGAAGATTATCTCAGGGTCTCACGACAAGAGTGTTCGAGTGTGGGATGTATCAACAGGGAAGGAGCTGCAGAAGCTTGAAGGCCACACCTCTGCTGTCCTCTCTGTGACTGTCACACCAGACGGATCGAAGATTATCTCAGGATCTCGCGACGAGAGCGTTCGAGTGTGGGATGTATCGTCATGCAAGGAGCTGCAGAACCTCGAAGGCCACACCGACTCTGTGAACAGCGTTGCTGTCACACCTGATGGATCGAAGATTATCTCAGGATCTGGCGACAAGAGCGTTCGAGTGTGGGATGCATCAACAGGCAAGGAGCTGCAGAAGCTTGAAGGCCACACCTCCTCTGTGAACAGCGTTGCTGTCACACCTGATGGATTGAAGATTATCTCGGTATCTGACGACACAAGCATTCGTGTGTGGGATGTATCAACAGGCGAAGAGGTGCAGCAGCTTCCAAACTTCCGAGGCTCGGTGACCAGCGTTGCTGTCACACCTGATGGATCGAAGATTATCTCAGGATCTGACGTCAACAGCGTTGGAGTGTGGGATGCATCAACAGGCGAAAATCTGCATACGCTTTACGGGCACACCGACTCTGTGACCAGCGTTGCTGTCACACCTGACGGATCGAAGATTATCTCAGGATCTGACGATGTCAGCGTTCGGGTGTGGGATATATCGACAGGCGAAGAGCTGCAGAAGCTTGAAGGCCACACCTCCTCTGTGAACAGCGTTGCTGTCACACCTGATGGATCGAAGATTATCTCAGGATCTGGCGACAAGAGCGTTCGGGTGTGGGATGCATCAACAGGCGAAGAGCTGCAGAAGCTTGAAGGCCACGCCAACTGTGTGATCACCGTTGCTGTTACCCCTAACGGATCGACGATTATCTCAGGATCTCGCGACGAGAGCGTTCGAGTGTGGGATGTATCAACAGGCGAAGAGCTGCAGAAGCTTGAAGGCCACGCCGACTGTGTGAACACCGTTGCTGTTACCCCTAACGGATTGACGATTATCTCAGGATCTCGCGACAGGAGTGTTCGAGTGTGGGATGCATCAACAGGCGAAGAGCTGCAGAAGCTTGAAGAAGGCCACACCTCCTCTGTGTACAGCGTTGTTTTCACTCCTGACGAATCGAAGATTATCTCAGGATCTCGCGACAAGAGCGTTCGAGTGTGGGGTGCAGCAACGGGCGAAGAGCTACACAATATTGAAGGCCACACCTCCTCTGTGTACAGCGTTGCTGTCACACCTGATGGATCGAAGATTATCTCAGGATCTCGCGACAAGAGCGTTCGAGTGTGGGATGTATCAACAGGTGAGGAGCTGCAGAAGCTTGAAGGCCACACCTCCTCTGTGTACAGCGTTGCTGTCACACCTGATGGATCGAAGATTATCTCAGGATCTCGCGACAAGAGCGTTCGAGTGTGGGATGTATCAACAGGTGAGGAGCTGCAGAAGCTTGAAGGCCACACCTCCTCTGTGTACAGCGTTGCTGTCACACCTGATGGATCGAAGATTATCTCAGGATCTCGCGACAAGAGCGTTCGAGTGTGGGATGTATCAACAGGTGAGGAGCTGCAGAAGCTTGAAGGCCACACCTCCTCTGTGTACAGCGTTGCTGTCATGCCTGATGGATTGAAGATTATCTCAGGATCTCGCGACAAGAGCGTTCGAGTGTGGGATACATCAACAGGTGAAGAGCTGCAGAACCTCGAAGGCCACACCTACGCTGTGAACGGCGTTGCTGTCACACCTGATGGATCGGTGATTATCTCAGGATCTGGCGACAACAGCGTTCGAGTGTGGGATGCATCAACAGGCAGCGAGCTTCAGAAGCTTGAAGGCCACACCTCCTCTGTGTACAGCGTTGCTGTCACACCTGACGGATCGAAGATTATGTCAGGATCTGGCGACAAGAGTGTTCGAGTGTGGGATGCATCAACAGGCAAGGAGCTGCAGAAGCTTGAAGGACGCACCTCCTTGCGCATGACTGTGGCATCATGCGGATGCAAGAGGATTGCCGCCTGTACCGCTTCCTGGCGTCTGTGTGCTGTGCTGGGCATTTCCCCAGTCGTGCCTGTGCCCTTTTCCTGCTCAGGGCTCCACACTGTGACGCCACCCCATGCGCGCGCTTTGTTTGGTGGCGCTGATTGGTAGCGTACACACGGAGGCCCGCCCCGTGCGCTGTTTGTGAGGACACTGTGCCTGCCGGCAGCACAGAAGGGAAGCGAGCGGCCGCTTGTCATGGAAAGTATGTGTGTTTGACCCCTCCGCACCACATACCACTCCAGCAGACTTCGGCACACTGCTCCGACCGCTTGGCACTGTGGCTCGACGCTGAACCGTTTCGTGTCACCCTGATGTGACACCCTCCCACCTGTGGTGGATGAGCCTGCACACGGTGCGCCCTCACGCTTGCCAGCGTGTCAGCGCCACCTGCCTGTGCACCGCAACCCTATGACACAGCTTGCAGCATCACATGCTGTGATGTGCAATGCCCCCACCTCCCCTCTTGTGATCAGATATCATACCTTGGTGCGAAGTGGTGCGCCTTGTGTTGAGTGCACGGTGCACCGAACGAGGTCATCGGCGTTTTAGACAACGCTTCAGTCTGCTCAGACACACACAAGGGGTCAACTGACTCTCGTGTGCTTCTGGCATGATCACGGATCCAGGCGAGTGACGACACTCCCCTGTGGCAGGTCCTGCATCAGGTGGGCGGCCATGCGGGGGTCCACTCCGACACCATGAAGGAACAGGCGGGTGACGTCACCTCCCCTTTCGCAAGTTGCGGGTCGAATGGCCCATCCCCCTGTTCCCACCTGTTGGCCCTGCACTGTGTGGCCCCATGCTGATAAATCACACACCAATCTGGAGACATGCCTTGCTCCCTTGCTCCCCCGCATGCTGCACCGGTTTGCCGACAGTTGACGCCTCAGTGGCAGTGCAGGTCGGAACGCAACGGAAACCTCTTCCAAGGCATAGATTGTGGCTCATCCCTTCATTCATGTCTCCAAGGTACCTCGAAAAACTGGCCTGAAACACGCACACACGGATGGGCTATGATTCGCGCAGGATCTCCCCACACAAAGCGTGGTCACCACACACCACACCCGCCAGCAGGATCGATGGGGAAGGCGCCCCCCCCGCTTCCCCCCCATTTCCCGGTTCTGACGAAGGGGGGGGAGGGTCGGGGGTCAGCGAGTCGGTAGCGTTGCCTGCGGGTGCTATTGTTCCCCCCCCCCTCCTTCTCCTGGACGGGCCCCCCTTTCCCCTCCCCCTTCTCTCTCCCCCCCCCCCTTTCCCCTACGCTCCCATAACAGCCCACGCCCCCTTGTGGCCCGACCAACCCCTCGTCTGCGCCTGGGAGAGGGGCTCTTCTCGGACCCTTCTTCCCCCTCGCTTGCACAACCACACCACCCCTACCCCAGCCTATCGAGGGAAAGGAGACCATCTCCTAGTTTTCCCTCTCTTCTCTCGATTCGACTCTGCTGCCCCAATCAAACCCCCCCCCCCCCTCCACCCCCGCGAATGGGCTCCGGTGAACGTGGCTCAGCGGAGAGGGATGATGGGGATGCAGCTGTGCCTCAGGAAGGGGATGTGCCCCAGGAGAAGGTGAATCAGGGGCACTATATGAACTTTTTGAAGCATGCGAGGGATCGTTTGATAGGGGCAACCGTGGAGCGGGAGCGGTGTTTGGAGTTTGCCCCGCCGCAGATGAAGCTTGAGTTCGAAGAGATCCTGAAGCGGGACGTCCTCCAGATCCTGCTGGATGTATGCGGGCATGCTGTCAAGAAGGAGGCAACGAAGAAGAGCTCGCACGTCGAGACAGCCAATCTCGCCTCTGAGATCGAGAGCTTACGCCACCAGCTGGAGCACATCGGGAAGACCAACGCAGATCTCAGCAAGCAGGACCTGCAGCACCAGCAGCAGGTCCGCCAGCTGCAGTCACGCGTGTCGACCCTCCAGGGGCAGCTGACGCGGAGGGAGCAACAGCTGAACCAGCAGCGCAGCATGTTCCTCAAGCATGTCGTGCAGCGCGATATCGAGCGGAATCTGGGGAGGGACGGCAGGGATAAGCACAAGGCCGGTGGCGGCGGCGGCGGCGAGCCGGCGAATGTGCACATGTTCACCTGGGATGACGATGGGAGGGGCGGTGCGGTGTCGCCCCCGGAGGAGGGCCAGGAGGAGAGCGAGAAGGACCTCGATAAGGACCGGTCTGTGTTTGAGAGGAACGTGCAGCTCCTCAAGGAGACATACGAGAAGGAGAAGCACACGACAGACATGCGGCATCGCAGCGAGGTCGACGAGCTGAAGCGTGTCATCCAGCAGAAGGAGGCGGTGTGCAGCCAGCTCGCAGCAGACGCCGGCCCGCAGCACCAGCAGCTGGGAAACTCGCAGGCTGCAGCCGGCGGGGAGGGTGCTGCTGCAGACAGCGCCTGGGCTCGCCACCACCCCCCGCCGGTGCCCATCTCGGTGCCGGGGTCAGGTGTGGACACGGCGGCGCAGACAGAGCTGACGGGGCCCCTGCACACGCCGCTGCCGCAGGAGGATGATGCGGCGCATGGTGCGCACACCCTCGGCCCCCGCACAGATGACGACAGAGGGGGCGACTCCGCGAGCAAGCGGTCCTCAGGGTCGGAGGCTGCAGCTGGGCAGTCGCCCACCGGGGCGGGTGGCACGCCGTCCGCAACGGAGGACGCGAAGGACGAAGAGGATGAGGAGGAGGAGGAGGACGAGGACAAGAAGTTTGAGCAAGTCGACGACCCTGCGGACGCGGGGGGTGACGGGGTGGACCAGCAGTCGTCCGATGGGAAGGATGACGATGACGACGACGACGATGATGCGGAGGAGGAGGATGACGACGATGAGGACGACGGGGTGACGAGCTCACCGGCGAAGCAGTCGCCCCGTGGGCAGAAGAGGCCTGCAGGGGCCCATGCGGTGCCCAGCCCTGCGAAGGCCAGCCGCAAGCCGCCGAAGTCGACCCCGCCTGTGAAGCCGCACCACGGGGTGAAGGGCGGCAAGAAGCTTGCGGCAAGGGGGCGGGTGCGGAAGGAGACAGCGTCGGAGGATACCAGCGATGACGGGGCGACGGACCCCGACACCGACACCGGGTCGGTCGACAGGCGCTCGCTGAGCCACGCGTCGCATTCCGATGAGGAGATCACGCGCAAGGTGCCCCGCGTCCACCACGTCGCACGCAACAACGTCGCTGCGAAGGAGAACTCTTCGGCAAAGCGGAGGCATGAGATGGCCACAAAGGCCGCGATCAAATCGGCGGAGCTGCGGCACAAGAAGGAGGTGAGCAAGCTGCACGACGAGCTGAAGATCAAGGAGCAGGTGCTGGACCAGGTTCTCCGCGACATGGACACCCTGCGGCAGATCCCGGGCGACCCGGCGCTGCAGAACCGCCTGGAGAGCTACCACTCGCTCAAGCTGCAGGTCGCGGAGAAGGACAAGGCTTCGGGGAGGCACGGCGACATGCGGCAGCAACAGCAGCACCAGATGCAGGAAGGCAAGGCGCCGAATCCGCACGCGCAGCAGGCTCAGGGGACGGGCTTCAGCATCGACACCCAGCTGATCCTCGACCTGCGCAGGGAGATCAACCTGAAGGGCAAGATGGTGCGCGACAAGCAGCACGAGGTCGACACGCTGCGGAGCAACATGCAGTCGCTGTGCGGATCCATCGGCGCACGCATGTCCTCCATCAACCTCACCGTTGTCGACAAGCTGAAGTCCTCCGTCGACAACGCCGAGCTTGCCGAGGAGCTCTACCGCGTCAGCGGCTGGGCCCTGATGGCGATGGGGCTGAAGTACAACAAGATCCTCACGGAGGCCATCCAGGGCATGAAGCAGGACAGGGCGCTCTACCAGACGCAGACGTCGCTCCGCAAGGTGCAGCGTGCGGTGGAGCTGATGGAGTACCGCTACGCTGTGTGCATGGCGTCGCAGAGGAGCGAGCGGCTCAGGCTGAAGGACACGAGCAACAGGAGCTGGGACCGCGTCCTGTTCTATGCGAGGTCACTCGTGAAGAAGGCAGCGCCGGTGGCGGATGTTGGCATCTCTCCGCACCGCAGTATGAACGGGGCACGCCCGGCGACAGCGCCATCGCAGGCGCAGCAACAGCATCAAGCCCAGCAGCAGGCCCCAGTGCCAGCGCCGTTCCCCGCCGAGAGAGCCGATGCGCGGCAGCGTGCTGCCGAGGTGCAGCCGGGGCGGCCGCAGCCAAACCCGCCGCATCGCCCCGCCAGCGCGCCGAATCCCAAACGGCCTCTGAGGGATGACCAGCAGCAGCAGCAGCAGGAGACTGCCGAGCAGCGGCGCGACCGGATTCTCGCGATGCTGTACCGCGACAGGCGGCAGCACATCGACCTGCGCATCAAAGAGAGGCAGAAGCATGCCGCAACTGCCCTCGAGCCTGTGTTTGAAGATGCGGCAAAGGTCTTCCGGCTTGTCGGGTCACACGCGAGCTGAGGGGGAGTGGGGGAGGGGGGGGGGGCGGGGGTATTTGTATTGAGTTTGTGCTGGCAAACGCAGGGAAAGTCTTTTCTGATGCAGATCGTGCAGGGCACACCCAACTCCGTGTGTGTGTGTGTTTCTCGGGATCGACGAATGCCCCCGCTGGTTCTTCTCTCCCTTTTCCTGATTTGCAGACGCAAAGTTCCCCCCGCCCCCTCCCCTCCCCCGCCCAGCCATATCACGTGCGTGAGTTAGTATAATGTGTCATACGTATCTGTGGATCTCTGTCGGGGGAGGGTTGGGCAGGGGCTGGGGTAAACAGGGGGAGGGCTCGCTCGCGAGTGACCCTTGCCTTGTTTCGGCCCCACACACCTTCTCCTCCCCCCCCCCCCCTCCCCCCGGAACAACCAATTCTACATTCCACTATTTACTCCCCCCCCCCCCCCACGTTGCCTGTCCCCTTCGCCTCCTGCAGCTCTCCTCATGTCTGGGAGTGCAGTGCGCTGGGGCCTGCCACACGCACCCTCTGCTGAATCGCTTGCATTTACACACACAGGGGGGGAGTCGGGGCGTGGGATGAGAGTGCAGGGCATCCGCCCCCAAGGCATACCAAGGTGCAGGGTTCGCACTTTGAGGTTGCCCGCCAGCCTCCATATGCGATGGGGGAGGGTGGGTGGAGAGCATGCGAGGTTCTATTCCAGGATGGTCCCGATCCCCCCCCCCCTCCTACACCCTCCACACGGTGGACTCCCACAGGCCAAAGTGGGTGTCTGAAAGAGGGTGAATAGTTTGGCGGAATTAGTGGGTGCCAGGTGACACCCGCTTAGACACCCACTAGTGGGTGCCGAGACACCCACTAGCGGGTGCCAGGACACCCGCTAATTTTCCAAACTGCAAAGTGGGTGTCTGACCGGGCGGGAGTCCACCGTGCAGCACCCTTCCTCATCACGTCTGCATTTGTGAGTGCTCTCCGGGGGCTCTTTTACTCTTGGGGGGGGAGGGAGGAGAGGGGGGGTGTTCAGCGTTTCGAAGAAACACCACAACTGGCGTTGCTCCTCTTTCTCTCTTGTGGTTCGCCCGGTTGCATGCTACATTCGGTAGCATAGAGGCCAGATGTGTTTCTCGTAGTATTTTTTGGATTTTGTCGCCGGTTTGGGGGTGTTCAGCGTTTGAAGTGTGCACGGAGTGTGTTTCTATCTGTACCCCACACGCCACAGCACTCGCGCCAGGCAGGGTCAGCCCGCTTTGCTTGCTTAGCACCGAGGCAAGATGAGCATGTCCATCTCAGGACGCCGTCTGGGGCACACCTTCGAGGTGGTGGACGAGCGGGGCGTGCAGCAGGTGGTGAAGCTGCAGGAGCTCTCCATCGCAGGCCAGTGGCGCGGGGGCGAGACGACGTACCAAATACAGTGCAGCAAGGAGGGGTTCATCCTGTCCATCACAGAGAGCACGGATGTGGGTACGGCCCGCCCGGATGACGATGGGAACGGGACGTGGAACGACGCGGCTGAGGGGCGTTGGGAGAGCATGTCGCCCCTCGCTGTGACGCAGCAGCCGTTGCATGAGAAGCCCGTCAAGCTGTTCTCTGCGAGCAAGGTGAACGGGGACAAGGGGGATGTCCGCATCTTCCGGTTTGACCCCCAATACCCCTACGACCTGGTATGCTGGCAAAACGGGTTTTGTTTCTGCACGCCACACACTTCCCAACACCATACCACATCGCACCACACACCCCGCACACAGGAGGTGACCCACGTCACTCGTGACCCCGAACGCCCGAAGCGCAATGTCCAGATTCTCCGGAGGCACATCCCTGTGCACTCAAAACTGTGAGTTTGCTTGCAGATGTGGTACTCGGCCGGTTGCAAGCTTCCCATCGTCATGCCACTGTCATGCAGGACACAGCACCGCCTACGCGGGCAAGCCTCTGTTGTGACAGTTGGAGAAGAGGTAGACAGGGCGGGATGTGGGATGCGGGGTGTCGCAGGATGGTTGCGTTCAGACAGCATGTGTGCGATGGTGTGTGTGTGTGTTAGGCAGTGGGGGGCAGCATCAGAGTTCGCTCGGTGCAACATACACTAAACAACAAGCGTTAACGTGTGGGTGTGGGTGGGTGGGGTGGAGGGGGGGGGGGTTAGAGGAAACAACAAGCCGCTCCGCCGCCACCTCAGAGACCTCTTGGCAGAGGTGTTGTCCACACAAGCCCCGAGTCGAGGAGTGAGGGGACCAGGGGTGGGGTGGGGGCGACTCGCTCTGGTTTGCCGTGAGCTTCAGGGAGAGGCTGCTGGAAGGCGCCAGTGCTCTGAAGCTTGAAACGCAGGGAGGTGAGGTTGGCGGCGTGGTAATACGCGCTTCTTCGCAAAGGGGTAGGGGGGGGGGGGTGTCTAAAGCGGCGGGATTTACGGCGAAAAACGGGGGGGTATAGTGGCGCTGTGCCTTTTGGTCCACCGTTTGATCTCCAGAGGTTTCCTGAAAAATCCGAAAGTTAGGCACGCTCCCGAAGGCTTCTTCAGATCCGCCCTTTTGGGTCGAGTCACCAGATCAGTCCGATGCACACGGCTATCCTGGAAAAAAAATCACCAGAACACACGCTGCACTCATTTGCAGTCCAACCAACGATACATTGAAACCCACTTCGCGCTTCGGCCCTCTTTCGGAAGCCGCATTTTACTTTTCCCCACCCTTCGCTATTTTGTCTTTGCACACATTCACAACATTCACACCCACACACACACAGCCATCACATCTCTCCCTAACTGGTAAACTTTATGTAACTCTTCGTTCTAGCGGCGTTCCCCCCTGCACCCCCCGCCGCCCCGCAACCCGAGCCCCCGGTAATTCGTTCCACCCGCCAGCACCGAATCGCTGTTTTTGCTTCCAGCGCTTCAAAAAGAGCCGTATTTTTTGTAAAGTCACGGCGTTCGGCACTGCTGGTGGTTATTTCGAACTGTTGCCAGTGCTCTCGCGGTGGCGAAAAAGTGGTTTTTTTCGCCTTTTTTTTTCACGGCACTTTTTTGCGTGGCGAATTTCGCCTTTTTTTTCCCCGGATTTTTTTTCACGTGGCGGATTTCTCCGCACTTGAAGGAGTGTATTGTCCTCACAGGGGCCAAAATTGCTGGTGGAGCCCGGAAAAGGACGGTCTCCCATATTTCTCCTCGGGAGATGGGTGAAATACCCAGTGCTGTGTAGTACGGTGCAACATCGCGTACTCCCTGAGCCCTCGGTGGCTGAACGTGCGTTCAGCCCTACGACTATGGATACAATTCAGAAACTGTGCGCCCACAATGAACAGATGCTCACTACCGTGGCCTCCGGCGGCTGGGGGGCTCCGCCCCCCAGACCCCCCTGTTTGAAACCTCCAGAAGGTCCTCAAGACGGCGAGGGAACTGCCTGTCGGATGAGTCTCTCACCACCGTCCATGCACTGCATGGCTGCGGCACACGATGTCTGCCGGACGATGAAGCCCACATCAGTGTGGGGCAGGTTATATGTTATGCTGTCCACTCAGTGTGTCACGTGTCGACGTGATCGACGCCGCAGGCGCGAAGCGCCTGCGGAATTTTTTTTTTCGCCTCTTTTTTTCGACCTCAAAATTCGCCATGCCGTTTGTCAGATCGTGGCGACCAGCGAGAGCACTGACTGTTGCCCACCGTTATTGTTTTTCGCAAGGCACTATCTATTTGCCGGCTTCCGTTCCGTTTTGGTGGCGTTGTGTGTGGCTGTGTGGATGTGTGTGTCACGGTGGAGGTACACAGCACCAGAGTTCGCTCGGTGCGACCATGCCACTAAACAAAAGCTTTAAAAGGTAACCGTGTGTGTCAAGGAGAAGGCATCCTTGCCCCCCCCCCCCCTCCCCCCCCTGTTCCAATATGCATTCTGCACAGCTGTGTGTGTTTCAACAGGCAGCATTAGAGCTCGCTCGGTGCGTCCTACACTAAACTAAAAAAGATTAACGTGTGCGCGCGTGGATCTCTCCCTTGCGCTGCGGGAGAGATCCACGGCTTCCCGGGGCATGTTTTCAGAGCTCAGCTCTCCGCGCAGCTGGGGGAAATGGTGCAACTCCCGCGAGCAGAGCAGTGCGCTTCACCGGCGCTATTCCAAAAAGATTCACGTGTGTCTGTGGGGGGGGGGGGGGGTGGGTGGGGGTGCATGAAGGGGAGCGAGGGGGGCCTTGGCTGCGGCTGTCTGGTACTGGGCAGGGAACGGACCCCCTTCTCGACCAGCCTCCCGCTCCGCCCCACCCCCCCTCCTCCTCCTTCTCCTCCGGCGCAAGATTGCTTGACTTGAAGATTGCTCTCTCCGTCTGTGTGTGTCCCCCCGTGCATTTCATAACCGGGGGGGGGGGGGGACGGCCTGTCTCATGCAGAACGCACAGCGCCCCCCTCCCGCCCCCCCTGCACAACCCACCAGTCATGACCTTTTCCTAGATGTGATGAGTTCACTGAAAAAGAAATGAATACTTTTCCACTGCGGGCGTTGCTTGGCAAAGCCCCAGCGGTTCTGGAAATTACTTTTTTGTTCGATAAACGTTCCAAGCTACCCTGGGGTGTTGGCTGCATTGCCTACAGAGCCACACCCTTTCTTTTTTTGTGAAGGGGGCCAAGCCAAAACATCCTCCCCCACACGATCGCAGCATCACACGCAAACACGCAGGTTGAAATAAAGCCTGGCAGGGACGGGACCCATCCACTCTCAACGCTTTGAGCTTGCATGGGACAGTGGCTGCGTCACAAATATAGGCAGAGAGGCAACACTGACACAGTTGGGCACAGAGCGAAGGCCCTCTTCCCCACAGACACAAACGCAGATCGCGTGAGCTTCTGTCCGGGTGCCCCCAGAGCCCTCAGCAAAGCCGTGCGTCTGCCTCTGTCTCGCCCACTCTCTTCTCCGGATTCGAAAGCCCGCCCACCCCCCCCTCCCGGCACAGTTGCGCCAGCCGGTGGGGGGAATGGGAGGGTTGTCCGATGCAAGACTATATCAGCGAACCTCGAAGGGTTGGCAAGGTAGCCTTGTGTGAGATTGTGGCATTGGGGCCACCTCCGCTCTGTTGTGGCTCTGCAGGGTGCCCAGCGCCTTCCCGGGCCTGCGCATGCATGCTGCTAAATGTGAGATTTTTGGGCCAAATTTCGGAATCCCAATTGGTGCCCCTGACGACCCCATATTGCGTAGTTTGTGCGTAGTGAAAAGGGGGGGGGGGGGGTCTCATTTTTTGATTTACTCAGCCATTCTCTGTCTCTATGCCGGGACCCCAAACTCAAGGAGTTCTTGCTGTTCCGGGGTCAGTGAGGGTGCAGGCGCTTCAGGTGCTGCAGGTTCTTCAGGTGCTGCAGCGCTGGCAGCCTTCGGTGCGGGTTTCGACGCAGTCTTTGCAGGTCTCTTTGGGGGTGCCCTTTGGCGCGGTGCCTGCTTCAGCTCGTCGGGTGGAAGCATCAACGCATCATTAAGCGGTGCCTGCTTCAGCTCCTCCGGGTGGAAGCGTCAACGCATCATTAAGGAAGAAGGAAGCACAGTTGCTACGCTTTTTTGCAGCTGCAGGAAACGACACCATACCCAACAACAATCCCCAGACCGTCGAGGGAGAGTGGGCGCCTGGATCCCGTGACACAGATCTCTAGTGCCGTTGTGATCCCCTCGGATAACGTCTCCTGGACGTTGTCAGCGGAGGTTGCCTGTGTGGCGGTGACCTCCGTATACCCCGCGGGATCCAGTGCCAGTAGCGCCTTCTTCAGCTTTTCGTCGACCCCTCGGCCGACGCTCTCCTTGATGTCAAGGGCCACCTTCAGGGTGGCACCTCGCAGCGCCCTGAAGGCTGTGATCGTATCATCATTCACAATCTCGAGGGTGTTCTACGCGGCTCCTGTAACTCACTTCCTTCTCAGGTGTTTCTGGGCATGGGGCAACCTTGCCCAGGTGTTTCTGGAGTCCCGCCCCACATGTCGTGCGTTCTTTCGTACGGTGTATAGTGAGTTCTGGCAATAATTTTTTGCTCGGTCAGCGCAGTGCCTCCAGTCCTGTCTCAGTAGCCACACAGAAAGGGGGACCAAAAAAAACTGGGGGGGGACCAAAAAGCGAGACCCCCCCCCCCAGATTGCGTAGTTTGTGCGTAGTGAAAAAGGGGTAAATCAGGGGCACCACCAATACATTTTTTTTGGGGGCGAGTTTGTTAGGAAAATGGGGGTGGCACAGCGTCGTTCTTCCACACAAGAGGGTCGTTTTTGGCATCAACGGTTCAAACTCTCTTCACGGCGAACCTACTCAATTTTTTTTGAGTTATGAATGGGGGCCCTCGCTACCAGTCACGGGTCGTCACGGCTCGTCAGTGAGTCAGGGGGCTTTTTTGGCTGGCCTGGGGAGAAGGGTGAATTTTCAGGTTTTTGGCTGACTACGAGTCACTACGAGTCACTTGACTGGTAGCGAGGCCGGTCTGGAACTCCGGGTGGGGACTTGGCACAATATGAGAAAATTCCACCCAGAGGTCCAGACCGGCCTCGCTACCAGTCACGTGACTCGTAGTGACTCGTAGTGACTCACAGTGGTCCCCACCTCCTGTAGGGGCACTCCCCGATTCCCCCCAGCAAATTAGTGTACTTGGTTGATTCCCCCCGATTCCCCCCAGTACATTGTCGTACTTGGACGATTCCCCCCGATTCCCCCCAGTACATTGTCATACTTGGACGATTCCCCCCGATTTCCCCCAGTACATTGTCGTACTTGGACGATTCCCCCCGATTCCCCCCAGTACAGTGTCGTACTTGGACGATTCCCCCCGATTTCCCCCAGTACATTGTCATACTTGGACGATTCCCCCCGATTCCCCCCAGTACATTGTCGTACTTGGACGATTCCCCCCGATTTCCCCCAGTACATTGTCGTACTTGGACGATTCCCCCCGATTCCCCCCAGTACATTGTCGTACTTGGACGATTCCCCCCGATTCCCCCCAGTACAGTGTCGTACTTGGACGATTCCCCCCGATTTCCCCCAGTACATTGTCATACTTGGACGATTCCCCCCGATTCCCCCCAGTACATTGTCGTACTTGGACGATTCCCCCCGATTTCCCCCAGTACATTGTCGTACTTGGACGATTCCCCCCGATTCCCCCCAGTACATTGTCGTACTTGGACGATTCCCCCCGATTCCCCCCAGTACATTGTCGTACTTGGACGATTCCCCCCGATTCCCCCCAGTACATTGTCGTACTTGGACGATTCCCCCCGATTTCCCCCAGTACATTGTCGTACTTGGACGATTCCCCCCGATTCCCCCCAGTACAGTGTCGTACTTGGACGATTCCCCCCGATTCCCCCCAGTACATTGTCGTACTTGGACGATTCCCCCCGATTCCCCCCAGTACATTGTCATACTTGGACGATTCCCCCCGATTCCCCCCAGTACATTGTCATACTTGGACGATTCCCCCCGATTCCCCCCAGTACATTGTTATACTTGGACGATTCCCCCCGATTCCCCCCAGTACATTGTCGTACTTGGACGATTCCCCCCGATTCCCCCCAGTACAGTGTCGTACTTGGACGATTCCCCCCGATTCCCCCCAGTACATTGTCGTACTTGGACGATTCCCCCCGATTCCCCCCAGTACAGTGTCGTACTTGGACGATTCCCCCCGATTTCCCCCAGTACATTGTCGTACTTGGACGATTCCCCCCGATTCCCCCCAGTACAGTGTCGTACTTGGACGATTCCCCCCGATTTCCCCCAGTACATTGTCGTACTTGGACGATTCCCCCCGATTCCCCCCAGTACATTGTCATACTTGGACGATTCCCCCCGATTCCCCCCAGTACATTGTCATACTTGGACGATTCCCCCCGATTCCCCCCAGTACATTGTCATACTTGGACGATTCCCCCCGATTCCCCCCAGTACATTGTCGTACTTGGACGATTCCCCCCGATTCCCCCCAGTACATTGTCATACTTGGACGATTCCCCCCGATTCCCCCCAGTACATTGTCGTACTTGGACGATTCCCCCCGATTCCCCCCAGTACATTGTCGTACTTGGACGATTCCCCCCGATTCCCCCCAGTACAGTGTCGTACTTGGACGATTCCCCCCGATTCCCCCCAGTACATTGTCGTACTTGGACGATTCCCCCCGATTCCCCCCAGTACATTGTCGTACTTGGACGATTCCCCCCGATTTCCCCCAGTACATTGTCGTACTTGGACGATTCCCCCCGATTCCCCCCAGTACATTGTCATACTTGGACGATTCCCCCCGATTCCCCCCAGTACATTGTCATACTTGGACGATTCCCCCCGATTCCCCCCAGTACATTGTCATACTTGGACGATTCCCCCCGATTCCCCCCAGTACAGTGTCGTACTTGGACGATTCCCCCCGATTCCCCCCAGTACATTGTCGTACTTGGACGATCTTCCCCGATTCCCCCCAGTACATTGTCATACTTGGACGATTCCCCCCGATTCCCCCCAGTACATTGTCATACTTGGACGATTCCCCCCGATTCCCCCCAGTACATTGTCATACTTGGACGATTCCCCCCGATTCCCCCCAGTACATTGTCATACTTGGACGATTCCCCCCGATTCCCCCCAGTACATTGTCATACTTGGACGATTCCCCCCGATTCCCCCCAGTACATTGTCGTACTTGGACGATTCCCCCCGATTCCCCCCAGTACATTGTCATACTTGGACGATTCCCCCCGATTCCCCCCAGTACATTGTCATACTTGGACGATTCCCCCCGATTCCCCCCAGTACATTGTCATACTTGGACGATTCCCCCCGATTCCCCCCAGTACATTGTCGTACTTGGACGATTCCCCCCGATTCCCCCCAGTACATTGTCGTACTTGGACGATTCCCCCCGATTCCCCCCAGTACAGTGTCGTACTTGGACGATTCCCCCCGATTCCCCCCAGTACATTGTCGTACTTGGACGATTCCCCCCGATTCCCCCCAGTACAGTGTCGTACTTGGACGATTCCCCCCGATTTCCCCCAGTACATTGTCGTACTTGGACGATTCCCCCCGATTCCCCCCAGTACATTGTCATACTTGGACGATTCCCCCCGATTCCCCCCAGTACATTGTCATACTTGGACGATTCCCCCCGATTCCCCCCAGTACATTGTCATACTTGGACGATTCCCCCCGATTCCCCCCAGTACATTGTCATACTTGGACGATTCCCCCCGATTCCCCCCAGTACATTGTCGTACTTGGACGATCTTCCCCGATTCCCCCCAGTACATTGTCATACTTGGACGATTCCCCCCGATTCCCCCCAGTACATTGTCATACTTGGACGATTCCCCCCGATTCCCCCCAGTACATTGTCGTACTTGGACGATTCCCCCCGATTCCCCCCAGTACATTGTCATACTTGGACGATTCCCCCCGATTCCCCCCAGTACATTGTCATACTTGGACGATTCCCCCCGATTCCCCCCAGTACATTGTCGTACTTGGACGATTCCCCCCGATTCCCCCCAGTACATTGTCATACTTGGACGATTCCCCCCGATTCCCCCCAGTACATTGTTATACTTGGACGATTCCCCCCGATTCCCCCCAGTACATTGTCATACTTGGACGATTCCCCCCGATTCCCCCCAGTACATTGTCGTACTTGGACGATTCCCCCCGATTCCCCCCAGTACAGTGTCGTACTTGGACGATTCCCCCCGATTCCCCCCAGTACATTGTCGTACTTGGACGATTCCCCCCGATTCCCCCCAGTACAGTGTCGTACTTGGACGATTCCCCCCGATTCCCCCCAGTACATTGTCGTACTTGGACGATTCCCCCCGATTCCCCCCAGTACAGTGTCGTACTTGGACGATTCCCCCCGATTTCCCCCAGTACATTGTCGTACTTGGACGATTCCCCCCGATTCCCCCCAGTACATTGTCATACTTGGACGATTCCCCCCGATTCCCCCCAGTACATTGTCATACTTGGACGATTCCCCCCGATTCCCCCCAGTACATTGTCATACTTGGACGATTCCCCCCGATTCCCCCCAGTACATTGTCATACTTGGACGATTCCCCCCGATTCCCCCCAGTACATTGTCATACTTGGACGATTCCCCCCGATTCCCCCCAGTACATTGTCGTACTTGGACGATTCCCCCCGATTCCCCCCAGTACATTGTCATACTTGGACGATTCCCCCCGATTCCCCCCAGTACATTGTCATACTTGGACGATTCCCCCCGATTCCCCCCAGTACATTGTTATACTTGGACGATTCCCCCCGATTCCCCCCAGTACATTGTCATACTTGGACGATTCCCCCCGATTCCCCCCAGTACATTGTCGTACTTGGACGATTCCCCCCGATTCCCCCCAGTACATTGTCATACTTGGACGATTCCCCCCGATTCCCCCCAGTACATTGTCGTACTTGGACGATTCCCCCCGATTCCCCCCAGTACATTGTCATACTTGGACGATTCCCCCCGATTCCCCCCAGTACATTGTCATACTTGGACGATTCCCCCCGATTCCCCCCAGTACATTGTCGTACTTGGACGATTCCCCCCGATTCCCCCCAGTACATTGTCATACTTGGACGATTCCCCCCGATTCCCCCCAGTACATTGTCATACTTGGACGATTCCCCCCGATTCCCCCCAGTACATTGTTATACTTGGACGATTCCCCCCGATTCCCCCCAGTACATTGTCGTACTTGGACGATTCCCCCCGATTCCCCCCAGTACATTGTCATACTTGGACGATTCCCCCCGATTCCCCCCAGTACATTGTCGTACTTGGACGATTCCCCCCGATTCCCCCCAGTACATTGTCATACTTGGACGATTCCCCCCGATTCCCCCCAGTACATAGTCGTACTTAGCGGATTCCCCCGTGCTGGGGGGAATTGGGGGAAATCCGCCAAGTATGACTGTGTACTGGGGGGAATCGGGAGATTTAGTGAATAGTGCGGAGCAAGTATCTTCGCGCGACGCGAGAAGCACAACAAAGCAATAATTTGCCCAGAGGGCCGGAGAGGGGAGGGGGGACAGCCTGCCTAGTCAAGATCTGCGAGAGGGGCCGCTGCTGGTGCATCAGGGCGATCACCTCGCCCATGCCCCCACCCGCCGCCGGCTGCTGGGGGGCCACCGAGGAGGAGGCCACCGGGGCCGTGGACTCCCCGCGGAGGCGCGCCACCGACTCCACCTGCCCCAGCCGCCCCGTGCACAGCTGCACCGTCGCCAGCAGCCTCACCAGCGCGATCCCCGACCAGTCGCCGACCCCCTGGACGAGCGCGTCCAGGGCCGACGGGAGGATGCGGTCCTGCGCGATGTTCTTCGTCGCAGCCTCCGCGAGCAAGCTCCTCAGGGTGCCGAGGAGGGCGGGATACGGCACCTTCTGCCGGACGAGGCCCGCCTGCACCACGTCGACGTTCACCGCCGCGAGCTGCGCGGTCGGGGGGGACCAGTCGTACGACTGCCCTTTCCCCCCCTCCAGGTGCGCCTCCAGCTCGGCCAGAGTCTTGCACTCTGTCATTGTTGTGTGTGTGTGCGGGTGTTTAAAAGGCGAGAGGGGCCGAGCACCAACGCACACACAACCCGATGTCCTGATGAAGGGTCGTGGTGGTCGCGCCCCCGTCCAACCGTGCAACGCACGTGGCGGAAACTGCACTATGCAGCAACAGTGATGAGAAACAACACAGCAAAAACAGCAAGCAAACAGCAACAGAAACCTCGCGCGCGCCGCTCCTCCCTATTCTAAATCTCCCTTACCGTGGCGAAGCCACTCGACTAAAGTCGTTCGTAGGGGGAATCGTCCAAGTACGACAATGTACTGGGGGGAATCGGGGGGAATCGTCCAAGTATGACAATGTACTGGGGGAAATCGGGGGGAATCGTCCAAGTACGACAATGTACTGGGGGGAATCGGGGGGAATCGTCCAAGTATGACAATGTACTGGGGGAAATCGGGGGGAATCGTCCAAGTATGACAATGTACTGGGGGAAATCGGGGGGAATCGTCCAAGTACGACAATGTACTGGGGGGAATCGGGGGGAATCCGCCAAGTACACGAATGTACTGGGGGGAATCGGGGGAAATCCGCCAAGCCTGACTATGTTCTGGGGGGAATCGGGGGGAATCCGCCAAGTACACGAATGTGCTGGGGGGAATCGGGGGGAATCGGAGATTTAGTGAATAGTGTGGAGCAAGTATCTTCGCGCGACGCGAGAAGCACAACAAAGCAATAGTTTGCCCAGAGGGCCGGAGAGGGGAGGGGGGCCAGCCTGACTAGTCAAGATCTGCGAGAGGGGCCGATCACCAACGCACACACAACCCGATTTCCTGATGAAGGGTGGTGGTGGTCGCGCCCCCGTCCAACCGTGCAACGCACGTGGCGGAAACTGCACTATGCAGCAACAGTGATGAGAAACAACACAGCAAACAACAGCAACCAAGCAGCAACAAAAACCTCGCGCGCGCTCCTCCCTATTCCAAGTCTCCCTGACCGTGGCGAAGCCACTCGACTAAAGGCGTTCGTGGGGGGAATCCACCAAGTACACCAATGTCCCGGGGGGGATTGACAGGACATCCCCTGCCGGTCGGTTGTCCTGGTAAGCGTGGGCCATAGCAACCCGGAACCACAGTGCGTCGTGGGACGTTGGGGGTCCTCGCGCCGAGTCACTGTGAGTCACGAGTCGTCAGTTTTCAGCCAAACATGGCTGACTTCTCACTTTTTATCACTCGGCGAGGGCCCCCGTTGTGGGCCTCCCTGTTGAGGCGGCGCAGCTTCTCCCGTAGACGACGGATACCATCCTGCTTCGCGGCCTGCTGTACTCGCGTCGTAGCCGTCCCCCGTGCCTCCTTCCTGCTCCGTGCCTCCGTGAGCGCGGGGTGGGCCTACCACGCCGCTCAGCTCGCTTCTGACCAGGCGCACCATCGCCTCGGGGATCAGCCCCTCCGACGTTGTCCCTTAATACACTTCGCCTCCCCGTGCAGCGGGAACCGTCTCCTGCACCGATGTCCCACATTGGCCTTGGTGTCCGCACCCCCGCCATCGCCTTCACCAGCTTCTCCATGAAGCCGACCGCGAGGGGGGTGAAGGTAGCGCGTCGATGACCTCCGGGCCGTCCTCCAGCGCCCCTCTACGGGCGGATTTGGAGGGTGGCCCGGAGTCGGCGGTGTTGGACATCGGTGCGGGTGGATCGGCTCTGTACTCCGAGTCGCGGACCCACTCTAGACGAAGAGGGTGTCGCGGCCGTGTGGGGAACCAAAAACCTGGTGAAGGTTAGTGCCGAACGCCATGACAGCCTCGCCCGCCTGGAACACGTTGCGCCGTGACTGATTGCCTTGACCCACCCACCAAGGGGCCCCTGCACGTGCCTCCGGTACTGCGCCCCTGCTGGCCTCCTGTGTCCGACCGCCACGAGCTGCACTTGTGGTGTCGGCCAGCCGTACCACTGGCTCTTCGGACCACACACCTGCATGCGTGGGACCAGGGGGTTCCCTCCCCAGGGACGTCCGAGTCTCGTCGTTCGCAGTAGCACGTGGGATTTTCTCTGAAATTTGCACCAAATCGCCATGTTGTGAGTCAACCCTTCGATCTGAGCCACACCGAGATCGTCTTTTTCGAGAATCGGGGTCCAAATACGCTCCCCAGGCTAGGGACCCCCCAACTCCCCACACTCTTTTTTTGGGCGTTTTTCCGCTCATTTTTTCTCACTTTTTCTCACTCGGTAGCGAGGGCCCCCATTGGGGGCCATTTACTGTGCGTCAAAGTGTCGACGATTGGCCACCTTTGGTGCCGTGGCTGGTCCAGACCCCCCTGTGGCGGATATCTCGTACCCAAGTCCTTCGATTCCCATCAGGTCAGGGAATCCAACAGCTCCAGTAGCCTCAGGAGGACGCAGCCAACTCACACAAGAATCTGTACGCCCACACTGAACAGATGTTCACTACCGTGGCCTCCGGCGGCTGGGGGGCTCCGCCCCCCAGACCCCCCGTGTAGCGTGTGTCTGCCCGTCTAGTAACCGCAGCAAGTCCTTGGGCTGTTTCAGCTGTGGCATATCAGGGGGTTCGTCGGAATAACGGTCCTGAAAGCCGTTTTTTGGGGGTTTCCTCCAGCACCCGAGTATGGCGCGAGCGGGAGGAATCGTGGAAGGAACCCGTTTGGTACAAGACCAAGGGCCCCACACTGGGGAGGAGGGACATTGGGTACCATTTTTAGCTGGAAAAAAGCGGGGATGAATCGGGGATTTTTGGCTGGGAAGACCGGGGATTAAAAATACACCTGCTAGCCTTCTTCCTCTTACGCCAGGCAGCGGTTGCACAAACAAAACACATTCCGTACGCCGGCTCATTTCGAGTCGGGCAGCTGATTCGACCGACATGCTTGTGTAAGAGGCGTGTGTCTGTTCAGGACTCAAACACTCAACTCACTCACCGTTCTCCGCGACTCTCACCCACCTTCACACGGGGCGAGGGGGGTGTGCGGGAGAAGCGTTAGCGCATAACCAAACCGAAGTGAGAGAGATACTGCCAGCGAGAGGAAAAAAAATTGCCTTCGAAAACAAAGGGTGTGCCTGGCACAGTAGGATGACCTGCAGCAGCCCCGCGTGCTGCTCAAATCCCCGTGATCCTCACCCGATACGGTGGGATCATTCTGGGGTGCTTCCCCCCCCCTCGCCTGTGAGAAGGACCCCACCCCCCACGCCCAGCTGTGCCTTGGTTATGTGGTGTTGCCGTCGGGAAGAACGGGAGGGGAGGAGGAGGTGTGTGTGGCGTACACATTCACAACGCTCTTCAGTGGAAACCGCCCCCTACCCCTACCCCCGCTCCCCATCGCCCCATTCCCCCGCCCGACACCCACGGCTTTTGAGTTGTGCTCGCAACGCAGGAAACTCACCACGCTTCATGACAGGCGTGGGGTGTTCTCGCGATCGACGAATGCCCTTCGGCTTTTCCCTTTGTTTCTCTTCCAGATTTGCACTCAGACACAGTTTTGGCGACACCGGCACAACCGGCCAAAAAGGATTGCCGGGTTTCTTTTGTTTTGGTTGACGCTTTGTGCAACCGGGACCGGCAAAAAGACTGACTCTCACAGCATTTACCTCTCCCTGCAGGCCACACCGGCGCACATACTCCAGCCACCCCCACACCACCACCCACCGCAAACCCGACCCGCTGTGACCCACCCGCAGCAATGGCAGCCGCAGCAGTTCTCACAGCGCTCTGCCTCGGCACCCTGAGCCCCTGTGATCCCAACGCAGGCCCGGAGTGCGTCGGGCACTACGGCAGTATCTCGCTCAACCTCGCGCTGTCCCCCGACGCGTCGATGCTGTGGACGGACGACAAGCAGGTGCGCGACACCTCCACGTGGCTGCCTGTGAAGGGGATTTCCGACTTCTCCGCGGCGAGGCTGGGCGCAGCCGCCTTCTCCCCCAACGGGGAGCACCTGGCTGCCGGAGACAATATCCACTTCTCTGTGAGGTCGGTCGCCACCGGCGCGGAGGTGTGGGGGGTCAGCCTCGGTGGCGTCTGGGCGAACCGGGTGCAGTACTCCCCAGATGGCACGCGCATTGCCCTTGCTCTCTACGACAGGCCTGCCGGCACCACCACCATTGCCGTGAGGAGCGCAGCGACGGGCAGCGTGGTGTGGAAGTCTTTCTTCGCTGCGGTGATCGATTCATTCTCCTACACAGCTGACGGCTCCCGCATTGTCGTGTTCCAGGGGGGTGCGGTTGCGCTCGATGCTGCAACTGGGGCTGTTGTGAAGCAGGACATCTGGCCTGGCGGCGATGTGCGGAGCGGCGCCACCTCCCCCGACGGGAGGCACATCCTGCTCCTGGCTGGGGACAACGGGATGCGGATGTTCGACGCCGCCACGTACCTCCCCACATTCGACCTGCAGGTCGTCCTCCCGAAGGGCGATGTCAAGCCTTACTCTGCAGCCTTCTCGCCGGACTCGTCTCTCGTCGTCATCTCCACATACACGTCGCACCTCCACTTCTTCAGCACCACCGGTGCCGTCACTGCCCCGCTCTACTCCTACAGGACGCACGGGAAGCTGAGCCGCTACGTCGCATGGGCGTCGACAGGCGGCTTCGTAGTGGCAAGCGGTGAGAAGGGCGTGGCGGTCTACAGCCTCGCGACGCCTGCCCCTCTGACACCGAGCCCTGTCTTGTCGCTTGGTGCCACGGTGCATCTCGTGGCACCGTCCGGCACGCAGGAGGTGGTGGGGGTGCGTGTTGGGGGTGCCGATGTGGTGCTGCCCGTGCCGGGTATTTCCCTGTCTGCGGTGCCTGTGCCGCTGCAGGGGTCGTCGGCGCATGCAACCCGTGTCGCGGTGGGGGAGAAGCTGCGGCTGTCGTGCGGATCGGGCCGCTGCGACTTTGTCGTTGCGCTGTACTCCTGCAAGCGGTGCGCCGACGCGGCAAACGACTTTGAGGCACAGCTTGTGGTTGAGGGGTTCACGCCTGCGACATGCGCACCGTCCTTCTCCGTCACGGGGGGGGCCGGGCGGCACGTCATGCGCTCCTTCAGCAGATCGGTCAGCGTCAACAACCCCGTGGTGCTGGAGGCTGTTGTTCATGCAACTGACTACGTCGTCGTGTTCCAGGTGGACGCAGGCCTTCCACGCTCGTGGTGCCCGCCAAAGGTGTTCAGCGGCCCTTCCCCGCCCTGCCAGTGCGTGACCCCGTGAGGCCCCTGCAAGGGGATGGTGGTGGGTGTCGCGGGCACGCCGAGCCGAACGAAAGGT
The DNA here is from genome assembly GCA_963210315.1 of Rhynchopus euleeides. Lineage (NCBI taxonomy): Eukaryota > Euglenozoa > Diplonemea > Diplonemida > Diplonemidae > Rhynchopus > Rhynchopus euleeides. The sequence goes on along the minus strand of OY723240.1, from coordinate 590,591 downwards.
TCGGATGATCGCCGACACATAGAGCTTCACCTTCAGAAGCGCCCCTATTGTTGTTGTTTATTTGTCAAAAAAATAGTAGCGTTCTTACCTCTTTCCCGTGGGTTGCCCCCCCCCCCCCCCCGTTGTTCTCATTTATGTTCCAGGCATGTCGCTAAGCGTCGACCGTCGACCCAGTGAATTTTGGTTTCCCCCCCCATAAAAAAGCGTCGACCCAGCGTCGACCCAGTGGAACTGGGTTGACGCTACCCAAGCCTCGACCAAGCGTCAACCCAGTCCTGGGTTGACGCTATCCAAGCCTGGACCAAGCGTCAACCCAGTTCCACTGGGTCGACGCTATCCAAGCCTCAACCAAGCGTCAACCCAGTCCTGGGTTGACGCTATCCAAGCCTGGACCAAGCGTCAACCCAGTTCCACTGGGTTGACGCTATCCAAGCCTCAACCAAGCGTCAACCCAGTCCTGGGTTGACGCTATCCAAGCCTGGACCAAGCGTCAACCCAGTTCCACTGGGTCGACGCTATCCAAGCCTCAACCAAGCGTCAACCCAGTCCTGGGTTGACGCTATCCAAGCCTGGACCAAGCGTCAACCCAGTTCCACTGGGTCGACGCTATCCAAGCCTCAACCAAGCGTCAACTCAGTCCTGGGTTGACGCTATCCAAGCCTGGACCAAGCGTCAACCCAGTTCCACTGGGTCGACGCTATCCAAGCCTCAACCAAGCGTCAACCCAGTCCTGGGTTGACGCTATCCAAGCCTGGACCAAGCGTCAACCCAGTTCCACTGGGTTGACGCTATCCAAGCCTCAACCAAGCGTCAACCCAGTTCCACTGGGTTGACGCTATCCAAGCCTCAACCAAGCGTCAACCCAGTCCTGGGTTGACGCTATCCAAGCCTGGACCAAGCGTCAACCCAGTTCCACTGGGTCGACGCTATCCAAGCCTCAACCAAGCGTCAACCCAGTCCTGGGTTGACGCTATCCAAGCCTGGACCAAGCGTCAACCCAGTTCCACTGGGTCGACGCTATCCAAGCCTCAACCAAGCGTCAACCCAGTCCTGGGTTGACGCTATCCAAGCCTGGACCAAGCGTCAACCCAGTTCCACTGGGTTGACGCTATCCAAGCCTCAACCAAGCGTCAACCCAGTCCTGGGTTGACGCTATCCAAGCCTGGACCAAGCGTCAACCCAGTTCCACTGGGTCGACGCTATCCAAGCCTCAACCAAGCGTCAACCCAGTCCTGGGTTGACGCTATCCAAGCCTGGACCAAGCGTCAACCCAGTTCCACTGGGTTGACGCTATCCAAGCCTCAACCAAGCGTCAACCCAGTCCTGGGTTGACGCTATCCAAGCCTGGACCAAGCGTCAACCCAGTTCCACTGGGTCGACGCTATCCAAGCCTCAACCAAGCGTCAACTCAGTCCTGGGTTGACGCTATCCAAGCCTGGACCAAGCGTCAACCCAGTTCCACTGGGTTGACGCTATCCAAGCCTCAACCAAGCGTCAACCCAGTCCTGGGTTGACGCTATCCAAGCCTGGACCAAGCGTCAACCCAGTTCCACTGGGTCGACGCTATCCAAGCCTCAACCAAGCGTCAACCCAGTCCTGGGTTGACGCTATCCAAGCCTGGACCAAGCGTCAACCCAGTTCCACTGGGTTGACGCTATCCAAGCCTCAACCAAGCGTCAACCCAGTCCTGGGTTGACGCTATCCAAGCCTGGACCAAGCGTCAACCCAGTTCCACTGGGTTGACGCTATCCAAGCCTCAACCAAGCGTCAACCCAGTCCTGGGTTGACGCTATCCAAGCCTGGACCAAGCGTCAACCCAGTTCCACTGGGTCGACGCTATCCAAGCCTCAACCAAGCGTCAACCCAGTCCTGGGTTGACGCTATCCAAGCCTGGACCAAGCGTCAACCCAGTTCCACTGGGTCGACGCTATCCAAGCCTCAACCAAGCGTCAACTCAGTCCTGGGTTGACGCTATCCAAGCCTGGACCAAGCGTCAACCCAGTTCCACTGGGTCGACGCTATCCAAGCCTCAACCAAGCGTCAACCCAGTCCTGGGTTGACGCTATCCAAGCCTGGACCAAGCGTCAACCCAGTTCCACTGGGTTGACGCTATCCAAGCCTCAACCAAGCGTCAACCCAGTCCTGGGTTGACGCTATCCAAGCCTGGACCAAGCGTCAACCCAGTTCCACTGGGTTGACGCTATCCAAGCCTCAACCAAGCGTCAACCCAGTCCTGGGTTGACGCTATCCAAGCCTGGACCAAGCGTCAACCCAGTTCCACTGGGTTGACGCTACCCAAGCCTCGACCAAGCGTCAACCCAGTCCTGGGCTGACGCTATCCAAGCCTGGACCAAGCGTCAACCCAGTTCCACTGGGTTGACGCTATCCAAGCCTCAACCAAGCGTCAACCCAGTCCTGGGTTGACGCTATCCAAGCCTGGACCAAGCGTCAACCCAGTTCCACTGGGTTGACGCTACCCAAGCCTCGACCAAGCGTCAACCCAGTCCTGGGCTGACGCTATCCAAGCCTGGACCAAGCGTCAACCCAGTTCCACTGGGTTGACGCTATCCAAGCCTCAACCAAGCGTCAACCCAGTCCTGGGTTGACGCTATCCAAGCCTGGACCAAGCGTCAACCCAGTTCCACTGGGTTGACGCTACCCAAGCCTCGACCAAGCGTCAACCCAGTCCTGGGCTGACGCTATCCAAGCCTGGACCAAGCGTCAACCCAGTTCCACTGGGTCGGCGCTGAGGTTTAATGGAGGTTCTACTTCAATCCACGTCATTCTTCGGTTTCTACAGCACACCACACCCACATGCAGAAGTGCAGGACGCTGCCTTGAAATGGCAGCGCTCCTCCGCACTGACAACAGCTGCTTCGTCGGAAGTGTGCTGCATGTCTTCCACGCAGTACTGCGTGGAAGGACCCTGGCAGCGCCGAGCCCGTATGGCAAGGCAAGCTGCCTTTTGCTGCGCTCCATCAACATGATGGCCAGCGAAGGGTCCGTGATGCCGCATGCGGCATTCGAGCTGGCAGCCCTGCTGGGGATGCCTGTGAGTGTGCAGCATGATGCACACGAGTTCTTCGCGCGCGTGGTGGAGGCCATTGCGCGGGAGCACAGGATGTGTGGCTTCGCTGACACGAGCCCCATCTTGGCCCCGTTCACTGCCCTGAGGTACCAGCTGTACACATGCACTACCTGCCAAACCGCGACACGGGCTTCTCTGGAAGTCACCACCGACGTCCGAGTGGACATCAACCCGCAGCTGACGACCTCCTTTTCCGAGTATGACCTGGACACGCTGCTCACGAAGCGGTGCCAGGCTTGTGGGCTTGGTGCAGGGGACAAGGACCACACGGCGGGTCCCTACTGGGTGACGCTCCCAGAATATTTAATCGTGCATCTTCGTCGTTGGGATTTTGTTGCCAGGAGCGAAGGGGGTGGGGCCGTGTACAAAAAAAATGCACAGGCCATGCACTCGACCGCCACCCCGGTGCAGCTCTACACCTCGCCTTGGGTGCTCAACAAGCTGCGAAATCTTGACCCTGCTGACCCTGACTCCCATGACGGGCTCCTGCAGCGGGATGCTGTCGAAGTCGAGGCGGCAAGAGGTGCGTTGGAATCCAGCGACAGGGTGATCCACAACTACGGGACTATTTGCGTCGTGATGCACCAGGGGGCAACAGAGGCGTCGGGCCACTATACAGTGGACAGGAAGCTCGGCAAGGAGTGGCGGAGCTACAACGACGGCGACATGCGTGTGCGTACCTCGCACCGCAAAGGCGGGACAGGAGTGCCGGACGCTTCTGCAAAGTCGTACCTGCTGGTCCTCAAACGAGGCAATGTCGAAAACCCAAATGTTGTCAATGTGGCCGCGCACAACTGCTGTTCCTCTGATTGCGACCACCAAGCCGTGCCAGTCCTTCCAAGCATCGTGAACGCAGCCCCCGCCCTTCCAAAGCCTCCACCTCGTCCAGCCGTAAATCTGAACGGGCCATGCCCGGCAACCATGACCACCAAGCTGTTTAACGCCATGCGTATATCCCCAACTTCCAGCACCCCAGACGGGTTCAAGAAGACGACGGGGAAGTCAGGGAATAACACGTGGACATGCTTGACCTGTGCTGCTTGGGGAGACGTGACGGAGAAGGACAAGGCCGACATCGTGAAACGCACCAAGTTGGTACTCCCGTCAGGGGCGAACGCTGACACATGGGCCACTGGGGAGGCTGTACGTTCTGAGCAGCCTCCGAGTGCACTGAAGAAGAGGTTCGCAAGTCACTGCGCGACTGCCGGGCATAAGGCTGCCAAGCTCTACGTCGAGGGAGAGCTCTCAGCCGCGCAGAACGCACCTCTCGAAGCAGAATCAACTCTCCAAGCAGAATCGGAACAGTCGATCGCAAACGTCCCACCGACAGAAGATCCTGACTTGAAGCGGTATACTCCCGATCAGATCACTGCTGTGCGCAATCACATGGTATCCGCAGTCTCTGCAATCCTATGCGGAAGCTCTTTGCGGGCTGTAGAGAAGTTGCTTGAGGCTGAGAAACACAAGCAACCGACGCCCCTGCTGCTGCCAGGGCACAGGAGCCGCTGGACGGCTAGCTCTCTTCTCCTTGCGTTCGTCGAATCACTCAGATCAACAGTGCACGAAGAAATGGCCGCATCTGAGTTCTTTGGGTGTGCCTTCGACGGCTCGATGCACCACTCCAGAGAGCTCACGGCCTTCTACATCAAGTACATGACGCAAGATATGCGCGTCCGCTTCAGATTCTTTAAGCTCCTTGAAACCAAACGTGGCAATGCGCAGTCAGTCTTTGATGCTTTGATTGATGCACTGCAGGCAGCTGGACTCCACGACACCTTTCGCGATGGACTTCTCGAAGCTGCGACAGATCAAGGTAGTGCGGCGCTTTCTATGAGAACCAAGCTGAAGGAGTGGTGCAGTTACGAGGCTTTCAGCGGTGCTGATGACCCTGCACACGTGCATCAGCTGACGCAGGCTGCGGTGAAGGAGATGCCGCAGTGGAAGTCGTTTTTCCGTGCTGCGTCAGAATGGGGAAAAGCTTCGCGGGGTATAATGTACCAAGAAGCTGAGACTCTTGCAGCACCCGTCGTTCGAGGGCGCCGCCTGCTTACCTTTAAAAAGAAGCACCGCATCCGGTGGGCACGGTCCTCCTACCTGCAGACCCAGGCGTGCTACCGCAACTGGACTCCGTATGTCAGGGCCTACAGCAAGATTGCATCATCACCCGACTTCGCCAAGAAGTATCGCGACAAGGCGGACGGAGCAAGACGCCGCATTGTATCAGCTCGATTTGTGCTGCGGCTTGCAGTGATCAAGGACTACACCACAGCAAATTTGCTCGCGTCCACCGCGCTCCAATCGAGCGACCTGACACACGAAGATGTCGTCACTGTCATCACCATCCTGAAGGAGGGACTCACCACCATCCTCAACGGCGGTGGCGATGAAGAGCGCAAGGCCGTAGAGTCCCTTCGGGAAAACGGGACCTTCCAGGACGAGCGTGTGACGGGTGATGTGGAGAGGGAGATCGCCTTTGCCCGGAGGTTTCGCCGGAAGATGGCCAGGAAGTCTTTGGACAACCTGACGGTGCGCTTCGGGAAATGGCGGGCGAGTTACTACCGCCCGTGTATTTTCCTCCTCCGGAACTGGGGTGACGGCGAAGATGTCAGCGATCTTCGTGTGCGCTTCACGTGCAGTTCGCTGGGGTTCCGAAGCCACATCTCCGACCGCGTCGTGCGTGAGTGGCGTGCCGTCAAGGAAAGCATCCTCGAGCATCTCTCTTCATCGTCTCTGAATGTGCAGGAGGAAGTCATGGAGGCACTGAGAAAGCAGATTGCGAATGGGAGTGCGGACGCTCATCTTGTGCGTGTGGTACAGTCCGAAGCTCTGTCTGTGGTATCTTCTGTTCCCTGCGAGTCATGTTTCTCCGTTGCCTCGCAGGTGAAAAAAAAGGGACGGTGGCAGCTGTCAAATAGCATCCTCGACCTGGAGGATTTCATGAGATGCAACGCACCCCAACTCGGGAGTAAAGAGATGGATACTCTCTTCGACAGGGCAGCCACCTTGTGGTTGAAGATGCGTCGCCGCCGCCTGAGCCAGAAGAAGTCGCCCAGTGTCGGTAACGTGAAGACCTCGCTGCTGGAGGCGTTTCGGCGCATCGATGAAGAGGCATCTGGGAATGAAGTCCCCGACACCTTTGACGCGTTCGATGCAAGTGATTCAGAGTCGTCATCGGAAGCATCCTCACGGGAATCGACCCCGGAGGAGTGCTCTGAATCAGAACTGTCCGAGGAAGACATGGTCCCTGATCCAATACCATCTCCTGGGACATCCACAGACGCAGTTGCAGCAGCCGATCAGCCAGCAGCGCCACTGACAGCTACAGTTGCGCATCCAACCCCTGCACCTGCACCTGCACCATCTCCATCTCCATCAGCGACACGGGCATCCACAGATGGGGGTGCAGGAGCTGAGCCAGCAGCACCCGCACCAGCACCATCTCCGCCACCGCCACCCACAGCGCCGGTACAGGCACCACTGACGGGAAAGAGGTCGCAGCCGGACATTCGGAGTTTCATGCAGCAAAAAAGGACAAGGCAGGGGTAACCCGCACTGTACGATATGTGTGCCCTTCCCCCGGTGATGTGTGGACTACACCACGCATGGCTGGGCGGATTCGGGAAGAGCCTGTAGATTATCATAAAAAAATACCCCCGCACTCCCCTCTCCCTTCCATCCCTTGTTGAGTGCCAGCTCAATGCACGTATCGTGTGAAGTGCATCCGCCGCCGGCTTGCCCAACCTGGGCATGTGTTTTACTCCCCGACCTCAGGGCCCTGCGAATGCTAGATCTTCCCGCTCTGGCCCTCCTTTGTGCGCCAGCACTGAGCCTTCCGCATCTCGACCCCGGCCAGTGCGCGGTTTGTTTGTGACGTCGTTGAAGAGGGTGGTTTTGAGGCCCCCGTCCCAAGGTTCCCTGCCCACCTGGACTCCAGCGTGTCACACCGGGTCCTCGTGGTGGTCCACCGACGGGAAAGGTAGCGGCACGAGCGCGCGCGAAGCGCGCGCGAGAAAAATAACCCTGTCAGGAGCACCAGGGGAACACAACTGACACATCACACACACAATGTCCCACGCTGCCTCTGTCCCCCTGCACCCCTCCTCGACGGGGTTCCCTGGGGAGGCGTCGGCTAAGCCGGCGCCGAGCGAAGCTGCAGGGAAGAGGCACAAGTGGGTGCTGAGGGAAAAGGAGTGGAGTGCCGACGTCAGGCACTCAACCGACGAGCTGGCCGCCAAGGGCGGCGTAATGCTGTGCGCCAAAGGCGACGCACAGCGCCTGATCGCGAGGTGCAGGGAGCACCCGCCGCCGGGACCGGCGGCAATCCTGACCGTCGAGGCGACGGAGGGGGGGAAGGGGCGCAGCCGCGTCCTCTCCCTCCTGGTCGAGCGCGACGGCGAGACCCGGGGGCTGCGGCGGCACCTGCTGCAGCTCCACAGTGACCCCGTACACTACGGGGCCAGCAGCAGCCCGGGCCTGAAAGCCCCCAAGGGCAGCCGGGAGTGGGTGGTGATGGAAGCACCGCCAGCCACCCCCCTCACACACACACACATCCGCACCTGGCTGCGGGCCCACGGCGCGGAGCCGGACGCGGTCATCGCGATGACCGGCACCACCTGGGCCCGCCGCTTCAAGGTGGGTGTGGACAGTCGACAGGTCAAGGACCTGCTGCGTGCGAGCGGCGAGAGCGACATCTTCTGCCGCCCCCACTTCCACACCACCACACACCCCGACACAGTCGTGCGCCTGCCGCCCGACACCACCATCCAGCAGGCACAGGAGAAGGCGAGCCGGCTGAGCGGAAGGGTCGTCCTTGTCAAGGGCGGCCTCGGCATCGCAGTGCCGAACACCGCCGGGCACCACGCCACGGCAGCAGTCGTCGGCGACGAAGCTGCAACCCCCCTGCAGGGGAAATATGTGCTGGAGGGGCTGCCCCCGGAGTACACCGCCCGCTGCACCCGGGACCTGCTGGAGGAGATGGGCTGGCAGGCGCGCATCCTGGCGTCAACCAGGGTGCCGAACGGGCGGGCAGTCCTGCTGCGCGCCCCCACCACCCCCCAGAAACTCGGCGCGTACTGCGTCGACAACAACACCTACCTGGTGTTGCGGCGGTACCGCGAACCCGAGGACTTGGGGCTCTTCCCCCGCCGGCGGAGGCCAAAGCGCACCAAGCCCCCACCGGAGCCGACCCCACCACCCGCAGCACCGGAGCAGCCGAAGGGAGGAGTGCCGGGGAGTGAGCTGGCGAGTAAGAAGACAAAGAAGAAGACGAAGAAGAAGGGGGCCACGACCGACGCTGAGATGAAGGACAGCGGCCCCCCCCACGCCACCACCACTACCACCGACCCCGCCGCCGCCGCCGCAGCAGCAGCCGCCGCCGCCGCCGCCGCCACCAACCTCGCCAGGGTGCAAGCCCTCCTCGAGCAGGCGGAACAGCGTGCTGCCGAGGCAGAGCGGCGGGCAGCCGCTGCAGAGGAGCGGGCCGCGAACCAGGAGAGACAGTTCGCGGCCGCCCTGCAGGCAATGCAGGCCCGCCTGCAGCACCTGGAGGCGGCAGCACATCCGCAGTCAAAACCGAAGAAGACCACCAAGCCGGGCACCAGCTCCCCCTCCCGAAAGACCGAGCCGGCCGCCACCACCCCAAACCGGGGGACCAAGGGCTCACCCCCGAAGTCCGCCTCCCCGGCCAGAACCCACACGGGGCTAACCCCCAAGAAGAAGAGCCGGGCACTCTCTCCGTCCCGGACCGCAACCCTGCGCACAAAGCACCCGAAGGAGCGGTTGCACAAACGTCAGTGCGAAGAGGTCCTCTTCAACTGACGGGGAGGCCCGCCATCTCCAGGCCTGCAGCGCCACATCTACGAGACCGGGCGTGACCTCCTCCTCAGGGCGGGTGACATCGAGCAGAACCCTGGCCCGGCGCAGCACCTCAAGTGCCTGACCTGGAACTGCAACGGACTCACCGAGGCAAAAAGGGCGGAGCTCCAGCACCACCTCGCAACCCAGCGGTATGACGTAGTGCATCTGCAGGAACTCCGAGCAGCACAGGGGGGGGACCCCAAGTTCCCGGGCTACTCCGTCTTTCTCCGACGCCGCACCCAGAAGCGCTGTAAGGGGACGCTCACCTCCGGAGGCGGGATCGCAACCCTAGTGCGGGAGGACCTACACGCGACTCTTATTGCCACCGCACCAAACGCCAGTGTGACCGAGACCCTCACGGTGCGCGTCACGGGGCCAGAAAGCGCTATCACCTTCACCAATGTATACCGCCCCTCGGGAGTCGGCACTAGCAACGACCCACGCCGCGACGACTTCTCTACATCCCTGCTACCACACACGCCGGAGTCCATCATCGCCGGCGACTTCAACATCCACAACCGTGCCTGGGATAAACATGCGCGCTGCGACGACAAGGGAACAGACCTGTACCACTGGTCCCTCCTCAACGGCATGTCGCTGTGCAACGACCCTGACCACCCCACACGCATGCGCCGCGACTCCAAGTCCTCGCCGGACATTGTCTTCGCCCACTACGAGCTGGGGGAGGTCACCTGGAATACCCTAGACCAGTGGCAGTCCGATCACTTCGCCATACAATACACCGTCCCCTTTGCACGAACGCCAGCTGCAGCCACACACCCGGCAGCTAAAGCCCGCCAACTATGGAACTGGGCAGCGGCAGACTGGCCCGCATTCACTGAGGAGCTGGAACGGCTGTCACGCAAAGTGACGAAGTGGAATGACCCGAAGGAATCCTTCCACAAGTGGCTGGGACTGGTACGCACGGTCGCAGCCAAACACATCCCGACGAAGCGAAGCTCTCGCCCCCGCAAGCGGTGGTTCACAAGCAAGGTGAAACGTGCGATACGGGCGCGGAACGAGGAATCGCGCAGACACGCCCAGACCGCACACCTGTCCCAGGACGACTACGACAAGCTGGACAAGCTGACCACCGACGCCACCAACGCCGTCCTCGAAGCAAAGCGCACAACCTGGGAAACCAGGTGCCAGGCCGCGAGCACCAGCAGCGACCTCGGCGCCACCTTCCGGCTTGTGCGAGAACTCGACGGCCGCAAAATCCAACAGGCTGCCTTCCCACTTGTCGACGGAGGGGTCCCGGTGACCGACCCCAAAGCTAAGGCGGACCTCCTCTGCAGCCACTACGCCAAGATCAGCGAAGGAAGCGACCAACAGCCACAAGCAGCACACACCCCGCAGCATGCGAATGACCAGACACCCCCCGAGCTCTCAGCTGCCGAAGACGACTTCTCCAAAGAGGAGCTGAACGCGGCTCTATCCGAACTGCAGGAGCGGAAATCCCCAGGGCCTGACGACCTCAACAACGAGCTGCTGATGCATCTGGGCCCCCAGGCACGGCAGGGACTCCTGCATGTGCTCAACCTGTCGTGGAACAGCGGCATCCTCCCCGACGCGTGGACACGAGCAGTCATCATCCCGATCCTGAAACCGGGGAAGCCAGCAACGGCAGCGTCCTCGTACCGACCAATCGCGCTCACCAGCACAGCGTGCAAGGTGCTAGAAAAAATGGTGAAGAGGCGCATGGAGCAGCTCATGCTCGACGACGCCTACCCACAGGTGGAGGGGCACTGCGCGAACCAGGCAGGGTTCCAGCGGCTGAGATCGACAACCGACCAACTAGCCTACATCACCCAAACAGCGACGGACGCCCTCTCCTCCGGAAAGGCAGCTGTCACCCTGTACTTCGACCTCGAGAAAGCCTTCGACAAGGTCAGCAAGCACGCAGTCATCAACAGTGTCAGACGGAAGGGCTTCCCCCCGAAATTCACCAGATGGCTACACAACTACCTCAGCAACCGCCGAGCCGCCGCACAGGTGCACGGGGTAAGAAGCGACTACTACGACTTCAACAACGGGGTCCCGCAGGGAACAGTGCTCTCGCCCCTGCTCTTCAACTGCGTGATGGACGATGTATCTCGAGCCATCACCGCCTCCCCTAACATCCACCCAGCGGTGTTCGCAGATGACATCGCAGTACTCGTCGTCGGGGACAACTACACTGAAGCCCTAAGCACCGCACAGGGCGTCATATCCACACTCGCCGCCGAAATCCCACTCCACGGGCTGCAGCTCTCCCCCAGTAAATGCTGCTACACGCTGATGGGAACGACGCCCGCAGCGTTGGGCGAGCACAGACGCATGGAGCTCCCAGACGGCACCCCCCTCCAGCACGAATCGACAGCGAAGTACCTCGGGGTCTACATCGATGCCTGCCACACGATGACAGACCACGTCGACCACGTCGTGACCACCTGCATGCGACGCCTGAGCATTCTGCGTATGTTGGCAGGCACTGACTGGGGCTCAAGTGGAGACACGCTGCGCCAGGCCTACCTGACATATGTCTACCCCATCCTGATGTACGCCGCCAGCGTCTACACCCCTGGCCTGTCCACGAAGAACCTCAAACGCCTGCGAGATGTCCACCGCATGGCAGCCCTGATCATCACGGGCTGTATGAAGAACACCAGCACGGCAAAGCTCCTCTGGGAATCACACCTGCGAGACCTCGACCTCGACTTCAAGGTCGCGGTGTGCACAGACCACGAACGCTTCCGCCGCGTGCCCCACTCCCCAGGATACCGGGCGCAACTAAACACCGGGAACACGGGAGGCAGCTGGCTACATCAGGCACGGAGTCTGGTGAAATCCTCGAAGGTCGACGGGCGCACCCCCCTGCTGGCCCCCCTGCATGCAGCACACCCCATCCCCCCCTGGGAATGGAACCTGGTGCTGCCACGAGTACACATCCTGGCGACGCTGCCGGGGCTCACCGCCCCAAAGGCCGCCACCCCGAAAGACACCCTCCGGGACCTGGCAGAGCAGACCATCCAGGCCCTCCCGACATGCGCCTGGCATGTGTACACCGACGGGTCAGTCTCCAACTCCACATCGCGGCAACAGCAGGGCGGCGCAGGAGCAGCGGTGTACAGCATGCCGGAGGGCCGCCTCAGGAAAAAGCTCGCCTGGCCGGCAGGACTCCGCTGCATCAGCTACCAGGCGGAGCTGGTGGCCATCAGAGAATCCCTCGCTCACCTATGCACCCTGGTATCCCCAGGCGAAACGATCGCGATCCTCACAGACTCGCAGAGCGCACTGAACGCGCTGCTGAGCGGCCCGCAGCGAGCGAGAGGATCCACCGAATGGGACATCTGGAGGTGGTTGAACGAGCTCGCCCAAACCCACGATGTCACCACCCACCTCCGCTACATCCCGTCACACGTTGGGGTAGCAGGGAACGAACTCGCTGACAAACAGGCGCAAATTGGTGCCTTCCGGCCGCAGATGGAACCGGTTAGCCTCGCGTCGGCTCGTGTCGTCCTCCGCCGACACATCTACAACGACGCAACGGTGCCCCGCACGGACAGCGTATACGCGTACCGTTCGGGAATCGGGGAGACGCGACTGCAACGCCCCGACCTCCGCATGGAGGGACTCACCCGCTTAGGGGAAACCACCATCCGCCGACTCCGGGCCGACCACCACCGCCTGGTCTACGACCATGACATCCCGGGCACGGCACAACCACCTTGCCAACCCTGCCTGAAGCATGCGCCGGGCCACCCCCCGCCTGGGGTCTCACTGAAGCACCTCTTCTTCGGCTGCCCCGCGACAGCGTCGGCCCGACACCACCTCACAGCCACAAACGTGCACAACCTGCTGTTGCACAACTGCAAGGAGGCGCTGCGCTACCTGGCCGAGGCAGGGGTAACGGAGCACGGCGAGAAGGACTACCTGAACGCGTGAACCAAATAACATCATCAGAGAACAAGGGCTTCGGCCCGACCTCCCAGCACCCCCCCCCCCCCCCCATCCCAGCCCCACGTCACTTACCACAGGCCGCCAGGCGCGTCAGCGTCGGCGACCGCCCGCCCCCAGTCTGAGAGGCATCAGCCGAATCTCGGTGGAGGCGGGCACAAAACAAAAGGGAGAGTCGTCACTGTGCATATCAGCACGGTCCCGCCCTCTGTGCCAGACCAACACACCACCAAAGGAAAAGAGGAAGAGGCGACGTAAGGCAATGCCTCCGTGCGGCCAGGAGAACACGAAATAGCGACCCCCTCTACGGGGAATGCTACGAGCACGGCCAAAAATCGTTCAAAATCGTTCAAAATTGACCCCCTAGTATTTTTGCCCCTGATCCCCCCCCCCAAACAGGAGCGTCAACCCACCAAATCCCCAATTTCGAAAAGTTAGCGACAGGCCTGTTTATGTTCAGACAGCAGAGAAGAGTGCGACACGCACCCCCTCACCTGCACACGTGAGGTGCGGGATGTGGGTGGGAGAGCGCCAACGCATGGTGCCACCGTGGGCTCCTCATACCAGCATAGTGAGGCTGACGAAGGTTATTTTTTGTCGCACGCCTGTGCGGGGCAGAAATGCACCGCACACCGCAAGACGCGGCAGCCAAAATGTGACCTGCACCCCTGTTGTGCCTCGTGGGATTGTGGGTGGGGGAAGACGCGTCAAAGGGGGCGGGGGCGTCGTGTGGCGTCCTCTTGTGTTGGAGGCCTTCGCTCTGTGCCGATGTGTGCCAAAACTGTGCCGCTTTGCAACCATTTCGGAGTGGGGGGCACAGCTCACCCTTCTTTAAAAACGGAGCTGTCGGAGGAGTGGTTTGTGTCCGAACGGCGTGTCCCATATTTCTTCTGAGAGGTGTGCTCACAATGCAGGAAGCTGTTGCCCCCTGGTGCAGATCCTCGCAGAATATTACCACCCGCAAGCAGATGGGGGAGGTTCTCGCGATCGACAAATATCACCTTTTATGACCCCCCCCCCTCCTTTCTTCAGCTACACGGCGCTGAAGTAAATTACATTACAAGTGGTTTTACATGTAAAATTACAAGTGAAAAATGGTTACAAGTGCCACTTGTAAAATTACAAGTACCACTTGTAAAATTACAAGTGCCACTTGTAACTTTTACAAGTGGTACTTGTAATTTTACATGTAAATGACATGTGCCACTTGTCATCTCCGCGGTTTCCTTCATACTCTACACTGTGAGGGAAGGTTTTTTGGCAAGCGGAGTGGCAAGGAGGGGGGAGAAATGACCAGCAAACGGTGGGAGTGCAATGCAACAGCTGTCGAGATCGGATCGAGTGGACTGATTGTATTTTGTGCCGACGACGAGTCTCATTTTTTCAGACTGCAGGGTGTTCGTCCGACATGTGCCTATCCCTCAGTTCTTGTGAAGCAAACTCCTGCAGACACACAGGGCAGGTCGTGATGTCCAGCTCATCCTGGTGGACGTAGAGGGCGTGTTGGCTAAGTCCACTTCTGAACACCGTTTTCTCACACAAGGGGCAAGACACTCGACATTCACACTGCGCCCTCGGCCGGTGTTGCCCGTCGTAGTGGGCGTAGAGCCCGTAAACCCGCGCGAAGCTCTTGTCAGGGCAAACAACGCAGCTATACTCTTCTGTGGCGGATGTCTCGTCGCCATCATCATCATCATCACCAGCCTCGCCGCTATTGCCGTCACTCGCAAGGTTGCCGCCATCACCAGCCTCCTCCCCGTCGGTGGTTCCTTGTGCAGGGGGCGTCACCTCCGTCACCTCCCAGGGTTCTTCGTCACAGATGCAAACCAGGAAAACATCGCCGTTGTTGCCGGGTTCTGCCTGAAATGTTTGTCCGTGACCATCTCTGCGGCGCACATGTGACCCGAGGCCAAGTTTGTCCAAGCGGACCACCAATTGACGAGCAGCTAATGATACTTGAGCCACGTATCATTGTGAGTGATCACACACCTGCACAGGCGCATGGAATCGTAAGATAATATTTGGGGCCGCTCGCCGATGGTAGGAGTCAGTGGAGGCTCTTTGCGCACGGTATTTTCATCCGTCAAGTGTTTCTGTTTCAGTTCATAGATCTGCAGATCACGCTCCATCGTCTGCGGGGATCCCCCACGTGTCCACCTCTTGCGCTCACCGTTGCCCTGTTCGAAGAGCTCGTCGGAGACGGTGACCCTGTGCGCATCCTGCTCATCAAACCAGTGTTCGAGAGAATGAGCATATGCCGAGCGAGTGATCCCGGGATTTGCCCACTCCAACAAGACAATCAGCACATGATAGCTGATCACAGCGAATAGAAACTCTTTGCGGCAGGAACCTGTTGAGAAGTATCGCACTGGTATGTCTTGGTCGCGGAAGAAGATCAGCGATTGCATTGCGCAGCACAATGTCCGCTGATTCCCCACGGTGATGGCCTTCAAAGCAGCGAGTATCTCTCTTGCGTGCTTCCCAGTGAAATTTTTGCCCACTTTTCCAAGGATGGTTTCCTCCACCACTTTTGATCCCGGCAGCGTACGTAGAATGAGGCGCATGACACCTTTCGTGTCGTGAAGGGGGGGCGTCACGGTGTAGACAGGATTCGAGAATTTTGAAGCGATGCTACAAGTGGATCCTGCGGCATCCATCTCTTGGATACTACAGCGGTGGCAGTCATGCAGGTACTCCAAACGCTCGTCGATTCCTGTAAGGCAGAAGGCAGAACGATGCCCTGTCCCACCTACACCTTTGAAGAGTGACCACAACTCTAAGTGGTCACCCCCAAGCCGGAACTGGGTGATGGAAAAGGAGCAAGGCCCCTTCGTGAAGGTCCCCTTCTGAACTGCCACAATCTGCCCCAAGGCATGGAGCATCCACCATTCGTAGAACAGGGGCTTGTGGCGGTCACACACTGTCAGAAAGCGGGACGCGGTGATCCCGTCCGTCAATGCGATTGCCAGTCGCTGCCTGCTCTTTCCTTGAAGGCTACCGGGTGTGTAGCCATCACCCGTGACCATGACTGTTGGTGGGGGGCGACCCGAGCGGATGGGAAAGCCCTCAGCAGAAACTCGAGGCACCCCCGCATGTTCCCCAGCAGAGAGGGCGTCATCAGCCGGAGGGGAGCTTCATGCTTTACGAGGAGGGGGTATGAAAGCCCCATCGAGATCCCTGTCTCTCTGCGAACGAGTGAGCCCAGCCGTTCACATTCGCGCAGAGACATGCCCAACTCTGCCCTGTGTTGTCGAATGATTTCACCGATTTCTGCTTGAATCCACAAAATGCGGAGGCGGCACAACGAGCGAGCCGCTGTATTCACCTGGCTCACACTGGTCCGAAGGACGGTCCCTGTAGAAGGTGTAGTCGACCTGCACCCCTTCCAGCGTCGCCGTCACCAGCTTGGTGAAGCCATTCTCGACGATGACGCTATAGTAGCGCCCGGTCTCCTGGTCGTGCACGCCCACAACGATGTGCTGCAGCGCCGCCACCGCCGCCACTGCCTTATGCTTCGGACGCGTCTCGGATGTGGAGGCTTGTGCCGATGCCTTGTACATCTTGACCATATCCATGCTGTCCAGGTCCTCCACCACCAGCTTGAGGCGCGCGAAACCCTCCGACTTCTTCTGCGTTGGCGTGGGGAAGGGCTTCAGCGCGATGCCGTGGATGGCCATCTCACGGTTTCCTTCGATCCGAACCGTGTACAGGTCGCCGGAAACATCCTTCAGCGACTTGTAGGAAGCCAGTGCATCGTATTTGTGTTTCAGCACCTTTGTTATCACTCCAGTCTTGGGGGGGATGGTGGTCACCAGCACCTTCTGCAGCATCTCCTTCAACACCGTGTGTTTTAACACCTCCCCCGTCTTCCTGGTGGTGTACAGGGCCACAAAGTCCTCCACAAGCTGCTGCAGCTGGCTTTCATGCCGCTCATCCTCCTTCCCCAGATCACCGCTCTTCGTCCGCTTGCTGTTGCGCGTCGGTGTTGTGGTTGCCGTTCTCTTGCTCATGTTGGAGGTGCAAAGGTCCTTTTGTAAGTGAGGGTGTGTGTGTGCAGCAGGGCATGTGCTGGTCTGGGGTCGCGGGGGATAAACAAATGGAACAACACAGCTCGCCAGTGTTCAGGAAAGCTCGTAAATAACAAGTGGCACATGTCATTTACATGTAATTTTACAAGTGGCACATGTAATTTTACATGTACCACTTGTAAAATTTACAAGTGGCACATGTAATTTTACAAGTGCCACTTGTAAATTTACATGTAAAAATTTTTACATGTAAACCACTTGTAAAACCACTTGTAACAGTGGTTACTTCAGCGCCGTGTAGATTTGCACCCGCACAGTTTCCACAAAACATTTATCGTATTGAATCCCCCCCCCCCCCCGGGGGCCTTCGCTACCAAGTGTGACTGAGTGAGAAAAAGTGAGCTCCAGCCCACTTCCCCTCACTGACTGACGAGCTGTGACGAGCAGTGACTGGTAGCGAGGGCCCCCCCCGTGTCAACAAAATTAGCAAAGCCCCTCCACAGGACAAGCAGGAGCTGCAGTATAGTTTTTTCTGCTTCTCTTTTGTTCGTTGTTCTGCCAACAAAAAACAGAACCCCATCTCTTCTCCCCCTCCCCCTCCCCCCACGCCCACGCCCCCCCCCCCCTCTCATCCGACATCCGTCTCTCCCGCCTCCACCTCCACCCCTGTCCTTTCGCACTTTCCCTTTCATATCACATCACATAATCGATTCCTCAAAACTGTGCGAGCTGTAACCAACGGCAAACATCACCAAAAGGGTGGGGGTACCCAAAAAGCCGCCCCCCCCCCGCTTCTGCGGCCTTTGTTTTGCCTGTGCTGCTGCTGCTGCTGCTCTGCTGCTGCGGCACTTTCCTCAGAAGAAAAGAGTGGCTTGTGAGGGCGTCCGTCTTGCACTTAGTTTGGGCGGACCCCGGTGCAAACCAGGTTGTACCTTGTTGGACATCTGCCACACCTGTTGGGGCGGTGTGGTGGGACCCAGAGGGGATGGGCTGTCGAGCTTCATGCTCTGACAGACTGTGTGTTGTGTGACAGTGGAGAGGCGCCCATCAGATGTTCGGTCGATGCAACCTCTCCAGTCAAACAACAACAAATAAGATAAATGTGTCAAAAGCTATCCCAGGTGTCGACGCCCCAGTTGCTATTACTGTGAGGGGGCGGGGATTGCTGCCGCAGCTCTGCGGAGGGGACAATGGCCCTAAAAATTTCCACCACAAAAGTTACACATCTGTGTGGTGTCTATCATACAGGGCCCTCTTAAGAATACATGAATCAGTGAAGCCTTTGCAGTCCCCCCTTACGCTGCACATGTGGAACGTATGGATTTCCATACGTTATTTATTTTGTATTTTTTTGACCCACATGTGGAATCCATACGTACTCCATAGGTGAAATCCATACGTACTCCATACGTGTTTTTTTTCCAGGGTGGGTATCAGGTGCATTTCTAGTGGGGGATGAGGATGAGTCCTCCGGGCATCCGCCCCTTTTTCGGGTTTTTTCCCAGCCAAAATCTGGTTTTTTTCCAGCCAAGAGCCAGACGTCCACTACCGTGGCCTCCGGCGGCTGGGGGGCTCCGCCCCCCAGACCCCCCTGCGGCGGATATCTCGTACCCAAGTCCTTCGATTCCCATCAGGTCAGGAATCCAACAGCACCAGTAGCCTCAGGAGGACGCAGCCAACTCACACAGAATCTGTACGCCCACAATGAACAGATGTTCACTACCGTGGCCTCCGGCGGCTGGGGGGCTCTGCCCCCCAGACCCCCCGTGTAGCGTGTCTCTGCCCGTCTAGTAACCGCAGCAAGTCCTTGGGCTGTTTCAGCTGTGGCATATCAGGGGATCGTCGGAATAACGGTCCCGAAAGCCGTTTTCTGGGGTTTTCCTCCAGCATCCGAGGATGGCGCGAGCGGGAGGACTCGTGGAAGGAACCCATTTGATACAAGACCAAGGGCCCCACACTGGGGGGGAGGGACATTGGGTGCCATTTTTGGCTGGAAAGAATCGGGGATGAATCGGGGATTAAAAATACACCTGGTGGGTATTTTCCCCCAGGGTGCCCTCCCCCCTTCTACAGCCAAGCAGGGCGCAGTCGGGGTGTTCAGTACGCACGACCGAGTTGGCCGGACGAGGGCGACGGATGCTTCCGATCTCCCCCATTTATTTTTTTGTAAAGGGTTATTTACGATAATGCCCTGTTTTTTTTGAAAGTTTCGCGATAATGCCACTTTTCAAAAAGTGGCATTTTCGCGAAAAAAAAGTGGCATTATCGCGAAAAAAAAGTGGCATTATCGCGAAGAAAAAAGTGGCACCCAAAAAAGTGGCATTATCGCAAATGCCACCTAAACTATCCAGTCCGCACAGGCCCCCCCCCAGCCGTAGGCCAGGGGGTCCACAGGGCCCCCCCAAGCCAGGGCTCAGGGGGGGCCCAGGGGGCTTTGGCCAGGCCACAGGGGCACAGGCCAAAAAAGTGGTACTGAAAAAGTGGCATTATCGCGAAAAAAAAGTGGCATTATCGCAAATGCCACCTAAACTATCCAGTACACACAGGCCCCCCCCCCAGCCGTAGGCCAGGGGGGCCCCCCAGACCCCCCCTAAGCAGTGCTCAGGGGGGGCAGGGGGGGTCAGCACACAGGCCCCCCACTCAGGGGGGGCCTTGGCCGGGCGAAAAAGTGGTACTGAAAAAGTGGCATTATCGCGAAAAAAAAGTGGCATTATCACAAATGCCACCTAAACGATCCAGTACACACAGGCCCCCCCCCCAGCCGTAGGCCAGGGGGTCCCCCCAGACCCCCCCTGAGCAGTGCTCAGGTTCAGGCAGGGGGGGTCAGCACACAGGCCCCCCACTCAGGGGGGGCCTTTGGCCGGGCGAAAAAGTGGTACTGAACCCCTCCCCCAGCTGGGGGCTAAAGGGGGGGTCCTCGGGCTGATCCCGGGGGTTTGCGATAGGCAACCTCGTGCCGGGACCTGTCATAGACTTATGCTATTCGAGGGACCAGCTACTAGGCTCCGTGGTCAAATTTGTTTGAAAAGGCCTTGACCAAAGGCAAATGAAACTTTCGCCCCCCCAAGGATCGCACCACTTCATCTCAGGACTTCCCTCCCACACTCCCACACGTGATTCGCCCGCTCAGAGCCAGACTACTGTTTCAGAACTGTACACCCCTCTCCACACGTCCACTGGCTCCCCCGCTGAATGCGACGAACAGTGCGACATGCCAAACCTCCCCTTATAGAGTTTTAACGGCGCCGCGTTGTTGACGGTGGGGTAAACAGAGCCCAGGCGGGTATTACCTACCGCTTTGTATGCCTTGCTTAGGGTGTCCCCTTTTCACCAGTCAACATGCGTGCATGCCTCCGTCCTAGGTCACCAATGATCGTGCCTCAAGAAAGTGTACAGTTCCTTCCCAGTAGCCCTTCCGTTCTGCGAGTCCGAATCACGCAGTCCCTCGAATCCATGGTGCTTTCCAGAAAATTCAGAAACCCACCCACAGTCAAAGTTGAAAGGGGGCCGTGACCAGAGGCTATAAACGTTTAAAAGTCTTTCGCAAGCCGAAGTCGTACGACAGACCACGGGAATGTCAGAAAACAGCAGACGGGTTTGACCCCGCTGCTGCTCCTCGACAGACCCGCAACCAGCGCCAGAGCCAACTGCAAGCGTGACACACATACCGTAGCGTCGAAAAGAGAAGTTATGCACAACGACCCGTGTGGTCGAAGTGGCTAACCCTGTGAGACAGAATTGACGCTGGAAAATCCACCATTTTGTGGGCGTCAAGACTGGTGGTGTGGTGGCTGTCCTGTGTCATCTTGCACTCCTGAGAGCGCAATCTGTCTTCCTACATCCATTGTTGCCTCTGTTGTCCTGTAGATTGCGCTCTCAGGAGTGCAAGATGACACAGGACAGCCACCACACCACCAGTCTTGACGCCCACAAAATGGTGGATTTTCCAGCGTCAATTCTGTCTCACAGGGTTAGCCACTTCGACCACACGGGTCGTTGTGCATAACTTCTCTTTTCGACGCTACGGTATGTGTGTCACGCTTGCAGTTGGCTCTGGCGCTGGTTGCGGGTCTGTCGAGGAGCAGCAGCGGGGTCAAACCCGTCTGCTGTTTTCTGACATTCCCGTGGTCTGTCGTACGACTTCGGCTTGCGAAAGACTTTTAAACGTTTATAGCCGATTATTATTTACGTGCAATTATTTTATTTTTCGGGGGGTTCAAAAATATTTCCAAGGTGCTCTGAGGAGTGAGACTTGGTGCCTCTGTCACCAAAGTGACCCCACCAGGATCCGCGCAGGTTCCAAACGTTCAAAAGAACGGGGTTTGGAAAGCCCGGTGAGGGGGTCCCGCCTGGGTGGGTGGTGTGGTGGGCTAGCTGCCTCCCAGTCACTGAATCAGACCAACATTTCATGGATGAATCTTGGCACCGATACCACCAAAATGACCCCACTACGATCCGCACGGAGTCCGAAAAGGACAATGGAAGTGGAAAATCGCGATTCCGCACAGGTTTCGAAAAAAAATGCTGAACTATGTAAACAGTACGTGCGTGTAAAATTATTTACACGTATTGTTTACAGTGAATATTATTCACAGCTATTATTTACATGCACATCTACTATTTACATGAAGCCAGGTAAACAATAGCTGTGACCCCCCTTTAAGAAACGTACGTATGGATTTCCCACAGGTAATTAATTCAGGCGCACCCGGGCTGCGTAAGCGGTGTTTGCAGTGCATCGCCGCTGCTTCAAGCAAGGAACATGGGAGGGAGGTGGGTGGGGGCGGGGTGTCCAATAAGTAGGGAATCCTCTGGAGGGAGACGAAATGAAGAAGGCGCTCGCAGAGGTGGTAAAATCCTACGGACACCCCACCCCCCCCTCCCACTCCAGCCTCTCGACCAAGTGAATCGACAGCAACAGAGGTGAGGCGACTGGGATAAGAACGAGGTGTTCCAGCGGGGCCTGAACAAAAAAAATGTTGCAGAAATCAGCAAATCATATTCACTCACTCGCCTACCCTGGCCCCTCCTGCCCCCGCACGCTGACGAAGGGGCTGTGAACTGCTCACAGGGAGGGGGGCGGACCAAACCCGACCCGCGATTTTGTATCCCGCGCGTTGGGTTCATATTGTATTGTTTAGTGCTGCGCATTCTTCCCTCTCTTTTGTTTTGAAATGAGATTTTTTTTTGCATACACGTTAAGTGTTCTAAGAAACCAGACATAACCAGAAGACCAACATCATGTTCGTGCTAGCACTTTTCCCTTTTGTCATCACACCCGTGCGCCAAAAACAGGTTAGGCCTTATATTTGGCTGCGTTCAACGAAAAAAGACACTTCTTTCCGGAGTTTAGCTAGCACGATTCAGTTGGGCGATTCATTTGTCTGGTTTTTGATATTTTGCTATAGTCGCACGGCCCCGCCGTCGCACAGGTGCGTGATGTGTGCCCTGCCTCATTGGTGTTTCCACCCCCCTCATTCGTTTATTTCTCTTTCGATCATCGCCATCGCTTCCGGCATTTTATTTTCCACATTTATGTTCCCCAGTTACGAGCGGCGAAGCGTAGCGAAGTCGCGAAGTAACGAAGGAAATCGTACGACTGAAGCTTTATAAGGATCACACCTTTCGTGCCACTTCACAGGGACTTCCACAGCCTTTGTCACAGGAGTGTGCGCTCAACGGGAAGTGCACCGGCGCCCTTTTGCAGTTGCCATGGGCAGCTCCGGGCTTTTCGAAAGACACCCCGCACTCAGCAATGGCTTCCGGGAGCTGCTTTTATGTCGCCCCCCGGATAAGCCGGCACAGAAGAACATCCCTATATTTTGTGACAGAGCGCGCCGTGCTCGCAGAAAAGCGTTTCAGGTTGCAATTGGGAGCAATATCCTGTTCGCCCTACACCCCACGTCCCATCGTGCAGGTGGCCTGTGAGAAAGGTTGCACACGAATAATTTGTTGTGTTGAGGGTCTTCCAGGGGCTTAGCTTGGATTTTGGGGTTGGGGCCGAAACTCGGTCAGACTCGGTCACAGTACACACGCAGTTGATTTGCCCCGTTGATTTGCTCCCCACCACCTGGTTCACCCAGAATTCGACGTTGCTGCCTTCCCGGTTCCCCCCCTTCTTATCTGGAACACTAGCTCAGCAACCAGGTTTGCAGCCTCAACCTGGGGTTGCTTTGTTGCCTTTGTAGGTGTGCATTGGCAGCTTCCCGCCAGGCAGTGGCGGATGCAGTCTCAGCAGCGCAGATAGTCCTGAAGTGGGCTGAAAAAGAGCTTTGTTGGTGCTTCCGTGAAATTTTCCATATACCTCGGGTACCCGGAGAGAATGTCACCGAACAAACGACCTGCAAAAGAAATGGAATGCCCTTCCCTCCCCCGGCTCCCCCCCCCCCCCTTCCTCTCCCCCCCCCCGATCCAATTGACTTCTGCCCATAGAAAGAAGCACCCTGGTTTATTTCACGTGCCATTTTTTTCCTTGTCAGAGGGGGCCCTCGCTACCAAGTGTGACTGAGTGAGAAAAATGTGAGCCACGGCCCACTTCCCCTCACCGGCTGACGAGCTGTGACGAGCAGTGACTGGTAGCGAGGGCCCCCAGAGATTTCATAATTTTTTGCTTTGTTTTTTTTACCCGAGGGGGGGAGGGTGGGGAGGAGGGGCGAGAGCGTGGTATGTTTTGTGGTTTGGTGGGGACGAAGCACCCCCCCTCGGCCTCCGCTTGGGCTCCAACGGCCACCCTGTACAGAGGGGGTGACGTTCTTCAATGGTTGCCCTGTGTAGCGGCTGGGAAGAATGTCACCCCCCCTCGGCCCTGGGCCCTCGAGGGGGTGACATTCTCTCGGGGTACCCTAGGACCTCGCAAGAGTGGCTTCGGGGATACCCTGTGAATCCTCGCGACATTCCACTCCACAAAGTACATTTGCAAGGCTTTCGCTGCTCAGTTGGCGAAGCCTGGTGGAGACAAGGCGGAGCTTGGAAAACAAGCGTTCAACAGAAGCAGTGCCCAGCCGAAGCATAGATGCAAGCTGGGGTAGCCTGCATGTTGCTGGGTACGTGAGAGCGAGGTTTGCCGAGGTAAACCGCTGAATAACCTCCTGCAGATCACGCAGGCCCAACCTCCGAATCTCGGAACAGACACCCGGGCACCTTGCAGAAGGGCAGTCTTGTGCGCCTGTGCCCACTTCAGTGGGTGTGCTGGGGCATTGAAGTCCGGGCAAGGGTACGCGCCAGTGATCCCCGGGAGAGGTGCCAGGTAATGGTCAGCGATGTAGCCTCCTGCACCTGCGTGCCCACCATGTTGCCGGGAGACGGAATTCGAGACTGCTGACGTTATTCTTACGCTAGCGACGAATACGGGACAGAAGGAGAATGGGGTGTTCGCGTTCGCTCGCACGCGTGCTTCACCTCCTGTGCTGCTGCACCCCAAGAAAAATCCGCTTTTTTCCCCGAAAATTTATACTTTTTTTTTGTCTTTTGAGCTGACCGAGTTTTTTTCCGGGTTTTGGCTGAAACTCGGTCAGCTGACCGAGTTTACCCCCCCAAGCTAAGCCTCTGGGTCTTCGCTACAGGGGGTGATCGTCAGTGCATTTTGGTGCATTTCCTGTTGAAGTCAGGTGAAAACTGACGAAGATTGACGACCAGCGAAACCCCCGTTGACTGTTTACGTTGCTCTGATGATTTCTCACTCATCCGTCCCCCCACTCTCTTGCCTGCGTGGCGCGTGTGGCCTGTTCTCTGCCTTGGACAGTATCTCTGGGGATCGCCGTTGGTGTCTCGAGATATAGGTGTGTGTTTGACACTCAACTGCCTTCACAGCAGTTTTTTTTGCCAGAACAGCTCACTGTTTCGCACTAAAAAGCAAGACACTCGGCCCTTGTGGCTCAAGAGCAAAGGAAGGCTGTGGGAACTGCAGCAAGACTGCCCGGGTCTTTCCCCCCCACTGCACGAGAGGGCAGGCACCTGACACTTTCCCGATCGCTGCATTCACCTGGAACAGAGGACACCTTGGGAGTCTTCGAAAGCTTTTGGGCAAAAATTCGACATCTTGCCACCTCCAAACCAGTTTGGGAGGAAAATGCGCCAAACAAAGCCACGCCGGTTTCGGCACCGCAGCGGAAACATGGAGGGAACTGCTGAATTTTGGTTGCCGTAGCACCTCTTTTGGCATTGTTATTCCTCAGTGAAGGGCTTGTCGCCCAGCCACCGTTTCTCTGAAGTGCAGTGGCCCTGGCAGTGTGTAGTGGGCTGGGCGATCCAGCCACACGACACTCAGTTCTTCCTGGAGGGATTGCTCACACAACCAACAGAGCAAATGGACGCAAAGGAACTTCTGTTGGCGTTGGGTGGGGTGCCAAGTGCACCTCTGCAGGCTTGCCCCCCCGCCTCAAACAAAGCGGGCACACGCTGTGGCTTCGTGTGCCCCACACCCGGGCTGTGACTTCGTCACAGCCATGTGGACTGCGTGCGGAGGCAAGTGGGTTATAATCTGCAGAAAAGTCGATCGCCCGCTGGGCTACACAGTCTCTCCCATTCCTGATGTTATGACGAAAGCCGGACCAGGGGCACTGCTGGTGGAGAACGCAGGCCTGTGGTCGCTGGCACCCACATCTGTTTTTTGCGTGCGGTTGCGTTGGACAAAGCTGTGGGCCCCCCTGCCCGCCCCCTCCCCCCCGCCCTCCCCCAGGCATGTTATATCCTGCAGATGCAAGAATGTGATCCGCTGCCGACAACTTTGACTGGCGGAAGTGTTGGTCACACGGATCTCGTTGGATCGAGGCGAGGTCTTAGTTTGTTGTTGGCACGGAGAAGTTTTTGTGTTGGCCGATTCCACCGCTCCTCTGCACACACCGCCTTCGCCTGCAAATAAACACACCGCCACCTTTCAGATTCCGAAGGGCACACCGCACCATGTTGGAGGCACTCTGCATTGCCGCTGTCGGCATCGGCGTCGCTGTGGCGGCGTTGGTGTACCTGCTGGCAGCGCGGGACATGTCGTCACAGAACCTTCCCATGCACAGCCGCAGCGAGCCCTTGCTGGGCATCACGCGCCTCCTGATGGGCACCACGCTGAAGCCCGACTCTGGCATCATGATGTGGCACCTGATCATCGACGAGCTCAAGCGCAACGGGTGGCGCGCGTATGGGTGGTCTGCCATCGGAGGGACCCAGGTGGTGCAGATTGTGGACCCCAAAGACATCAAATACGTGACTAAGGACAACTGGGGGAACTTCAACACATCGAAGGAAATGGCAGACGTGTTCCGGCACGTGCTCGGCCCGTGCAGCCTGTTCCTGAGTCACGGCCAGGAGTGGCGCATGAAGCGCGCCGCCATCTCACACATGTTCACCATGCGCGTGCAGCGCGAGCGTATGAGCGATGTCCTTGGGTCCAAGTCGCAGACCCTGGCACGCGTGCTCCTGCAGCGTGGGAGCAGCGGTGAAGCCTTCGACGTCCAGAGTGTGCTGTCGTACTTCACGTTCGACACGACCAACAGCGTGGTGTTCTCGCGCGACATGCAGTCGCTGACCGGCAACCCTGAACACGTCGACTTCGCGACCACCTTGGACCGTGTCGGGAAGCAACTGGTGCGCCGCTTCCTCAACGGGCCTCTGTGGAAGCTGGACTGCGCCCTGCAGCTTTCAGCAGGCGAGAGGCAGCTGTCGAAGGACATCCCAAAGCTGAACGCCATTCTCGACGACATCGTGTCTGACTACGTCAACCCCGACGACACCATCAACGAGCGTGCGATGCGCGACGGCACCATGAGCGGGCTGCTCTTCGAGCACATGCCCCTGGAGGACATGCCGGACCCGCGTGCAGAGCTGCGCAGCTTCATGCTCACGATGTTGGCCGGCGGGCGCGATTCGAGTGCGTCTGCGCTGACCTGCTGCATCGAGGACCTGTGCCGCCACCCCGAGTGGCAGGACCGCCTGCACGAGGAGGCGCTGCAGGTGTTCGGGGCGGAGCTGGACAGGCCGCTGACCCTCGACGACATTCAGGGGCGGTGCCCCGTGACGGAGGCGGTGTTCAGCGAGTCGCTGCGCCTGAGCACCCCGATCGTCATGAGCATGCGCGATGTGGTGGCCGATGCGACGCTCCCCACCGGTGCGACTGTGCGTGAGGGGCAGAAGGTCTTCTGGAGCCAGTACACCGTGCACAGGAACCCCAGTGTGTGGGGGGAGGACGCAGAGGAATTCAGGCCGGAGCGTTTCATGAACGGCAAGAAGTACGCTGACTTTGATCACGTCACCTTCGGCAGCGGGCCTCGTGGCTGCCCAGGATACGCCATGGGCAAGTTGGCGGGGCATCTCGCGCTGCTGACGGTGTTCTCTCGTTGCAGGGTGCGGTACGTCGACGGGTTTGTCCGCAAGGATGGGCACGGCTTGGCTGTGACGCATGCTGCTCCAGGGATGATGGTGCATGTCACCCCCCGTGGCACGGCTGCGCCGTAGGGAGCATGGCAGCATGTCAGGCACACAGTGCTTGGGCGCGTCAACGAAAGGTCTGGCGTCGTGCAATGAATAAATGAATTGGAGAACAGCGGAACCGAGGCCCGTTGCGAACACCTCCCCCACGACAACTACCCACGCGTGCCGCACAACCAAACAACAACACCTGGACTTTCCCGGTGCCATCTTGGCCTAATCTTTAAACCTTCGTGATTTGGAGGCGCGTGTTCTCCTGCCCGCCTGCAGTGGGTTCGGGAATGTAAACTCTTCTCGGTTTCACCGCCCCATTTGCAATTGGCCGCCCTGCCTGCCGATGCATGTTTGCTCGTAGTTCCGAGCGACGCAGCGCAAGGCCGCGTCATCACAAACGAAATCGTACACCTCAAGCTTTGAGATTGGCACCTTCCTGCTGCTTCACAGGCCCATCACATCATCGAGGCCCAAGTGCAATGTGCAACAAAACAACACTGTCCTGTTTCTTCACAGCTGCCCTCAGGTGAACGGAGCACGATTTGCCACTTTCCTCCCCAACATTCGCAGCATCCCCTCCATTGCAACCAGGCATCCCACTCCTGCCCCCTCCCACCCTCCCACCCTCCCACCCCACCTCCTCTATCCTTGACCCAACAAGCTTTCCTGCCAAAGCGAAGTCGGCAGGGGTGTGCATCGCAGTGCATGAGTGTATTTGAAGCAATAGAGGAAAGTGTCACTGCGCTTTGTTCGGCACTTTTTGCTTTGGTTTCTTTTTTTTACGCACACGACTTTCGCGCGGAAAGTGTCATTCAGCTCTGCCAAACGTGCTCTACACACCACCCCCTTCATCAGGCAAGTGGGTTTGTAAGTGTGTGTGGAAGCGTCAACGCATCAAACGAAGTATCAACAGTAGAGAAAGAGCGGCAGAGTTGAAGTGACACTTTTGCGTTGACGCTTCCACACACACTCCTGCTGATGATGGTGTCGTGAGTGAGGAGCACAAGGGCACGAACAAGCACGCGACACTTTCCGCCCACATCGAAGTGTGCTGGAAACCAGCGAAGTTCACTTCACCCCCTTTTCACAGGGGCCGCAAAACACTCCTGCCTATTGTACCGCACAAGCAGCTCCCCCGACTTTTGCTTTAGTGGCAACAACCCCGTGGCACTTTGCGTTTTAAAAAAAGCAGAGCAATTTACAAAGGGGGCCCTCCCCACCAGGCGTGACTGAGTGAGGAAAAGCGAGCAACAGCCTCACTTCCCCTCACTGACTGACGAGCTGTGACTGGTAGCGAGGGCTCCCCAAAAATAACTATTCCAAAGAAATACTACGAGAAACACTTGGCCTCTATGCTGTGAGTGTTGCATTGGACGCTTCCACCTGTTGAACGGGCTCCACCTCTTGCACTTTGAAACCCCCCCCCCCCCATATTTTTTTTTGATTTGACAACTCCGGTTTGGTGTACCTCGATGAGCTTACCTTACCTTGTCGTCGGACACAACATATCATCGTTGTCCCAAACCCCGTAACCCACGTGAAGTGGATCATCTGAAGTGCAGAATGAGGTGGAGCAGGTGGAGCACGAAACATAAGTAAACCATAGCAAGAGAGGCCAGCAGCAGTCCCGAGTCCATCGCGTTCCTCGTAGCATTTCCCGTACCACACAGGTGTGTTATGTGCAAAATACTACGAGAAACACTTGGCCTCTATGCTGTGAGTGTTGCATTGGACGCTTCCACCCAGGACCCTTAGGACCCAAGGACTTAGGGACGCCGCGCGAACGGTCTACTATTGAAGTGATCAGGCTCCGTCGCCCATCGTATGTATCCCTCCGATGGTAATGTACCGCTTTCTACGTTGTCACGAGCACCTTGTACGGAAAACGATCGAACCTCACTCGCTGAGGGGATCCGCCTGCCTCGGCCGTGTGCCGCCGTCGTGTGGTCAGCCTCGTGATTCTTGGTGTGCCCTATCGACAACATGCCTGTCTCTCCAGTTGCCGCACCCGGCGAGAGAGTTGATGCGTCTCAACCCGGCGAAACTAAGGGGGCAAAGGTTGCACACAGCCCCGCCTGTGCTGCAACCACCCGCTCTTGGCTGACCCCCGACGTCTGGTGCGTTTCCCACTCCGGGTGTTGGAATCCTCACCCTGTACCTCTTCGGGATCCTCCATCCCCTGGGGAACCCTTCCCCTCGAGGCTTCTTCACGTCTCCGACATATTGGTGTGTGCCCACATGACCCTTCTTCCTGACATCCTCGATGTCGTTTTGCACCCCGGGCGATGCACTGAGACGGCCGTATCCAGGTAGTCAGTGGCCATGCCCAGCCCCTCAGCGTGACAGTCCTCTGGTGCGCTCCCAGCACCACCACCGCGACGCTCGTGCATATTCAGCCACCATGACCCGGCAGCTCTCGCCTGGGGACAGGGCTCGGCGGATTGAGAAATCACAGTCTGAAACTCGCCTCCCAGCTCCTCCGCAGCAGTCTACTGTCCGGCCGTCTTAAACTCTCGCCCTTCGGGAGCCCGGCCAACACCCGGTGCTTTCCGGCGTGATCTCGATCGCTCTGTGGCTCTCTGTGTCCTCTCCGGTCTTCGCTGGCTGCGAGCGAGTTGCGGGGTGAAGCCCAACGCGCCTCTTCATGGCGCACTGGAGACGCTGCATGGAGTGCCCAGGGGTAGGTGTGAGAGGTGCCGGCCCTTCTGGGTGAAAGAGGGCGATCGCGCGCACTGTCGTCTCCTGAACTCCGCTCGAGCGGTGGACAACACGTTCCTGCGGCCCCCTTCCCACTGGGCTGATCCCCACTGTACCTGCCCCATCGCCCGCCTCGTAGACAGCGCATCAAACGGAGGCCCTGTGGCCCCACGTGGCGTCGATTCAGTGGTAACGCCCGGACTCAGTGTGGAGGGCGTATTTCCCGGTGCGTGAGGAAATTCGAGGCCCTGGAGGTGTGGGCATGCCAGAAGGATTCTCGGAGTCGCCTTCTTAATGAGAGAGGTGAGTCCCCGCGGACCGGAGCTTGTCGCACGCTGCAGTCGCTGTTCGGGCTTGTCGAGTAGGCTGCTGGGTACTCGGGAAGACTGGCTGACTGCCCCCCAACCTTGTGGAATGATCTCGGCCCGCTGCCATGGCTGCGGTTTCGGTGGACCCCCTCAGCGGCGGCACCGCTGACACAGGCGATGCGGACGCGTCTCTCAGTCGCTGCTTCTTTTGCTCCCCGAGCAGTGCAGCTTGGGAGAGCGTCTCGGCTGTGTTGGATACCTGATCTCTGTGTATGTCCCACGGCACCTCGCAGGTGTCCAGTCAGCAGCTCCCCTTCCCTACATGGAACTGTGAGGTCGTACGTCTCAACACCGGGCCACAGACGCCCGGAACTCCCCCTGACCCCTGTGAATAATGCAGGCTTGAATGTGTGTCCCCCGGCAGGGAGACTATGCTTCGACGGAGTATGCCCCGCTTGGGGCGTGTGCGGGCATCCGCTTGACGCCGGGGTGCGCGTAGTCGGCATTCGCGCAGATAAGCTGGGCACGACAGACGTGCCGGCTTCTCGGGGGCGTGTCCGGGGGCGTTGCATTGGTACACGAAAACTGTCGCCCTCGGAAAGCTCACGTCGCGTCACCGTGCTCGAGCTGGATCTGGCAGGCTGTGTGTGACAGGCCACCCTTCCGCCTTCAGGTGCCGTCGCTCGGGCAAAAAAGGTGTATTTCTCAATCAAGAGAGTATGCCCCTCACGATTGTGGCACGATTGTGTCTCCCCGGGTCAGGCTCGGTATTCCAGTCGAAAGCGTAAATGCCCCTCGGCACTGTGCTGGGCGGGGTTGTGTCTCGGTCAGGAGAGGAGGTGCCCCTCAGGCAAAATCCTGCGTCTCGCGGTCGGGAGTGAGTGCCCCTCGGCAGGAATGTGTCTCGGCCAGGTGTCCCTCAGGCAGGGAATGTAATGTCTCGGCCCGGTGTCCCTCGGGCATGAATGTGCGTCTTGGCCAGGTGCCCCTCAGGCAGGGTGCCCCGTAGGCGGAAGTGTATGTCGCGGCCAGATGCCCCTCAGGCAGGGTGCCCCGTAGGCGGAAATGTATGTCTTGACCAGGTGCCCCTCGGGCAGGGTGCCTCGTAGGCGGAAGTGTATGTCTTGGCCAGGTGCCCCTCGGGCAGGGTGCCTCGTAGGCGGAAGTGTATGTCTTGGCCAGGTGCCCCTCGGGCAGGGTGCCTCGTAGGCGGAAGTGTATGTCTTGGCCAGGTGCCCCTCGGGCAGGGTGCCTCGTAGGCGGAAGTGTCTGTCTTGGCCAGGTGCCCCTCGGGCAGGGTGCCTCGTAGGTGGAAGTGTATGTCTTGGCCAGGTGCCCCTCGGGCAGGGTGCCTCGTAGGCGGAAGTGTATGTCTTGGCCAGGTGCCCCTCGGGCAGGGTGCCTCGTAGGCAGAGGTGTCTGTCTTGGCCAGGTGCCCCTCGGGCAGGGTGCCCCGTAGGCGGAAGTGTGTGTCTTGACCAGGTGCCCCTCGGGCAGGGTGCCTCGTAGGCGGAAATGTATGTCTTGGCCAGGTGCTCCTCAGGCAGGGTGCCCCGCAAGCGTAAGCTGTAGGTATGTCGTGGCCAGGTGCCCCTCAGGCAGGTAATGTCTCGGCGAGATGCCCCTCGGGCAGGAAAAATGCGTCTCGGCTAGGTGCCCCTCAGGCAGAAGTGGGTGTCTCGGTCCGATGCTCCTCGGCAAGATCGTGTCTCGGTCAGGAAAGTAGGAGTTGGATATCACTGACGTCACTTTGCTGCATCAGTATCGACCCATTTATCAGCACCCGACTGTTGCTCTTGGTCCCGCCTTTGTCAGCGCCTCTGTGACGGAACCTCCAGCTGAAGTATGCGTTTGGAAACCTTGAGCGCGATCAAGCGTGAAGCAGGTTTTCGGCGAGGCGCGGTGATAGTCTCGATGGCTGATGGGAATGTCCTCAATCCGCTGCGGCCACGGGCGCAGCGCTGTCCCGCTGTCACGTTCATAAGCGGCGGAGGACCACCTTGAACACCACGGCGTCATCATCCCCATCTTTTTGCGCCCCTCCTTCGTGCTGATCCCCCCGTCATTTATTAGAACCAGTGCGTGGGGGTGTTGTTGTCCTCAACCGCGGCTTCGGCCCTCTTGAGACCTGACACGAGCATGGTGTGAGGGTCGTCTTCTCGGTCGGGATTTGGTGCCCCTCGGGCAAGATTGTGTATCTCTCGGTCGGGAGAGCGGGTGCCCCTCGGGCAAAATTTTTGTCTCGGTCAGGAGAACAGGTGCCCCTCGGGCGAGATGCTGCGTCTCTCGGTCGGGAGAGTGGGTGCCCCTCGGGCATAGTTTTGTCTCGGTCAGGATAACGGGTGCCCCTCGGGCAAAACTGCGTGTCTCTCGGTCGGGAGAGTGAGTGCCCCTCGGGCAGAATATTGTCTCGGTCAGGAGAACAGGTGCCCCTCGGGCGAGATGCTGCGTCTCTCGGTCGGGAGAGTGGATGCCCCTCGGGCAGAATATTGTCTCGGTCAGGAGAACAGGTGCCCCTCGGGCAAGACTGCGTGTCTCTCGGTCGGGAGAGTGGGTGCCCCTCGGGCAAAATTTTTGTCTCGGTCAGGAGAACAGGTGCCCCTCGGGCAGAATATTGTCTCGGTCAGGAGAACAGGTGCCCCTCGGGCAAAACTGCGTGTCTCTCGGTCGGGAGAGTGAGTGCCCCTCGGGCAGAATATTGTCTCGGTCAGGAAACCAGGTGCCCCTCGGGCAAGACTGCGTGTCTCTCGGTCAGGAGAGTGGGTGCCCCTCGGGCAGGGTAGAATGCTGCGTCTCTCGGACGGTCAGATCGTGTGTCCCTCAGTCAGGAGAGGAGGTCTCGGTCGCTAAAAACGCGCCCCCTCGGGCAGAGTGGTTGTGTCATCGCTGTTGTGTCACACCAATTGCCTCTCGGGCGGTGTGTCTTTTTTGATTTGACAACTCCGGTTTGGTGTACCTCGATGAGCTTACCTTACCTTGTCGTCGGACACAACATATCATCGTTGTCCCAAACCCCGTAACCCACGTGAAGTGGATCATCTGAAGTGCAGAATGAGGTGGAGCAGGTGGAGCACGAAACATAAGTAAACCATAGCAAGAGAGGCCAGCAGCAGTCCCGAGTCCATCGCGTTCCTCGTAGCATTTCCCGTACCACACAGGTGTGTTATGTGCAAAAAAAATCTGAAAACTTTCCGCGTGCACATCAGTTTCACAAGATGTTCACAAATCGACCACCACAGCGGGTCGCTTCTCAACACCCCCCCCCCCCGACCCCCCCTTAATTCTCGGGACGCCGGTTGCTTTTCCATTCACTCTCGACAGTCAAAACAAAAAATACCCCCCCCACTTTCATCAATTCTACAAAAAGGACTAACTCTCCCTCTCTCCCTCGTTGATCCCCCCCCCCCCACCTTTATCGATTCTACATTCCACCCTTTATCCCCCCACCCCACCTTTTGACCCCTTTTGCCGTGACTCGCACGGAGCCTTCGCTGTGTGTGCCACTGGGGGGAGGGGGGCCTGCGCTCGGACAGAAAATGCAGAGAGAGCGAGGGAGAAGTGCGACCCACACTCACAAAATCACCCGATCACTTCACAACCGCTACAACCGCATGGATGATGCATGGACAGAGCGAGAGAAGGACGAACCGCGCTCACAAATAGAAGCAGGCTGGAGAGTAGGCGCAGGTTTGACGAAACGGGCGAAACAGCAAACAACAGTAGGGGTCTTCGCTCTGTGTCAACCTGTGCCAGCTTGTCCCCCCCTTCTGTGAGGTGCCTCACGTTTCTGCACTCCTGGGCAACTCCCCCCCTCCTCCACAGTGGCACAGAGAAGGCCAACACCCCACCCCCTCTCCCGCTTATTGCATGTTCGAGAAGGTGCTGGGCGACTTGCTTTTTTACGCACACTTGTGAGCAGAAAATGTCACTCTACCACAGCCAAACGTGCTCCGCACACCACTAGCCTCCCCCATCACAGGAGTTGAGGTTTTGTGTGTGGAAGCGTCAACGCATCACAAACAAAATACGAGTAAAGAGCGGCTGTACTGGAGTGACATTTTCCTTTCACTCTCGACGATCAAAAACAAAATCCCCCCCCCCCCCCCCTCTCTCCCGCTGAGATGTGGTATGCCGACCCTGCATATCTCGTCTATCTGAACCCGCCTCTCCGGTCTCTTTTTGTTCACTTTGTTACCCATCCCCCGGCATTTTGCGAATTTTTTTTTGTTCTCTTTTTACACCAGGGTATAAGATAGACTTTTTTTCTGGCGCCGTTTTCCGGTTTTTCTGGTTTTGAAAATTTTTCGCGCGCGCCTTCGGCGCGCGCGACCCGCGCAAACCCTCCCAGAGTCTGAGAGGGCCCGGTGCCTGCGCGCGTCCTGTCGTACTGAGGCTGCTTGGTGGCAGGCGCAGCAGCTGCTTCGAAAGTTTGGACTCTCGGCCAAAAAAACCGGTCTGGTGCAATTTTTTTACGCAGGGGGGTCTGGGGGACGGAGCCCCCCAGCCGCCGGAGGCCACGGTAGTGAACATCTGTTCCCTACAGTCTGGATTCGCTTGTAAGTAGGAAGGCTTCGCTGTATCACAGCCCGGCCAGCAGGAGATCACTGGTCCTTGAGGGTTCAACCTTCAGGGTGGAGGAGGACGGGGGAGCGACCACTCGTGACAGGTGTGCGTTGTGGGTGGAGTGGGTGCACGACAGAATGGCCAAAGGGTCCACGAGATCTCTGCACACATTCCGTTATCGAGGAGATGGGCACCTAGCTGTGACGACAGGCAACAAACAAATATCATCTGTTAGTTGCCCCCAATAGGCTTGGCGACCTTCAAGACTGCTTGAAAGTCGTTCGTGTTCTCGTCTCAGCCCTCCGGACAAGCAGATCTGTCTCGAGTTGGTGGGCTGTCGCCATGTATTCGATGGCACCGAGTGACGCCGCACAGAGGCAGACGACACGGTGAACTCCAGCGGAGGTTACCCTACCTCCGCTGGAGTACACCGTGTGTCTCCCATGAGTCTCAACTAGCGGGAGTCTTAGCGTAAATTATCTGGAAAATAGACTCCCGTCTCCAGTACAGACTGCAGTCTTAGACTCCCTCTTAGACATGGTGGCTGGAGTCCACCATGTCTGTGCACCTTCAAAACAGAAGAGACCTGCATGACGAGGGCATCACCACCCACCGGGCCACCCGCTAGGTTCATTTTTTCTTCTCCGCTTCTCTGCCTTCTTTGGACTATTTGAGCTCTGTGCGGATCACGATGGGGTCACTTTCTATTTTTTATGGCGTTTTTTTCTGACTGTTTTACTGTCTCAGGAGGATTCTTCATATTCCTGGATTTCCCGAATTTCCTGGATTTCCCCCGGCCCCTTAGGCGATTTCAGGGCGGACAGGGCGGACATATCCGGACCGGAAATCCGGGTGTCCGGATGTCCGGGTCCAATTTTGACCCCCCCCCCCCCCCCCCGGACCAGGCATGTCGCTAAGCGTCGACCGTCGACCCAGTGATTTTGGGTTTCCCCCCCCATAAAAAAGCGTCGACCCAGCGTCGACCCAGTGGAACTGGGTTGCCATTCAAGCCTGGACCAAGCGTCAACCCATTCCGGGTCGACGCTAACCTAGCGTTGACCCGGTTCCACTGGGTCGACGCTCACCAAGCGTCGACCAAGCGTCAACCCACTTTCACTGGGTCGACGTCGAAGAGAGTATGGTTTTGCAGGAACAGATGCTCACTACCGTGGCCTCCGGCGGCTGGGGGGCTCCGCCCCCCAGACCCCCCTGTATAGCGTGTGCACACAGGTCAGGAATCCAACAGCTCCAGTAGCCTCAGGAGGACGCAGCCAACTCACACAGAATCTGTACGCCCACAATGAACAGATGTTCACTACCGTGGCCTCCGGCGGCTGGGGGGCTCCGACCCCCAGACCCCCCATCTCGCGTGCCCGTCTAGTAACCAAGTCCTTGCGCTTCAACGGCCGTGGCATATCAGGGGGTAAATCATGGTCCCGAAAGCCATTTTTTGGGTTTCTTCCGGCACCCGAGGATGGCGCGAGCGGGAGAGGAACCACGGAAGGAACCCAGCGCCTCACACCGTGCCCACCTAGCGGTCCACCGACGGGAAAATTAGGCAACAACACGAGCGCGCGCGAAGCGCGCGCGAGAAAAATTGACCCCTAGTGTTTCCCCCTGATCCCCCCCCAAAACAGGAGCGTCAACCCACCAAATCTCCATAATCGAAAAGTTAGCGACAGGCCTGCCCCCGGACATTTCCCGAATTTCCCGCCCGGACATGTCCGGGCGGACATCCGGACATCCGGACATCCAGAAATGTCCGCCCCGGACAGGGCGGACATGTCCGGGCGGACATTTTCTGGTGTCCGGATGTCCGGGCGGACATGTCCGGACCCGGAAATTCGGGAAATCCAATTTTGACCCCCCCCCCCCCCCCTAGGGGGGGTCAAATGGGGGTGACAAACACGATTTTTCAAAAAACCGGCGCAGAGGCCCCAAAGCCCCCGTAAACCCTCCAAACCCCCCCAGATCGGTCCGGAAACCCATCGAACCCCACTTTTCCACCATTCCGGGCACCTCAGGTGCCCGAATTGGGGTACCTAAATTTTGTGCCACCGTTTGGTACCGGACAGTGCCACTGTGTGGGAGGTTGGAAAAGAAAATGCCCCAACACACCACATCTGAGGGTTGCAATGCATGTTGCTTGCCAACCACGTCATCCGGTGGGTGTCAGGCGCTATGTAGGTGGCATGAGCCAGGTCTTCGATGTGTTCTGGCTTGTATATGTACCTCCCTGCCTGCGGCACAGGCACTGCCTTTGTCCCCCACACCAGCCACAGAGAGCGTATTGTACTCGGTCCACGGTTGCTGATTCATTGTGATGCGTTGTATCCTCGAGTGAACGTCACACACTAGTGGCACCACCACCCGCCATCCGAGAGCTGTATTGACTTTGCGCCCTTCCGTTGCATTCACCTCGCCACGCATATTGCACCGTTCAGTACCAGTGCTCTTGGGCCAGGCAAAGTAGACCGCAGCAACTACCAATTCTGGCACAATGGGTACCACGACAGCGCACTTCGTG
Source organism: Rhynchopus euleeides (assembly GCA_963210315.1). NCBI lineage: Eukaryota > Euglenozoa > Diplonemea > Diplonemida > Diplonemidae > Rhynchopus > Rhynchopus euleeides. The sequence continues at coordinate 553,172 of OY723240.1, read as the reverse complement.
TGTTCCCGGAATGTACAGCTCGTGTTGCAACAGTCGTTGTCAACACATCCCGGTTGTGGAGCACTGCTGCACAGGAATCACACGACCATCTGGACTTGTTCCGTACCTACAGGCAGCCTCCCGGTGCATGGTGGCAGGGAGGTACATATACAAGCCAGAACTCATCGAAGACCTGGCTAATGCCACCTACATAGCGCCTGACACCCACCGGATGACGTGGTTGGCAAGCAACATGCATTGCAACCCTCAGATGTGGTGTGTTGGGGCATTTTCTTTTCCAACCTCCCACACAGTGGCACTGTCCGGTACCAAACGGTGGCACAAAATTTAGGTACCCCAATTCGGGCACCTGAGGTGCCCGGAATGGTGGAAAAGTGGGGTTCGATGGGTTTCCGGACCGATCTGGGGGGGTTTGGAGGGTTTACGGGGGCTTTGGGGCCTCTGCGCCGGTTTTTTGAAAAATCGTGTTTGTCCACGTAAAAGGGTGGCATTTGACCCCCCCTACCCCCCCCCCCCCCCCGGACATGTCCGGCCAGGACCTCAATAGTTTGATTTTTGGTCCAGAAAATAGTTTGAAAATTTTTGAAATCTGGGTGCCCAAATTTTTTGCTCCTAAGACCGGCGATTTGTAGGGGGACCCTTTCGAATTTTTTTTTTGGAGAAGGGTAAATTGAACGTTTTTGGCCAAATGAAGCCACTGGGGGTATGGAAAAGTCGGTGAAAAAAAAGTGTCCCCACCCCCACCACCCCCCCCCCCCCCCCCCGGGACCTTCCCACCCCCCCCCCCTTTCATAGATGTGTGCAGGTGGCCGTTGTGAATGGTTAGACAGGGGCTGGCCACCCCCTCCCCCGGGCTCTGCACAGCAGGTCTGGGTTAGAAACAACATAACCCCCCCCCCCCCTTCCTCCCCTCCCCTCCCCTCCCCTCCCCTCCCCTCCCCTCCCCTCCCCTCCCCTCCCCTCCCCTCCCCTCCCCTCCCCTCCCCTCCCCTCCCCTCCCCTCCCCTCCCCTCCCCTCCCCTCCCCTCCCCTCCCCTCCCCTCCCCTCCCCTCCCCTCCCCTCCCCTCCCCTATTGATGTCCCCCCCCCCCTCCCCCAGCGCTTTGCCGCTCGTGTGAGTACCGCCCTGACTGGGAGAAAGGGTAGGGCTGGTTGGGTTGGCGGAGTT